>VZSR01003524.1:771394-856434 GCA_013398615.1 Brachypodius melanocephalos | reverse complement strand
GGCTCCTGCCCTCCCTAGCAGACACCTGTCTTTCAAACTAAGACATTCACTTAGAAGTATATTTTATTTCCCTGCGAACAACCCCAAATCCAAAATCACTCTTCAACTTCAGTCTGAGAGTAGCTCAAAAGGAACTTGAAAAAGTTATGAGAGGAGAACAGACCTCAAATGAAAAGCATAAATGTAATTCACTTGCATTTCAATGTTCAAATGCAGAAAAAATTCCTTCATTTTAGATATGCAGGGATTGATTAATCAACAACATCTCAAAGCAAGCATGTACTTGAGCTAACACACTGGGATGCTGATGCACTCAGGAGAGGGCATGTGTCTAGAGCAGTCAGAAATACAGGGGAAGGTTTCAAGCCCTCTTGATGTACAAGGGCAGGCAAGCTCTGCTTCGTAAAGCAACAACTTTCATGCCTGCAATAGGATGAGTATGTTCTCCTCAGGCTTCAGGGGAGAGATGGCTCTCTGAAATGAAGCTGTGTTTGGTACTAGAAGCAGATGACCTGGGAAAATCCCTCATATCCTGGCAGGCAGTACAACCCACAAGCAGAGATACATTTCAGTCATCACACTCGACCCCAGCTGTCAAAGTCTGAGGCAGATACCAAAGAAATCTCAAGGCCCTGTTGCGATTACCCACTATATTGTGAGGAAGGATGAGCACTGGAAATGGAGCAACAAGAAACCAAAAGGGTTAATGGGAGTGGGACAGTGATGGGAGTTCAAATATTGGCAGTACTCCTTTGCTTTGAGGCAGGGATTCTCGCTTTGATGGCACAACTGCTGATCCCAGCAGGGGTGTGGTTAGGGATATTAAGCTATCTGATAAGCTCTTACCATGCTGAAGTGAGGAATCAAAACGTTAAAAGATGAAAAAAACATTGTGGAATAATGAGACAAATATGTTGTTCTGCCTGCAGATGAAGGGACTGTCCAGTGAATCACTGAGCCTTCCCTGCTCCAAAGGCAAAATGGAATGTAATTATCTGACAGCATTTCATATTATTGTAATTATTAGTAACAATGACAAAGCTAATATGTTGATATTGTTATTCTCTGCATTTAGGAAAGAATTTCCATCCCAGGATATGAGAAAGTTCTCCCTGCTTGTCCATCTGTGTTCTACCCTGTGCTTTTTAGTGCAACTCTGCAAAAGAGCTGAAGACATATTTAAATCACCTGGGGATCTTGTTCCTGTTACAGATGACCCCACAGACCTTTCCATCTAGGAACCTTGTTAGTGAATATCCATTTGCTGTCTACAATTCCACCTAAGAGAGGGAAGATTGCTCATTTTCTGTGTGCCTGATGTACGAGAATCTACTGCAAAGATTATTATTAATCTGATGTTTACTGTGATAAAAATTATAGTAGACCCTCAGGAATGCAGGGAGCAGAGCTACAAAAAAACTGGTCTGTGAGAGGCCCTGCAAATAGAACATGTGGGTATTGTGATTCATTTGGACAACTGATGTTTAAAAAAGCTGGAGCTCAAGTAGGGTGGATTTTCACCCTAGTATAAGATGTAGGTGGAATTTATTACCACCCTACTTTTAACAAATAGAGAAAGATTGAAGTATCCCAGCTGTGGGGTATTGAAACAAGTGGGAAGTGGAAAGGATAAAAAATGGACAATCTCTTCAGGAAATTTTCCAATTAGCTTGGAAGCCCACTGTCTCCTTGATGCTGGCAGTATTTTCAAATAATTTGCAATTAGACACATAGGTGTCTGGTAAGTCCTTTCCCATCAGGGAAGATTAAAAAGGCATGTGCAGGGCATAGTCATTCAAAGAAAGAGAGGGAAAAAAAAGCTGTAAAGGCTGGCGCATTTATCTGGAAAAGCTGAGAGGTGGAGGAGGTATGGTGTCAAGGCAAATAGTTGCATGAGGGTCCATGAAGACCTTTTCATTATGAGCCTTGGTGATATCGCCAGACTTTCTTAAAGATCTTTATTTTGGCAGCTCTGAGCTAGCGGGAAGGCAAGGTGCATGCATGTGTGAGATAGGAAGAAGGTAATTTATTTTTCCTTTAAATGAATACTCCAATTAGATGAAGAATACTAAATACAAATTACATCCTGACAGATGGAAAGTAATGTTTTTAAAGTATCATGACATTTTCCATTAGTATGGCTATATTCATACTGATACTTTAAATAGTGGAAAAATAAATGCAGTTGCAATTAAAATGCACTAGTGATCAAATATAAGAAAGGCACAAAGTGAAAGGAATTATTTATTTACTGCTTTATCTGCTACAGCTTCTGGTAGGTTTTGAGGGGACTGAATTCTTCCCAGATGGTCAGGAGATGAAGGTTATATTATATTAAAAAAGAAATTTAATGTCCTCATATTTTGCAGTGAGATCTTAGGCTTTTGATGCATGTACCTCAAGAGAATAATTCACATTTTCTGGATGTGTCTGTTTCTCACATGAGCCCCTCCATCACTGTGACTACAGATGACTGAAATCATCACTAAACTCCATGAACTTGGCAATGTGTTTTTTCTGTTTGCTGTGTGCAATATGTGCATAATGGATATTTTCAGCCAATTTCTAGCGGAACAGCTGTTCATGACTTTTTTTTTTTTAAATTAAAATGCCAGATTCAACACTGAGGGACTAATTTATTAGGTCAGGATAACAAATCAGCATGAGTAAGCTGTGGAGAGACTGATCTATCCTCTTATGTTTAGAAACAGTACTTGCCCAGGAGGGCATGTAGGTTAGGGTTGACTTCCTTGGTTTGGGAATGATGGTAAACTTGAAAGAAAACAAGGAGTTAGCTAAGTGTTCACATCAGTTCATACACATGTCCTGTTGACTCTGCAGCTTTGATCAGGAGAAACTGACCCCGTGACACCAGGGCAAGGTGGAGATAGCACACGGCAAGTGAGGTTACCTTTGAGGCTCCATCACTGGGCAGCATCTAAGATATTGCCACTGGTTAGTGGATCAGATCAAAAAGAACATTTTTTTTTTAAAATTCTGGCCACTATGAGACTCTTGATAAATTGTTTAATGGTTGTTTACCTTGTTTCCCCCAAATACAAAGTAGGGGTGCAGTGATTTTCACACTTTGTAGTACCTCCTCCTGACACTGCTAGGACAATTGTAGCTATAAGGTGCTATCCCAGCACGGCTACATAGGAAGCAAAGCTACTTCCCCAGCTGCTGCTGGTTGGTGAAGCATCTCAGTACCACTCCATTGCTTGAAAAGGAAGTAAAGTTGGTATTTGTGAAAAAGTCCCTGTAAAGCTTCTGTAAAATCTATTCTGGACAACTTGAACAACATTTTAAATAAAAACATCACCAAAAAGAAATTTGGTGCTGTGGTGACACATGGGAAGTGGAGAAAGAGAAGAAAAAAAAGAAATAAAGCACTTAGCAAGACTTTTTGTCTCCACAGAGACAGGGGGGAAGTCAAGGTTCTACAACAGCCACCATGATGACCCTTCCTCTTTTCCTCCTCTTCATCCTTTTGCCCTGCAGTAGATCTCAGGAGGACTTTCTGGACCAGCATCAGAAATGGAACTACAGAGAAGGCGGTAGGAGGTCACAGTGGTGGTTCAGCATGGGAGGCGTTCAGTCACTCAGAGATGCAGATTCACTTATTTTGTCCTTGGAGTGAGACAGACAGTGCTCATACATGACTGCTCTTTCTTGATTCCTGGGTAGCTGCTGAGACTTTTGGAGGAAAAAATGGTTTAAGAAATAATCGGCTGGGGTATCCAGTGACAGCAGAAAACCTGGGCACCTGGAGGCAGAGAATTGCACTGTGAGGGAGAGTTACCTGCTTTTTAATTTAGATCCTCCATGTATTTAATATTTGGCTTTTCGTTGCAACTGAGTTGTGATGGGGAATGGAATCAAACTCAGAGCACTGGCTCATATTTTCTTGTGCTGACACATTTGTTTTCCTCTCTTCCATGGACATCCTGCTAACCTAGCTGACAAGGTCAACATCGAAGGTGTTTACAGCATTACTCAAACCCTGGAGAAATGGGGAAATGACATCTTCTGGCAAATGAAGCACACCCTGCTGAACAACCCAAATGCTCTCCTGCCTGAGTTCTCCAGGTAATTCCTCTCATCTGGAGGTGAGATTCAGTCCTCTACTGGGTATCCTTCCTTCAGTAGAATTCATCTTCTTAAAGGTGAATTTTCATATTTCTCAGCTGGGAGAAATAAAACACACTGTCTCAGTACCTTTTGTGCTACCAGCTTAGATTAGTAAACAATACTCTGCTAACTATTTATGGTGAAACACCCTGAACTGCCACCACTGTATTACAAGAATTTTCCTAAAGAAAATGCCCTTGGCAGCTCAGACTTGTGAGAACAGCCTGGGAAAAAAAATGAATTGTTCTACAAATCCCCACATGGGCTTGGCCACAGGTCAGAGAAAAGAAGCCGGTTTGGTCTGTGATGGTTTTTTTTATTTCAGTCTCCAACATCTAGATCTGAGAAAGCTATTCATTAATTCATGCCATCATATTCCCCATTTGCATTGCAGGAGATATTAACTGTTGAACAAACTCACAAAAATTACTTCAATCTCATATTTCTAGAAAGAGAGTAGGCAAGGCAGAGAAAGAAAGAAAGAAAGGAAAAGGGAATACTGGGAATCACTTAAATCTGAATTGTTTATAAAGCAAGTAAAGTGGCTGTCTTCCATAACTAATTGGTCTCTTTAGGAACAAGAAAAAAATAAAGTTTGCAAATTTTGCACATTAAACCATTTGAAGAGGAAAGGCTAGAAGAATAAAGAAGGCATTGGGTAGGTGGTCACATGGTATCTGTGCAAATCAGGGTTTCAGAAGGGCACTTCATAGATTATAAAATGGCCTTTGGCATCAAGGGGATTTCTCCCTTGCTGCATGGTGGCTGTTGTTACTAGCACAAAATTCATCACAACTTTCACACTGACAGTGCTGAAATTCATTGGTGCCTCAGATTATCAGGGATGATATTAAGTCTTTTATTTGGAATGTTCTGACTTTAGTACGGGAAGATGTGATGAGACCATCCAGCCACATATCCTGTACTGGGCTTTGAATTACGAGTTTGCTGGCAAGGACACAGACTGGTTCATTAGAAATGTTGAGGACTAACAGTACTCCATGGGAATCACTGGCCTAGCCTCCACGTGTACTCCTAGTTAATTATTACTAATTAAAATAAGGTGGTGGAAAGACCATGTTGCTCATGCTGGTCCTGAAGCTTGTGCTTTCCAGGGTTCAGATGGGTCCCTCAGATGAACTCCTATCACTGAAGAGCAGGGTAACTTTGAAGAACCTTTTAATGGTTGCTTGCAACTCTTTCATCATCAAGGGCCCTTACCTAGAAAGAAACAAAGGTCATGGTAAATTACTTTGGTAAAGTAACAAAGGTCATGGTAAATTAGTTGCTCAGAAACACTCCCTAAACTGAGTTATTCTTCTATATTACTCTCTTTGTAGTCTCCGCCCTGTCTCTGCAGCTGTGGACAACCTTGTGAGGGAAGTCCAGTCGATAAGGAAAAGGCTGGAAGAACTGAACGAGCGTCTCAATGTCATCAGCAGAACTGTCCTTCCCCTTCGACTGAATGCTCTGCAGAGCCAGAGGCGTGGAAATACTCAACTGCGGAGACTCCCGACACACAGGAGAAGGTTATATGCTCGCAGGAGACCTCCAAGCACTTAACTCCCTACCAGAAGAAAGGGGGAATCTTTATTGTTTTTTCATCTGCTTAAGCCTTTCTCAATGAGACACTGCTGGAGAGAAAAAAAGTAAAGCACACACACAAGTCAGCTTTGCTGAGGAGACCAGAACTTCTGCATTTTGTTGCTGCCTTCCCAACTTAGGTCAGTAGATGAAACCTGACCCTGTTCTTTAATGATGGCTGTTTTGTGTCCCAAGCAAAAAAAAGTTGACAAGCTTAGTCTACTTGAGCATGAATACTTTTAGTCTGTACAAGCATTCTTTCTGCTTACCAGAGGAAGGTCTTTCTATAAAGATCAGGTGAATTTCTCCCTCTGCCCTATTTTTAAAGCACTCCATCTGAAACAGCTGGAGAATTTGAACTTCAAAAGTGCTGAACAACTGATGAATGCAGAAAGATGGATTAGTTCTTGGCACTTCCAGCTGGGCAGGGAGAGGGAGAGGAAGTTATGTTTCAAAATATAGCCTTAACCTATTGTCCATGTTCATATGTTCAGAGAGTGGGTAGGGCTGAATAACCTTGGTCTGTACATCATGCTTCAACACTGAAGATATATCAATTGCTAAGGACCAAATTTGAGCATCTACCTTCTGCAAAGAGTGTTTTTCTGGCTACCTCCAACTGTGCATTCAGAATGGTGTTATTTAGTAGATATGTTCAGAATTTCCAGCACTCTGAAATACATTGAATGGATTTTTTGCCAAGACCCATGGAAACCAGGGTGTTGTTTGGTTGGTTGGGTTTGGGGTTTTTTTTTTTTGTTGGTTTTTTTTTTTTTTTCCCCTTTCAAAACTATTTAGATACCTAATAGCAAAGACAGGTGTCTGGAAGGATTTTCCAAAATAGCTTGAGAGATTCTTCAGTCCCCAAAATCACAGATAATAATTCAATTGGTGTCTAGTTCACAGAGTTCATATTTTCTCCACATACCAGCACTGACCTCCAGACATTTCCCAACATCCTTTAGCACAATTAATATCTGTAGAAAATTAATAACCACACTCTCCAAAGACTTTGGTCCCTCAAAGATTACTCAGAATACCCTGCCTTCAGCTTGTCTTTACCTGTGTCTCCCTGACAATAAAGCTGGTGATAAAAAAAGACTGCACAAATCAAATTTTGCACAAAATGGAGGATAGAGTGGGCTTGCCCTTCAGGTCTCTAAAGATAAATCCAATGCAGAGATTTCTATTTAGCATTGCAGTCAACTGTGTATATGAAATGTGTTGAAACATGAGAAGGAGAGCCAGAGAGGAAAAGAAACAGGTTGTCTTTAAGGTCTGGATGAAGCAATTTATGAGAACACAAATAAAGAATGGATTATGTCTAAACGATTGTGGGAGTGTCTGGCATGACAGTTGTTTTGAAAACACTCTCCAGTCACAGTGAAGATGCAGACTAGTTATTTAAGGATTCCCAAAGCCTGAGTTTATGAAAAGAAATTCAGTGACAGTACAATAACCTCCAAAAGGAAAGGGGAAAAAAACTAGTTTCATATTAAATCTTTCGGAATGGACCAGAAGAATTAACACAATAAGAATTTTAGCTGCAACCTGGGAGTTAGTTGAGTGGGGGTGGTATGAGCAGTGTATGAGACAACCTGATAAATATTTCCTGGAGGTAAATTCCCTGAGTTCAGGTTTTCAGAAAAATAACAAAACTAACTTGGGTCTTTTTGGCTTTTGCATGGGAATTTGAAACACTGCTTAGTAGAGAAGGGAAAAATCAAGACTGTCAAAAGGCTGATAAAAGGATGCAATTGTACCTTTGTTGAAGCTGTCATCATAATTTCTCAGGAAATGTAGAGCATTTTGATCCCAGAATATATTTACATAAATTACAAGGAATAACAGGAGAGAAAGGCCCCTAACTTCTTGTTATTCTGCATTCAGAGTTTCTAGGCTGTGCTGTACTAACAGCTGCATCCTTGCAGACTGCTGATCTGTCCAAGGGATGCTTTGCTTGGGGCTGTAGGGACTGCTGGTTATTTTGGTCTATCTGGAGGAAGAGCACAACATAAATGTTAGCCTTCATGGTAGCATTTTAGACACAAGCATTTTATCAGGCAACCTGAGATTGTATAAATTGAGGACTACTTGAAACAGAAAGATGAGATTTCATTAAGTCCCTCAAGTTACAGATGGCTGGTAGTGGGAGGCCAGATGAGATCATTGCATACTTTTACTTTATACCTAGATGTCCACCACCAGCTTCTGCCAGAGACAGAGGACAGGGCAAGATGGACCCCCAGTCTAACCCAGTCCACATATTCCTACAATGATATGTGCAAGTTTGCAGTCTTGGCAAAGCCTCCTCAGCACAATGGAGAGAGTCACCATTTGTTTTAAAAGAGAACAAAAGAGTTGCAGAATGCAATGTATATTATAATTCTGCATAATAATTCCTTGCATAATGGTGAATAAACAAGGTAATATAAATGGTTAATAAATTCCTAGTCTGTGACCTTGTCACCAGTGATAGCAGCCCCTGTCATACACTCTGTGAAAGTCCATGCCAGGCTCCAGCCCAGCTCCCTGACCTGAACACAGCCTGTTTGCTCAGATGATAACAGCCAGCTTCTTTAACCTCTTTGCTTTGCATGACCCTCTGTCTAGATGGAAAAGTTTTAGTGTCCTATTTCTTTTATAATTTTATTTTTTGCCCTTTAAGTGTGTAGAAAGATTATGTGCCAGCCTACTTCATCACTACTCACCTTCTATTTGAGGAGCCAGCAGTCCAGCTGAGCTGAGATGCCTCTATCCCATCTGCCTGGGGAAGCTGGCCTGACCCATGAGACTGATTCATGGGACTGGTACTTGATTTCTGCTTCTGCTAACCTCTTCTTAAAAGATCCTGGGAAAGGCACTTTCTCTAACTGGCACTTGTCCTTTGACATGGCTTATACAACAAAAAACCCGCACTTGTCACAAAGTGTCTAAGTCTTCTATGCATATAAATGTATCCAGCTACAGAGGCCATGTAAGCTCTCTAACCCCTCACCTAAAGCTTACAATATCCAGGGACACAGACCATTTCCTTAAAAAACAACTATGTTCCCTTTTAGTTCTGATTTTTTTTAAGCAACCACAAAAGACCGATAATACAAGAGGTTATGATGTCTCAGTTCTGGGAGTACGGTGCCTTTCCACGCTATGCATGACTGGCACGCTTTGCCGGTACTTCCCTTTCTCTGTATTTCATTCTTTTCATATCCCCTCTCGTATTTCCTGTCTCCCAGAGATGAATACCATCTGTTGCCCGCCCTTCATGGTTCCTCACACTTCTCGGCCCCTCACCCTCCGGGGCTGCCGCTCCGGCCCCGCGCTGCTGCGCTCCCTGTGCCCCGCACGGCCCCGGCACCCAGCGCAGGCGGCCTCGGGCGCGCCCTGGGGGCGATGGCCGCGCTGCGGGCGGGGCGGCTCCGGCCCTCCCACCTCCTCGGAGCGGGGCCGAACCGAGCCGAGCCCGCAGGGGTAGAGCCGAGCTGAGCGGGGCAGAGCCGAAGGGAGCGGGGCAGAGCTGAGCGGCGGCATCATGCTGGGCATGGTGAAGAACTCGCTGCTGAGCACGGTGGAAGCATGGCCCTACCGCCTGCTGAGCAAGGGCGAGAAGGTCTGTGCCGGGGCGGGCGGCCCGCGCTGTGCCCCGGGCGGTGCTGCGCTAGGGCGCTGTGAGGGAAAGCGGGTGTCACCCCCGCGCAGCGCGTTCCTCCTGGCAGCGCCTCCACCCCCATCTCCTTCCCCAGGACCAGGTCAGCTACGAGGAGAGGGCGTGCGAGGGCGGGAGGTTCGCGGCCGTGGAGCTGGTGGGGAAGCCGTTCGACGAGGCCTCGAAGGAAGGGGCAGTCAAGCTCCTCAAGTACGTCGGAGGAAGCAACGACAAGGGTGAGAGGTGCTGCCTGCTCCGCGGGGCTTGGCAGATGTTTGTGCTTGAGGCACGGTGAAAGCAGGATGGATGGAGGCAATGGCGCTGCAGGCCCGCCTGGCTTGTGGCTCCTGGCACTGGGGGCCTTGGATGGGGATGGCACCTCACTGGGAAAAGTAGACTTGCAACAGGTTAAGTCGTGCCCAGCCAACTCGTGCTATGAGCCATCTCTGTTTCAGAGTGAAATACCCAAAATTATTTGTTTAAACAAGAATGAGTTACCTTGCGGCTGGTATAACACGAGGACGGGTAGACATGCATCTATCACAGCCCTCTGGGTGAGCAGTAGCTGATGAAATCCGGGTATCTGGGGCAGTTCAGTTCTGTGATGTTCAGCCTTTGTGGGCAGTGAAATAACAGTTATGACCTTGATATTTTATCTGGCTATTTTTATTCATGAAAGGGTAATGAACAACGAGCTTCCTTTTTAATGGTATATCGTAATGTTTTATGGCACTGCTTCCAGGTGATTGCTTCTAATTCTCATTTGACTAAAGTGTTCACATTCTAACCGTTCATAGCAGGAGAAGACTACAGAGTAGCTCTGAGGCATACACATGTTCTTGAACACCTTTCTCCAGCATCTAGTAGATGGACTAATGTAGTCTCTATAGGAATAGGAGGAGGATGCAGTAGGAAATGGTATTTGCAGCAAGAATTTTGGGAAGCTGATGATCGCTGTTGCTGTAGTAAAAAGAGTGCCTTCTATAACATGTGACACAAACACAGGTATGACATCAAAGGAAGATAAATGAGAAGGATGGCTTGATCTGAACTGTTTTTATGGCTGCCTGATCATGAGATTTGGAGGTTCCCTACTGCTGCAAGAAGAGTGAAGAAAACTGGCCTTCAGTGCCATGTGGTACTTCTTGGTGGTAATGAGTAGGAAAAAATGATGCTGTTCCTGGAGTGTGGACAGTGTGGACAGTACTGCTGAAAGCCGTAACAGCACTGAGGTTTGGGGCACTGGAACTTGTAATATGTCTGGAAGTATTTGTAAGGTTTTATGAGGAAGCTCCTGTCACCCAGTATTGGCTGTGGGCTCAGGATTAAGTGCAGATAGTACCAATTGAAATGCTGATGTAGATTTATACATGCCTCTGGCCTGCCCTAGAGCTACAGACCCTGTTGTCTTACAGCTGATTCGTCAGAAGAACAGAGCACAGAACCACAAAAGCAGCTCCATTAGTAGAAAGCATTCCAGAGGGACACTTATTTTCTAGGCTCCTAGTGTGGAGAGAGAGCTTGGCCCAAGCAGAAGCCTGATGATGGCTCTCCTGCTTCCCCAGAGGAGCCCACTCCTGACAAGAAGTTTGTTCATATGAGGAGTTTTCCGAAACTAAAATTAGCTTTTGTGAATTCCCTGTTAAGTTTGTGAGTGCTTGAGAGCCTAGACTTGTAAGTAATGTAAGTAAGTAGTGTCTGTGTATCTGTTTCAGGGGTTGGAATGGGCATGACTGCTCCTGTCTCCATCACTGCTTTTCCTGCTGAAGATGGCTCCTTTGAGCAGAAGGTGAAAGTCTCTCTGCGGATCCCAAGCCAGTTTCAAGACAACCCTCCTTGTCCTACCGATGAAAGCATTAAGATTGAAGAAAGACAGGAGATGACCATTTATTCCACGTAAGGAATGCATCCTGAAATCGCCAGTCAGAAGTGATGAGGTCTTTAGGGTGCTCTGAAGAACAGTATTTGTTTTACCAGATGACTTGCTGTCCAAGGGATGCATGTGGCAGAGGGAGATGGAGTATGTCTAGACTGAGGACAGGTGGTTTTTGTCATTTCTTACTGCTGGTCATGCTGCACTGATTTGGAATATGCATTTTTTTCCACTGGGTAAACAAGCGTGGAGGCTAGCCCTGAAAGATACTGTGTCATTTCTATTGTATGAATCTACAGTTTTTCCCACTTTCTGGGTTCCAGATTGTTCGTAGTCATTAAGAATGTTCTTTGGTGTGGTTCACATCAAGCTGTCCTCTGAAGCCTCATTCAGATGGACTCATACCAGACTCCACCGTGGAAACAAGCAGCCACTGCATTGCTTCAATGTCTTGGGCTGTTGACTGACAGCCTGGACTCAAATTAGCATCACAATAGCAATAAGCTCTTCACCCTGTCTTTACCCTTTGGAGGTTCCCCTGCATAGTTTCTTGAACTATTTTGGCTGACTCTAACTGAATTCTTTCTTGTCTCTAACTGCTGCCTGGCCTTTGCTCTGGGTGTGGGCCACTTCTGCAATATCAGCCTGTTTTGTCTCAGACGCTGGCCCTGAAGGAGGGTGGTGAAGTGCAGGCTCATGTAGAAACAGTTCCTGTTGGTGGGACGTCGACATAAACCAGACCTATTTCAGTCCACCTCTTTTAAATAGCATAGTGTTCTATAATTGCCAATTGTCTGTTCCTACCTCTCCTTTTTCTTGGGCTAGCTAGAGTTTGGCTTTCCTTCGTGATCTTTCCAGCAGATGGTTGTTCACACCACAGTAAACATGGCTGTTGACAGCACTGGTGAGCACTGTGGGCTGAGCTGACTTGGGGATAACGTTGTGTTTTAGAAACTTTTTTCTCTGATATGGTGCTGATTCACATGGCAGGGCCAGTCTGCTGGCTGACATACATGGGGCTGTTTGGAGAGATGGCTTTGGGGCCTCCCAGTGGGTGACTGCACCTTGGCTGTGTCACCCATGAGGCTTCATCTGATGAAGTGTGCTGCTTCACGATGAACAGTGCGTGCATGAGTGCCTGTTGGCAGGGCCTGGATGAAAATGTGTGTCTAAATATACTGTGGCTATATATGTGGCTCTCTCTCTTCCTTCTGTGCTTTGCCAGGACTGCTCAACACCTCTCTGATTTCTTTGCAGGCAGTTTGGTGGGTATGCCAAAGAGGCAGATTATGTGAACTATGCTGCCAAGCTGAAGGCTGCTCTGGGAAGTGATGCTGCATACCGCAAGGATTTCTACTTCTGCAATGGCTATGACCCCCCTATGAAGCCTTACGGACGCCGCAATGAGGTCTGGTTTGTGAAGGAGTGAACATCTGGCTCCATGTGGTGCTGCCCTGCACTGATAACCTCCCCACACTATGTCCCTGCCCTCTTTAAAATAAACTAATAATTCAGCAGAGGCAAAAAACTATCACTGCCTTTTTCCATGCCTATGCCTTAGTCTTTTATGGACCATAAAAGTAATTTTAGAAGAACACTTGCTGACCCTCCTGATGGTCCTGCTCCTTCATTTCAGACCAGGTCCTCAGCCACACAGACTCTCTTGATCTCTCCGTGGCTTGTTTTTATCTCTTTTGTGCTTCCAGAGTTCAGTGCTGAGAAAGCCAAAAGTACTTAACTGACTAGTGCCTGACACGAGTCACATTCAAGTGTAGGCAGACTATTGGTGTCACCTGAGACGGGCAGGGGAACATGACAAAAGTGCATACAGAGACTTTTTTATCTCCTTCAGTTTGCTGCAGCTGTAAAATGCTGCTTTTATCTTTGCCATTCCACGAACAATCTAAAGGGACACAGGCATTGCTTCCAGCACAGCATAGTGAAAATAAACATCCTTTACATTAATTCAGAGTGTGTAGAAGATCAACGCTTCTGTCATCTGTCTCAGAAATGTCGTTCAGAGAAAGATCCAGATTCCCTTTGCCGCTTTCTTCTGTTTAAGGAGAGATGTTTGGTGTGTGCTGTGTCTTCATCTCAACTAGCAGCTGGACAATGTGTCCTAGAGACCTCAAGATTGTTTCCTCACCTTCCTATTACTTTTGTGTAACATATATTTAAAACTAGCCTATGCAAGGGCCAAAGCAGAAATGTGTGTGGTTATCTAATTGAATTAGAGAAATGCAAGGCTGGGAAGAAAGCAGATGCTTATTACTTGTGATCTGAGGGTGCATTTGAAGAATGGTGAACATATGGTGAAACTACCCTGGGTGCCAATCTAAAAAACTTTTCTTAAAACATGTCAATTTTTGAAGGGCTACTCAGAGCAGCTGTTTTCTTTAGAGGAGGAAGAAGAAAAACATGGCCATTCTGGAAAACATGGACTTGGGTCAGATAATGAGTAGCCTTTTGGAAACTTCAAATACAATAGCAAGTGTGGGTCATGTTTCAGGAAGAGTGGCAATGTTGAAATGTCAGGCATCAAACCGTCATTTTAGCTATTGGATCTGCCAGGGAGACAGCAGAGTGCCCACACTGGGAACACTCACATACCCTGCTACTGGGTCTGTGTAATTTATTACCTGCAGAGGTAAAAGAGGTGTGATCCTCTGGTGGTTAAGTGCCCCATAGTTCGGGTGCTTTCCAAAAGCTGTTGTCCCCTGAAGCTGAAAGAGACATTTCTCAGCTGGCAGCTTGGCTTCTGGGTGGTCAAGCTGTTGCACGTGCACCTGCTTTCTGAGAACAAATCTCAGCAGTAAAAGGAGAAAACCTGAGGCTTTGATGTGCTTTCCTTTTCTCTCATGCTGAGCCATATAAGAGCTTTGCTGTGAACTTCCTGAGAGTTTCAATCACCTGTGTGCAAGAGCAGCTAGTTCAGGATGGGTAAAAAGAGCAGATATCATTTAATTAAGCAAAAATCAACAATGATGGGGAAAAGCTTTTGGCTGCGGTTAGTGATTGCAATGCAGGGGAGGAAGAATAAAAACAGAAATTAAGACAAAGAATTAGGCTTTCTAAGGACTTTCTGAAGCAGCAAATGCCATTTAAAGCTTGTAGCTGAATCCAAAGGGACCGTTCATGTCCCAGATTATTTTAACCTGAGTGGGTTAAATGGAGGAGCACGGTATTGTCCAGTTTATGCCTTCCCAGGTTTGTTTTGGAGCTATTGTGGGTACAGTCTGGCGACCTGTGGTGAATGTTCTTCAGTGATCAAAACCTTGAAATTTCTCAAAATTTATCTTGTGAAATCTCAGATGTTAGGAATGCCGTAATAAAGGTGGTATAAACAGAGCTGCACAGCTCAGCAGCACGATGGGGTTATTTTATAAAATGCATACACTCTGAACAGAGAGTAAGAGCTTCAGACCCAACAGGGAGCATAAACATCTGTAGGCTCTGCCTGTGCAGCCCTGCTACTGCAGGGCTTTTGCATCAGGCAGGCAGGATAGAATTTCATAAACATTGTTAAATAATATCAAAGCCTTATGCAAACTGAATTGCCTTTTCTGTACACACGAAGATGCCTGTGTTTTGTCTGCATTTTCTACAGTCTTGAAATGAATAAAAAATAATGTTGTGATTTACAACTTCTGTGCTGATCACCGACTTTGTGAGCTCAGTGGGAGTAGTTGATTTGCTAGACCGTAGGTTGCCATTTTATCTCTCTGTTTGGGTACTAATAATTTCACAGCATTTATAAACAGTCATAATGCTTTTTCCAATAAACCACTTTTTTGGGTATCCTAGTGTGGCCCTGCATTATCTGATTATGAGAGACAGGAGCTGATGAAATAATCTCCTTCATTTGTTCCAGCCATTGAGAGGCTTTGAGCAATGTATTTGTGTTAATGTAGAAACAAGGGGCCTGCTCACCTGAGGGAAATTATGTGTTCCTCTGGCTGGGGTTCACAGGCAGTGAACACATTAATGTTCAGGCAGATACTTGTGACCGATTTCCAACATGATCTATAATCTAGAGTTGCTAGACATTTTGTGCCGTTGAGGTCCATCTAGCTTGGTGCCCTGTCCCTGTGAGGGACAGTAGTGGACACCTGAGACAAGATTACACAATGCAACTGTGGGCTCAGACCTCCTCTAAATATTTTCCTATCTCTAGTACGATGTGGCCCAGTGATTTTTGTTATTGTGCTTGGTGGACCCAGGTAGATTTTATCTCATGCATTTGTGAGGTTTCTTTCTAGAAATAAGGCAGAATTACTCTCCATGGCATTCTCTTGTTCTTCCTTGGTTATGGAAGGGTAGAAATACTCTTTGTCTAAGGGTTTCCAACAGGCTGTCCCTCTGCTACTTAGGCAGCTGAGTCAGTTATCTTTTTGATACGCCTCTGTCATTGCAAGTGAATGTTTATTTGGACAGCCAGAGTCGCTGTTGACATTGGAGGATTTCCAGCCACCTCTTTGTGCTGGGACCAGAAGTCAGAGGTGCGTTCTTCATTTTGACCCAAGGCCAGCATGGCCACAGACACAGTTACACGCAATTGACTACTGAACTGATGTTAAAACAAAAAAAAAAATTCTCTATCCTCTGCAGTGTTTGTCCTCTGAGAGATTAGAGTGCAGCAGATTGCCTAGAGAGCTGCTTGCTTCTCTTCTGTGCCTGTGCAGTGTCCTTTTCTATCTCCAGTGAATGCTGAAATGGAGACATTTTGGTGCCTTTCAGTTGTTTGACGGGGCACCATGATGTTGCCTGTTGTGTGTTGATTTAAGAAGACGGTGCTGGGGAAACTGAAAGGTGGATGTTTCTCCATGCTGAGGCCTCCCAGCAGTGCTGGAGGTCACGTTGCTGGGTTGTTGGGATGTGGTGGGTTTGGGCATCAGACACTGCATTGCTGCCTGTGGCCCCTTTCCCATCATCTCACTTGTCACTGAAGGGGAACAACTCCATCTGCCTGTGCTGCCTGCTGGGCTGGACAGGCTCAGCAGGGGAGTGGCCCTGGGAATTATCACTGCCTTCCAGAGACAGGAGTGCCCTTGCTGCTTATTAGCAGCTGGGAGGTCCCTCTCAGTGCAATGCAAAGCATTGGTATGATGACGATAGGACTGGCCACAGGAAGGGCTATGTTTAAACAGAGCAAAATTTAAAAGCATAATTTTAATGGGAATTATACACGTGCCATGTAGATTTAGCTGTGCTGGATATACAACCTTCCTAAGCTACTCCACTTGTTAGTAAGGAATTTTCCTGCTGGCATTAACTGTGGCAAACCCTATATATATATATATGCATATAGGTATACATGTATGTATATGTAGCGTGTGTGTAGACCAGCTACTTTGATCTGTTTGGTTTCTGTAGTCACTGAATAACTCACTAGAGTGAATGCAGCCACAGGGTGAACATTTGAATACTGAAGTTTTAAGACTGCTAGAATGAGAGGTTTGTTAGCTTCAGAAAGAAATACTTTACTTTGTAGACAAATGCCTTAATATATCTAACACTGCATTAAGAAGATGACAGCCTTTATAAAAGAGCTAATTGGTTAAGTTGTCCATATACATCTTGCCAGACTTATAATACTTCAGTCACTTTGAGGGGATGAGGAAGTAACATCATTATTTCCCCGTTTTCATCAATCTCCATGGCAAAGAGTGTGTGAGCAGCTATTGTGCTTATGGTCACAAATTTTCAGTTTTGTAATGCTGCCCCAAGGCGATGGGTCAGAGGAGGAAGATTGTGGCTCCTAGCTCACGTCGTCCCTCCCTATTGTAATTACAATAATACTTCTTCCAGAATAGTGCTCTGAGCAGCAGCTCTCTTTCTTCTGTGACAGCATTTCAGCCACACTGAGCTATAAAAGAAATGCATCTCTTTTAACAGGACCATAAGTAGCTTTGGATGTATAACACCTCTATAAAACTGCTTGGCGATATGATTTATTAGAGCAGGATCAGTGGTAAAAGTGACTTCTCTGACAGTAATGGATGAAACACTTCCAGCATAGCTACTCTGTCTCTGCTTGGTGCCTATGCCAACAGCAGGCAGGTTTTGTCAGCTCATTCATAATCTCTGCTTTGCTCTCAGCAGAATCCATTGCACAAGATAGGTTTCAGCCATGGTAGATGCTTTTTTCCTAGTCCTCTGTGGGAGCTGCTGCAGAAGATGGGTCAGCACAAATGCTGCTTCATTCCTGATACTCTGCTTAATTCTACATCCAGACCCTGTATCTAGGTGAGCATTGGGTGCATGCCCCTCCCATACCCCTCACTGCTGCCCACTCCCATGAAGACAAATTAGAGTGACTGGGGTGAAAGGAGCTGCACTGTTCTTAGACTGAGTGTGAAGTCAGACTGATCAGCAGCCCAAATTCCCAAGGAAGTCTCAGATACGTCTTCTGTGCAGTCCCTGTGAGAAGACTGGGTTAAGGAGCCTGAATCTAAGGTGCAGATTTTTAAAAGTACCAGTGGAAGTGAAAGATCCCAGAAACCACATCCTGCAACATACCATGTGCTGCAACAACCTGATCCGCACTGTGGCTTGAATGACCTTGGGTGTGCAATGTGACCCTGGCAGTGTGACTCCACTCTGGGGCTCCTTGTGGTGGGACAGCAGAGCCCAGCCTATGCCATGAGGGCAACTGCACCACCCACCCTGCCTGTGGCTGGGCTTGGAAGCTAGGTGGGTTCTGAGAGATGTTTGCGTTTGGGATGTGTCTTCTTCAGCACATGAAAGAGGAGAAAGATTGCCATGGCAACTATTCTCAAGTATTTTTCCAGTGTTTCCCAATCTTATTCATTTTTTTCTTATATCCTTAGTGTTTAATTTAAGGCCTTTCCTAATTGGAGTCCAAAAAACCAATTGAAGTGAATTCTCTGATTAGACAAAAGGTTCAGACACCTTCCCACACAACTTGTGAAGTACAAGATCAACACAGTTGAATGTTGCTGTGAGTAAGAGGAGATCTGAAATTTGAAATGCATTGTACCCAGACAAATGAAATAAATGAGACCTTTTACTTAAAGCAAAGCACTGAAATAAAAGATAGCGTATAGCATGACAATTTTGGGCACTCCCTTGCTGACATCTTTCTAGGCTGTTTAATCACTGATTGTAGACCTTCCCAATCTTCTTTATGACTCAGCTTTGTGAAAGAACATCTTTCCAAATCAGCATGTGCTGGCTCATTGAAGTATCTTTCATGAACTGTAGTATTATTTTCTCTGGGTACTTTGAAGGGGATAGTTACTGCAGTGATGTTTCTTTTGGGGTAATTACCATGCCTCTCATTTTCCAGCACCCTGATTCCACTTTGTGTGTGTTTTGGCTGTAGTAGAGTTAATTTTCTTCATAGTAGCTGGTGTGGGGCTGTGCTTTGGATTTGTGCTGGAAACAGTGTTGATAATACTGAGATGTTTTTGCTGTTGCTGAGCAGTGCTTACATAGATCCGAGGCCTTTTCTGCTTCCTGTTGCAAGTAGGTCAGGGGTGCACAATAAGCTGGGAGGGGAGAGAGCTGGGGCAACTCACCCCAGCTGATACTCCATTCCATATGGTGCCACACATCATATGAAGTGCAGGGAAGAAGGGAGGGGGGCTGTTCAGAGTGATGTTATTTTTCTTGCCAAGGAACTATTCCATGTGATGGGGTCCTGGTGTCCTGGGGATGGCTGAAACTCCTACCTGCCCATGGCAAGTGGTGAACTAATTCCCTGGTTTGCTTTGTTTGCATATGAGGCTTTTGCTTTATCTACTAAACTGTCTCTATTTCAACCCACAAGTTTTCTCACTTTTATTTTTCTGATTCTATTCCTGATCCCACCAGGGTGGGCGAATCAGCGAGCAGCTGTGTGATTCTGCTTTGCTGTCCGGGGTTAAACCAGGACACACCTGCACGCTGATACCCATGGATGGGAAACCCAGGCTGGAGGGGAAGAGGAAATCCTGTGGAAGTGTAGGAAGGAGAAGGTGGATGCCTTGGCTGTGCTGTCTGGGGGAGGGCAGTGTGAGGGTGGTGCCTTGGTGTCCTTGGTGCCCCGTCTCTCCCACACTGGCCCTTTGCCTCGGTGGATGCTGGTGGGGAGGCTGACAAGCCCCTTTCAATAGGGCTTCTGCCGTGATGGCTGCAGCACAGTAAATCACAGATGAGGAACCAGAGATTCCTCCCAGCTTCTCCAGCCCTGCCTTGAGGCAGACTAAGTCTCCTCCCTACAGCAGGGCCCAGGGAGCAAAGATCTCCTTGGAAATTCCCCGCCTGACTCTCCTCCCGCTGTGTTGCCATCTGCTTTGCATAAGATTCTGGCATACGCCTTTGTGGAAAGCAATGCTCTTCCTCTGAGGACATTTTTGGCGCTGCTTCCCTGGAGGCACAAAATCCTCAGGCACAGAGTGCAGCTGAGACTGTTCTGAGCGCTCCTCCCTCTCCCAAGGCGGGGAGGGAAAGAGAAATGACATTTTTATGAGATATTGCATCTTGGAAACCTTGTCTAAAACACCCTCAAGTTGGAAACCTGCCCAGCTGATTTCAAAATGATGAAAGGCATCCTGCAGGTTTTGATCCAAATGGGGTGACAGGGCCTGGAGCAAACAGAGGTGGAAAAAATGGGTGCAGTTTCAAGCACCCAGGTGCCCAGGTGTGGTTTTGTTCCTCTCAGGTGTGTTTGTTAATCTGCCCATGTGTTGACCCCTGTGTAGCTTCATGCCACCTCTCACCGGGCATGGCAGTGACACTGTCACATGTGGGGTAGGCAGTGCCCTGTACCCCACTTTGCCTCTCAGGTGCAGGTGTGGTTTGTATCAGCTTCTAAATGACTGCACAGGACATCTCTCTGAACCCAGGAATGAAGGCTGGATCTTGAGCCAGGGGAGTTGTTTGGCCGGAGACAGCTCTCCACAGAGCTGGTTTGTTAACAGGCAACAGGAGTTCATCTATTTTTCATCATGATGATGCTATTTCTGAATAAGAGAGAAAAACGCGGGCTTATTTCAGAAGCATATGATTTTGTTTTTGGCCTTTAAAAATTTGTTTATTTTGAATGGAAGCCCAGAATGCACATAATGTAGCAAAAAATTGCAGATACAGACATGGATTTTTGTTTCACCTTTCAAGTTACTCCCACTCCTGATGCTAAAGCAGTAGCATTTGAAAAGGCTCTGGATGTTTTCCCTTTCTTTGGAAAGAAACAAATGAAGACAACAATCCTGAAGCAATACTGAAGGCACCTGCTTCCAGATAACTCTGCTGAAAGCAGCAAGGTACAACCAGACACACCAGGGAGATGAGGAAAATATCCTGGGAACTGCCACCCTGACAGAGAGTTTATCTGTGGCTGCAGTTCCTGCTCCTGGGACATGTAGCAAGGGGATGAATATGAGCTCCCCAGACAGTTCTGATGTGAAGGTAAGCACAATTGTTTTCTGAAATATTTGATCCCATAATCCACAAATCCGTTTATCATAAATAGCCTTTCAAATTGTTGTGACAAACTCTTCTGGACTGAATCCAGCTCCTGAATTATAAGAAGCTAAAAATGCTGTCTATTCCCACAGCTATAGACAGAGATGCTACTCAGCAACAAATGCACCACCAAGTGCCTTAAAAATAGCCCCTGTGGAATTATTCAGTGTTTGGGACTTGTCATTTCATAGGGGTAAAAATGGATTCATTTTGGCACAAAATATGCATAATATGTATCCACAGCTTTATAAATAGCATTTATAAAATTGTGTATAGTTTTATCTTAAATTGATGCTGAGAAAAGAGACAAAACAATCAACAAGAACTTAACACAAGTTTTGTTCCTAGATAATTGTAAGACTTTCATCTTAGAAATGCAGGTGTCAAAAGAAACCTTCCTCCCTTCACCCCTCCACCCTTTTTTTCTTTAAGACAGCTTTAGGGGAAACACTTGAAATTGCTGCCATTATGGCAAATGTGATAACTATAAGCCAAAGAAGAAGCCTGGCCCACAGTTGTCACCCCACACAAATTAATTCCATGGCTTTAGCTCTTCTGGTTTTCAAAATGTAGTCCTTCATATCTCTTGGGGTTCCAGGTTTTGCAAGTGGAGTGACAGATATGGTGGCAAATCAGTTGGTGAGCTGGTGCTCTGAGAAATAACTGGGTCAATATCTAAAACATAACTTGAATTGACTCTTAGAGGAGCATTTGGGGACCATGCTGCTTGTCCTCCTCTCTTGTTACTCTGCTTCATCTCCCTTGCCTTTGCAGTAATCATGCAGGGCTGATGCATTAGTACTGGTGGGTGGGGAGGATAAGGTCTCATTGGAGGGTCCTGGGCATCATTCCTTTTCCACCTATGGGCTCTGCTGAAAGGAAGCAGGTACAAATATGAAGGCTTTGCTGCTGCTCTGTTCTAGGCTTTCCTGCCCACCCTCTAGCCTGTAGAGCCTGGCTGCAGGCTGAATGCTCTCCTTGCCTCTAAAGGTGCTCAGTAACAATCCGTAGCAGCCTATGCCTCAGGAAAGGGTGGAAGGTAGGGCTGCTAAACCAATATCCTGGGAAAACATTTTGCAAAATTGGAGCAATAATATAGCAGAACAATGTATGAGGCCTTACAGGCACGGATAACAATTTTGTTACTGAACAGAAGGGGTTTCATTCACTCACATTTGCACACCTCAGGTACTCAGGTGCAGGTGGATGCCAGCATCTAAGGGGTGGTTTGCTCTGGGTCAGGTTGCCACTGCCACCACTGATGGTCCCGAGTGGGGACTGACCACCAGAGGAGTGACCCATGGCCTGCCGGGAAGCACAGGGTGGAGAGCTGGACTTGTGAGCAGGAGGGTGTCACCCCTATAAAACATCACCCCTGTACAACATCGTGCCTTGGAGATGTGTTTGTGAAGTCTCAGGATATAATCGACTTGGCTGTCCTGTCCTGGTCAGGGGGATGAGATAGATTAAAAGTGGGATTTGGCAATGGAGAGAGAGAATAAAACAGACTTCCCAGAACAGTGCAATGGCACAAGACAGCAACTTCACCTGAAAGAGATTCTTCAAATTGCAATGCTTTTCCTTAGAAATCAGTATTTAAAACACTTTTAAAGTTAAGTGCATAATTTTTTATTTGAAAAAACTCTTAGAACAGTACATTTTTAATAAAGAGATTTTTTAAAAATATGATTTCACCGAAGATAGTAATATTTTCTGCTTAAAATTACATCCCTCTTACCATTTTACTGAAATTATTAAATGGTTTCTAGGGCAACTTACCAATAGCATTAAGGTTCACTTTTCTGTTTCTTGAGGGGTCAGGGAGGTCTTCATCAGAGAAATCAAGGGATAGACAAAAATGTCAGAACTGTGCTTTGATGTTTTCCCACGCCTTACTGAAGCAAGAAAAAATTGCCTGTTAATGTGATGAAAAGGAGTGAGGCTAGCTGGAGATTTATGCCCTCCTGGAGACATAGTGTGTCATCTCTCCTCCAAGCTCTCTCATGCTATTTCCATGGCAACTCCATATAATGATAACTCCCACAGATTTTCTCCTTTTATCTGTTATTTTGGTCCCAGATAGTGATGGAGTTGAGGCATATATTTCTTTCACACCATTTGATGCCCATCGACAACCACAGTAAATAATGTCCTCATTCTTCAGGTCTTTAGAAAGCACAGTTAGTTCACAGCCCTTTCAGGAATTCACCTGCAGAGCTGGACGGAGCTGAGACAGGAAAAGCAGTGCTACAGATGCTCAGAGGAAGCTGCAAAGGATGAATGCTCACTGTCGGTACAATGTGACAGGATTACATCCCCCTCCTGCTTTTCTCCTCCCCTTGGCCAGGGTAACAGATGGACACTAAGGAGGAGGCCATGGTGTCATGGGAGGACGGATGGTTTGGGTGCAGGGAGCTGCATCTCAGCTGTTCTGCCCAGGGAGACAGGAGGTCCTTCTGCCTCAGTGGGAGATGCTCCCATTACCCCTGATGTCTGCTCACGATTGCAAATCTGGCCCAGCTCATGAGACAAGGATCAGGAGTTTCAGCCAGGCATAGCTGCAGCCAGAAAAACCCTTGACCGAGTGCTGCTAACCCATGACTTCCTGCCTCTTATGAAATCTCTTCAGCAAGATGCTGCTGGCTAATTTTACACAGCAGAAGTGGCAGGCATGCAGCTTGTTCTGGGAAATTGCACTTGCTTCATCTAGCTGGTAGGGCAGGACAGGCCAAATGTTAGTGCTGGAGTGGAGGGTCCACAGGGATCCTGGAGTCCAGCTGCCAGTGTGGCCTGAACTGATCCTCTGTGCTTGGTTTGCAACTGAGTGCCAGGGACAACAGGACAGTCTGAATGTGAAGACCTATACCAAACATCCCCTTACTTTTTGCTCTGAGAGCATCCAGATATTTTGACACTCCTCATTTCTTCCTACAGAGGCTTCCATTTAGGCAGATGAGCAATGCTAGGTGAGAGGACATCCTCTTCCAGGAAGGAATCTTAAACCTTATACTAGATAATAGTGTCCCTTCTGAGGAAGCCTGCTGCTCAGAAGAGCTGTCCGACCTGTTTGGTCCCCTCTGTCCTGTAAACCAGATGTTGGTGGGAGCATTTCTCCATTATAGGGAGGGGAATGAGGGCACAGTGTCAGAGCCATATAGATTGGAAAAGACCTCTGAGATCATCAAGTCAATTGAATGCCACCATACCCACTAAGCCATATCATGAAATTCCATCTCTACTTGTTTTTTGAACACTTCCAGGCATGGCGAATCCACCACTTCCTGGAAGCAGCCCAGGTTTGACTCTCTTTTCTGAATGACACACCGCAATTCCACTGGGCGTGTGGGTGAGCAACCACCTAGGCATGGTGAAAATTTGACCTTCACCTTCTGCCCTGAATGTAGGAAGCATCATTTTCCCATCATGCTATCACAATGGAAGGATGAGCATGTGGAAGACCTTCTGAAGGACTCTTAGCAACTCAAAAGACATATCAAAAACAAGACAGCAGAATTTCTGCATAGCAGATATAAGGTCTCCAATGCAAATGGGTGACCAGCACCTTGTCCACATGTATTGTGATGATCCCATCAAACACAAACAATACCCCATTTCCCAGAGTAGAACTGGGGTGGAGACAGTGGGGTTAAACACAGTAACAAATCTCTGTTAAGAGGGAGGCCACAAAGACAGGTTTTAAAAATCCTTATATGCTTCCAAGTTCATGGGGTTTTTTATTTTTTAGGATTATGCTAAGACATGTATACCCATAAAAATGATTCCTTACTGAGACCTGTAGATGTCTCTAAGATGAGAAATAAAGTCAAAGAAACTTTTCCCATTGATTGTACCTGTAAGATTTTAACTTTTTCTCCCAATGTTCTGACTTGAAATGTATCATCATGCTTCTATTAATTTCAGTGTGAGCATTGTCTGCACAGTTGGAGGCAGAGCATGCCCCAAAAGCTGGCTACATTTGAAGAGTGCACTGTGAAAGAGACGTAAGGCTAGACACTAGCAAGGGTTTCATCTCTGGGATCCTGTAAAGGAGCATGCAGCTTCTTTCAGCATTTCCTCATTCATTCCATAAAGTTGATTCCTTTTTTAGAGAGTATTGCCAGACAATAAAGACAAATGATACTGAAAAAAGGGCAAAACGCATAATGAAACTTGCAGAGAGAGGACGTTTCCCCTCCTCCCACCTCACTTGTCCGAGGATTTGGAAAAAAGCACTTGTAGCTAGAACCAGAGATAGACACCTCGGTAAATCTGGCTTTAGAATTACTGCTATTGGATGAAAAATGTGATCACCACCAAAAAACAAACTACTGATCTGGCGTTAACTCACTCGAACGCTTTCAATAGGTTAAAAATGGTTCATGGCGTTTCTCGGCGCGTTCCGGGTAACTCGGCAGGAGAAGAGCCGAGTGTTCACGGTGGATGCAGATACCGCAGTGCCCCCGCCTGGCTGCTGCGGATCCGATGTCACGGTGAGACACAGACGGTTCCAGATTTCCTGTCCTTGATGCCTTAAGTTATAGCTTTCATATTTTCTAGATTCTATACTGCATTGGTATATAACACTGAACTTCATATAAAGTGCTAGCAAGTTCTCTTCACAGTTTAGTTAGACAAAACACTCCTTTTCCAGCCTGAGAACCAAGGACACCGCTTAGAGCTTCAGGCCCAAAAAGTATAAACAACAGCGAATTGAGGACAGCAATCAGGGAGGATGGGACTTCATAATCTGAAGCTGTAATTGGACAATTAACTCCCATATGTAAATGTACCAAAACTTATAAAAGTGTAAAAACGTGGTACCTGTTGTCCATCTTGGGTGTAGCCTCAGCCAGGCTCTTGTACGGCCCAAGCTGTGTTCTTTAAAGGCCTTTTTAATAAATACCTACTTTATTCCTTTAACACTGTCTAGCCTCTGTGCTAGGTAGCCTCTCAAGGCATCATTCTCACACGGGACAGGTTTGTGTTCGGCTTTCAGAGAGCTCACTGAAGCACAGTGGGCTGTAGATCCAATGTCCTCCTAGGACAGGAGCGGGGTAGCAGAGCAGGGGACAGCAGCACTACAATGCTGCAAAAACTGAGTAGACAGCTCTCAGGTCACTTGAAGCAGTACTACAACTGTCCCACAATCCTTCCATCAGCCTGTGCTCTGGACAATTGAGCATACCTTGGCTCAGCAACACATCCTTGCATCAGTGAATCCATTTGCTTGTGAGCTGACTTGTGCTTAGGAACTGGGCCCTTAATCTCGGCCCTGTCAATGTCTCATCACACACAAATCATTTGCTGATTTTAACCGAAAAGTCTGGATGTAGCAAAGGAGAACCACAACCCAGTCTCTGTACATAGTAGTGAGGGTGGTGATGGGTCAGGAGGAGAAAGGACAAAGACCTGATTCTCCTTCGTGTAATAGATTTGTCCGTGTTGTTGCCAGATACCACAGACTTTGACACTGGGGGTCTCCTGGCTTTCTGTCTGGCATAGTTCCACGTAGGCAAGCCCAGAAGCTGGTGGCCTCCATCTGGGAGGCTGCACAGAATGGGGAGCAGAGCTGGTGACCCATACACTGCCTGGACAATCAGTCTGCCAGAATCCTGCCCGCTTGCTGCCCACCCCCACAATTGCCCATCTCTTGCAGCCTTGTGAAGCTCCAGGAATCTGCAGTGCAGAGTCTGGGGGCTGACTGATTTTCCTCGACCACAGATACCTCACCAAAGATGAGCAGCAGCCTGTCCAGGCAACCATTTCTCTCCAGCTGCTGAAGTGCAGACAGCCAGGAAGAGGCTAGTTGGAATCAAACTAAACTGTGCCTAAAATAAAACGAGTTCAGAGATCAGCTCTTTGTGCCGCTGTATAAAACAAGCAGAGCATCACAGTGGACAAGCTTTCTTTTTTCAGCTGGAAAGTTATAGTTGCTTGGTTTTTATTGATGTGAGGAGAGTTTTTTTGGCGTTGTTGTTGTTTTTTGTTATTGGAACATGCTGAGTCAAAGAAATCATTTCATGGTGGCAAAATTGCAAATTTTACCGAAGTTCAATGTAAAGAAATGAAATAACATTATTGTTGTTGTTATTATTGTAATTACTATTATTAATAATATTGTTATCAAGGGTTTTAATACCAAAGCTATGCCGAGGAGGGGGAGTTTCTGCCTGGGGTGGGGTTTTCTCTCGAGCCGAGCGCGTTTCCCGTTCAGGACCAGCCCCTACCACGGCAGCCGCTCCGCGGGGCAAGGGCGCCGCCCGGCGGCCACTGGCGGAATGCCAGGAGGAGCCGCCCGCGGGCTTCCAACCCTGCCGCCAGCTCCGCTCCCCGCACCGGCCCTCCCGGCGCTGCCTCCGTTTCCATTGAGGAACCAGAAACCTAAACACAGCCTCCTCCCTGTTTTCAAGGGGCTTGCTTTCAATCCTGCAAGAGTTAGCGCGCTGGGACGTGGCCCACTGCTCTGGAGAACACCGTGGGTACCAGGTGGTGCCGGAATCACTCTTGGACCCTGCGCGCCTCGTTCGTTTCGCCTGTGGCACCAGTCTCAGGTGGCTGGGGTAGGGGCTGAGACCATGGCAAACAGCCAGTGAGAGAGGAAAGTTCAGCACTGCTAAAAACAGAGTGCCCGCAGGAACAGCCTGCTTTTTGGATTACAGGGGATTTTGGATTATAGGGGCACCCTGGGATGATCAAGTGACACTGACCAGCGCCTTGCTGCCTAACTTCTGAGATTCAAGTGTTTTTCTCCAGTCTGGCAAAACCAGTAAAGAGATGATCTGCAGGAAAACATAGTTTGTTACAGCACTGAGCAAGGAGCAGTACCAGAGGATATTGAGGTCCTTTTCTGTTCATGATCAGGGATCTCATCAAAAATTTTCAGCATTTTTCTAAATTCAAGCATTGGATCCTCACTGCAGACTGTTTTGAGAGAGAAACAGCAGACAGCAACACAGCATTCTATTTCAGCTCTTGACTAATTAGTTAGAGAGCAAGACGCCCATTTTGTAAGGCAGAGCCTTTGCTTTCTCCTCAAATGCACCTGTTACCAGTTTGATGGAAAAAACCACCCAGCCAGGCAGAGCCCTGGCTGTCTCTGGAGATAGATGCAGATAAAATCAGCCCGGTCAGACGGGAGGGCAGCTCCTGCTCCATGCCTGGCACTTCAGAAAGTCCTTTGCAGAAAATGGCACTCACATCTAGCAGGGTGCTTCACTTGTCACCATAGCAAAAGCAAAGCAAACACCAGTTTCCCTAGAAACTGCATGTGCCAGCACATATTGACTTTAAGGGAGGGAAAGAATCCTAAACAGGAAAGTAATGAGTGCAGAAGGGTGAGTGTGCTGCAGACTGGGAGAGGGGACAAGACATGTCCCAGGCCAAAAGGAACCAAGGTGGCAGGAGTGGGGCAGGGACCCCCTACACAGACTCTCATGGGCATTGTCCCTCTCTGCTCAGTGTCAGAGGATTCCTTGGAGCAGAGGCAGCTGCATCCCCGTGGCTGGGTGCCCCAGAGTGCACAGCTCCACTGGGTGCAGCTGCTCACCAAGAGCTCACCAAGCCCAGCCTGGGTGCAGTGGCACAGACCAGGTGGTACTCTAGGGCTGGGCTTGCTGCCGCTGAGGCACACCTCCACTTTGCATTCAGAGCCCCAGAAAGCAGGCAAATTTGAGCAGGGGCTCTTGGGTTTTCTTCTCGAGGGCTTCCTCTTAAGAGAGGCAGCTGTCACTGCAGCCCTCAGCTCCGTGGCCTTGGGTGCTATTTCTGGCTCCTGTCAAAAACCACCTGCCTTACAGAAGGAGGCTCAGGACTGTTCAGTCCCTTCTATTTATAATCACAAAAGCTCCTTCAGGGCAAAGGGAGTAACTGGTGCTGGCGAAAATGAGTCTGAAGAAGGCATTGTCCAGCAATGCACACTTATGGCAATGTGCACCAACCACATACCAGGCTGTCTGAGTAAGGGTGAAGTCAGCAAGGTCAGGGAATTGGTTATTTCCTTTTATCTAGTGCTCGGGAGGCTCTGTCTGGGGTACCATGTCCAGTTTGGGTCTCTCACTGCTACAGAGCTTGATGAAGAGTAACAAATCTGGCAGGGGAGTCATAGAGAGTGTTGGGAGCTGCTTGGACCATGTCACCAGGGGAAAGACTGAGGGACCTGCTTGGTCATCAGAAGAAAGGCTAAGGAGGATCCAGGTGCTCTTGTCTATTAACCAAATGGGTGCTATAGAGAAGATGGGACCAGACTTCTCTCAGAGGTGCACAGTGAAAGGCCAAAGGATGACAGAGAAGTTGCAAGAATGGAAATTCTGATTAGACACAGGATTTTAAAAAAACCCAATGAGAGCAGTCAGACACCAGGGACCCCAAAAAAGCTGTGTGATCTCTGCCTTTGGAGACATTCAAAGCTTACCTCAAACTGGTCTTTGAGATGAGCATTGTTCTGGGCACAAGCTGGACTGGACCTCTCCAGAAGTGTCATCTGACCAAAACCTTTGAGTGACTCTGCAGTACCGCTACCCACACCTACCAAAATGTTAGAAAGAGCTGGAAACAAGGAAGAACTCTGTGGCTTCTCAGAACCACCAGCTCCCCTCATATTCTGTGAGTTTACATTTTAAAGGGAGCAGAATACTCTGCCCCAAGCAGAAGCAAGAAGCATCCATGTATTACTCACACATGACTTTCACACTGGCAGCTTTTAGGTCTCGTGTTTGTCTTTAAGAAACTGCAAAATCAGTCTCTCCCTGGGGAGTGTGTGTATGTAAGAGCAGAGGGTAAGTGGAAATGTAGGGCAGGCTGAATGCTGACTCTTGCTCCCGGGTGTTGTTGCCCTCTAGGAGCTGCTCACAGGTTGTAGTGCAGCTGCCAGGGATGGCTGAAGGAGACTCCTCCCAGCTGTTCACTTTGCCTCTGTCAGAGCCAGGAAAACCAGAGGCATTTCTCCTCTTCAGCTACCTCTAGTTCTGGTCCAGTGTGATGAGACACACTGGAACCTACTGTGTAAGGTTTGTGTGGGAGAAGGTGACTGCTGTAATTGGGCACTGGACACACCTCCTGTACTGTCAGCCCTGCTGTGAGACAGTCAGCCACCTTTGGAAAAGGAGCAAAATGCCCCCTTGGACCAAAAGTTGCCACATCCAAGTTGTGGCCCTATGACTCTGTTCCTTGGGGAGCAGATCTAATTAAAGTCATCACCTGGCCCTGTGAGCTGGAGGAAGTGGCCCCAGCTGAGGAAGAGGGACTCATGATCCCTGTGCCACAGCAAGGGCTAAAGGACTTTTAGGAAGAGGGTGAATCCCTCTCGAAGAAAAATCTTGTTTAGGGTGGGTGGCACTGGCATCAGCTCCCAGAAGGGGCAGGGAGCACCTGGGAGGTGACCCCAGCAAGGTCCCTCCCCAATCCAAGCTGTGTCACCAGTGACCTGGGTCTGTGCCCCAAGGGTTTATTACATCCTCCATGTGCAGTCCTGGCCAGGCACGTGGAGCCCTACAGCCCTGGCAAGGCCATGGGATGGTGACCCTGAAGGTCCTGGGACCGAAAAGCGTTATTGTCCTTCTTTGCTCTTTTCCCATGACACCCCTGACCTGAAGTTCAGCAGTTTATCCTGCCTCCTGATAATGCTGGCTGCTTTCATAATCCAGGTGTGCTCTGTGCCAACCCTTCTCTGGTGTGTGCATTTCTGGCTCTCTGGTCTCCTTGAACAGGGAGAGGAGGGACTGGAAACCAGAGGGCCCTGAAGGCAGAGCATCTGCAACCACCACCACCAAGGGAGCCCTGTGCATGAGAGAGGGTAAGGATGAGCCTTACTGGGTTTACAGGCCTCCCAGTGAGCAGGTTGTCAGAAAAAACAGCACAAGGATCCTGCCTCCTCAACTCACTTGCTCCTTTTGGGTCTAGTCTGTCTGGCCCCACCAGTTTAGGATTTCCCTGGGACGTGTGTGTGACTAAGTGGCCAGCTGCTTTGGTGTAAGCTCGATTATAAGGAGAGAAGAAACTGCTGCTTTTCCAAAAGTCTCTCCCAAGGTGTGAGAAACCCTTACCCAGCAGTGCCAAGTTCCACAGGAACTCATGTTTATTTTGGCTTTTAAATGAGCTCTCCCACAAAGCTGTCTTAGTATCAAACAAGTGCAAAATAACCCTGCACAGATTAGTATTTGTGTCATTACAGAGGTTTAAAAAAAATACTCTAAAAGGCACTCTAAATCCATGGAAGGAGATTTTCATTCTCTGCCAAGCAGCATGCACAGTAACAACCAAATAATCAAGAAAATCACCATGCCCTGAATCAATGGGAGTGCACATGATGTCTCTCATCCCTCCCCGTTCTGCCGCCTCTGGGGCCAAGGCACATTGGGAGATTCTTCCCAGTCAGGGGTAGTTAGTGAAGGAGTTGGTAAGTGCCTGGGATATGGAAAACACACAGTAAGAGCACACTTCACTCCTGTTTCTCCTGTTAGCTTGTTCCTGTGCTCTACCAGACTCCACTGAAGCAGAGGAGCTGGCTCTCTTTCAACACATTTTTGAATCGTCCTGAGGCATACTAGAGTTATCAATGACACCACATCTGCTTGAAAAGCTAATTTATGGAAAGTTAGGTACTGTTTCATGCATATCCCTCCTACCTTCAGTCTGCAAGTCAACAAGTTGCATCACAGCTTCACAACCCCTTTTCCCAGCCTGCTCTCCAATGTTATATTAGCATCCTTGAGTTTTCTCCCTCATCCTCTATGTTACACCTGTGGACTGTGTAGGTGGAAGAGAAGAGGGATGGTTAGCATAATTTCCACCCCAAAATTACTAGAAAAAGGCAAATCATCCTGCGATACATTTCTAAATCAATCCTTAGGAGGGATCTTTCTCATGCCAAGGGATTCAGAAGCCTCAGATGTCCTCGTGTTGCCCTTCAGTGCTGGTAGGCAGAGCAGGGAAGACTCAGGCTGCTTAATTCTAGACAGCACTGTGCCTCAGGAAGGGGTTTACTTGCCAGGAGCATAAGGGTATGTAGTAGCATAACACACCATGTAGAATCTCATGGGAGAGTATCCTCTAAAAAGGGAAATTATAGCCTCATACTATCAGAAGGTTTAAAAATTATCATTATCATCTTCACTGATATAATTTTGCTTTGATATTGTTTCTATTTTCAAATAAAAATACTACATGTATTCAGAACATTAGAAAGACTTTTTTACAAACTGAATTACATACCCACAAGTTCCTTTCCTATTCTTGACCATGCAGGTACCCAACAAGAGAGAAGTGAATAAATACAAGAGTATTGACACAGCAGATACAGACATGTGCAGTGATGAAAAGTTCACATCTTTCCTCTGGCATTTGCTTCCTGTGGCTTGGATTTGTATTTTCTCATTTCTTAAGCACTCCTAACACTGAATTGACTTTATTGAAAAAAAGTAGCATAGGAGAAGCTACTAACCCTTCTTCTGCACCCTCAAGCAGCTGATCTTTGGTCCACAAAGACAGCTTCAAAGAAGAATCTCTGCCATTTTTCCCTAAGTGCAGCCTCCCAGGTGGCCCAGTCCAACCCATGGAGAGCTGCTGCTGTCACCCCACCAGCCATCCCAGGAATCACAGTCCCAAGGAAGAATTCCAATTTCTCATAGTCAGGCTGTTTGGGTTTTTATTAATTAAACAGTCCATATACAAAGTACTAAATAAATATACAGCTGTGTCAGATGCCAGTGTACCACACACAGCCACTTGGAGAGCTCTCTGTAGTTATATACGAAATACCGTAGAAAGATATTTTTCAAATGCAAAGCAGGTTACAGAATGAGTCAACCCTGCAGACTCATTGCTCATCACCAGGGTGCAGTCCACACTCCCCTCACACACACACACACACACACACACACACACACTTTTGCTCACTCATGCCTGGGAAGAAGTGTGTCTGCCCTCTGTAACCTAGCTGCTTGGGAAATGTTTGTGTTAATGTCACAGGCACACTCAGGAAGAGGCAGAGATCCAGGGTTCACAGGATTATAACCAACCAACCAGGGCATTGCAAGGAGCCACATGGAAGAGGCTTTGTCTTTGGGGATCCACAGCCTGGAGTGGCTGGGGCTGGGAGGGAGAGTTTGCAGGGGGGCAGGCACCTTGGGGAGCTCAGCTGGGACACGGGGGTAGGAGCCAGAGCTGGAAAGGAACCGGTTAGAACATGAATTGGAACATGTGTCAGGGTAATTTGGTGTATATGGTTTTATGTCTTAGTTTTCTCCCTCAGCTCCAGCACGGTCCCTAGACGATAAGGAAGGTGCTGGAAGCAAGTATGAAGATGAAAACAGGAATACTCTTTCTCTTTCTCCGTCTCTTCTCCACTGATCTCTGAAGAACACAGCCAGGCAGGGCTGGGAGTAGGCACAAAAGTAACAGTGGATAGATAAAGATGTCCTCAGAAGTACCTGAGGTGTCTTCATGAGTGGTGGGCAGGAGGAAGGAATGTGTAGGGCTCCTAATCCTTCCTCTTCTCCCATCAGATGAGGGGTGCAGGCACCCCCATGAGCTGATTAAAGCAGGTCCTGCCTGGGGCAAAACCAGACCCAGCTGATGATCTTCCTGATTCTCTAGCATTCCTGCTGAAAATAGGCCAGGATGCTCTTCCATCAGAAGAGAGAAGCTCCATTCCATGGAGACAAAGTGAGCAGGGACAGGATGGCCAGGGCTGTGTCTGAAAGCTATGTTTGAAGATTAACAGGGAGCTACAAAGGTGCCTGTGTGGGGGAAAGAGGATCCCTTTCCTTTTTTGCAGGTGTGGGTTGACTCTTCTGCAGGATCATCTCATTTGTCACCATTCCCCATGCATCTGCTTAGAGGCACTCAGTCTCTGCTCACTGTGGAGCTGCTACATGGGGCCTTTCCCACCAGTGTAGTCATGGTATGGGCTTGTCCGGGCCTTGGGGCGAGGGATGGAGAAATCATTCTGGGGTTCAATGGCCTGAAAAGGAAGCACAGAAGTCTTTACCCTTGAAAACTGGACAGAAGTAATAAAACAAGGCTTATAAAGACAACAAAGGAAGGAAGGCAGAAACACAGCTGAAGGTTTCCTGAAAATGTGACCAATAAGGCTGTGGAAGAGGATCCTGGCAGAACGGATTAGTGACGGACACACGTCACCAGAGGACACGTGGGGACACGGTGTGAGCTACTAGGCCTGGCTAGGCTGTGGTCTGAAGGAGAACTGGTGAATGGACAGGTGGACATGCAGACTTCCCATTCTGGATTTGCAGTGCAACTTCCAGTGTCTGCTGGTGGGAATACATTCAGGACCTGGGCTGAGGAAATAAGCACTCTCCTGAGGAAAGGGCACAGTCTACTGTAGGAACTGTGCTCGAAGAGAGGACTTCTTACGTGGTACCAAATCCCAAAGAATTGAAAACCACAACCTCTTTATCTTGAGCCCCTCTTGCCTTCCCACGTCCCTGGATATGTCATAGCTCTTTCCTTCCCCCAGCCACAGGCACCTCCATGAACACGTCACAGAATCACCTGGCTCATGCAAAGCACAGGTTTGCCTTCACAGACCCTGCTCTAGATCCATCTGTCTTTGCCCCTTCTCTTTCCCTTCCTTCCAGTACCTGAACAATAACCTAAAGCCTGCATGTGGTGAAGCGGGTGACGGTGGCGTGAACTTACCTTCATCTGAAAGTGAGAAGCGTATGGGGAGTAGCTGAGGTCTCCTGTGTCACAAGACAAAAGCAGGGGAAAGTTAGTGCGTTAGCATTACAGAACAGCTTGGAAATACCACTTCAAGGGAGACTCAGAGGGTCTGTGGCTACATGAACAGCTGCTTTTAGATCGGTCTAACTGTGCAATGTGCAAGCAGGAATGGGATAAAATCCACAGGTGGAGGACATTAAATATTTCCTTCCGAAAGCAAGAATGAATGGTGTTGCAAGTAACAGGATGCAGGTGGCCTTGGAGTTTAGACACCTGTTGCCTCACAATTACTGTCACGACCACCAGCTAAATCCCTCCCACTTGTATGCACAAGAGCCCCTTCATGGTATTCCCTGGAAGAGCACAGCCTTTCTTGGCTATTCTTTCACAAACCTAGTGAAGGACTCCAGGTGATGAACATGATACCAACAGCAAATCCACAGCCAGAGGAATCACATCCACCCACAAGTTTGGGAAACATCAACTGATAGAACATTTGGCTTTGTCCGAGTAGGCAAAAGACTCATACAGAAAAGGAAGACCACCTCGCCTCCTTTTCAGATGATGGATTCATTCTTACATGGATAAAGGAATGTGATCAGAACTGGAATAACCTCCAAGGTATAACCTAGATAGGCCTGAAGAGCTGATGCATTAACTAAAAGACAAAAAAACCCTCCTGATTTTTAACATGGACTTCCCAGACATAGCAGGGTCATAAAGAGTTATATTTCAGCCCTGACATGCAGCAAGTCTCCTACTCAGTCACTCCTCCTACACATCTTTAGCTTTTTCATTGGTCCTCACTCTTTTCCCTCATGTCTGGAGATTAATTTTCATGTGTATTTCCAAAGTTTCATCAGTCTGAAACTTTTTCCTAGCCTCTAATTTATCTATCATCTTCAAATGTTTCCTTGTAGCTCTCCCAGCTCTTTTAGGTCATGAGTGGTGCTTGTGTGCTTAGGGCTGGGGGACAGTGGAGTCAGTCACTTCACCATACCTTGCACAATTTCATCTTGGGTGTAGGCACGGTTGTCCACTCCAGTTGCCGGCTTTATGAACTTGGGTTGGCAGAAGTCATTTTCTGGAGGGTAGTCCTCTACCTTCAGAGGAGCAGTGAGGAAACAAATTTCAGGGACAATATACATTATCAGGAAAATCCAGCCATTGGACACCAGAGCAATGCCCACAACAGGATCATCCCACGTTTCTTTGTCTAAAATCGTGTTGCCTTTTATGAGCATAGTGATCCACACTACCCAAACAGCAATGGAGAACAGGACAGTGACAAAGATGTGCGCCCCATGCCTCTTCCAGCTTTTATATGGCCCACAGAATGTGAACGTGGAAACCAAGAAGGTCAGAGCCATCAGGAAGAGCACATATATCAGAAGCATGACAAAGTCCTTGTTGGTGTCCTCCCGAGTCATACCCAGGAATTCTTCTCTCTGGTTTACGAACATGGTGACTAAGTATTCAATGCTGATCACAACTTGTACCAGGGCAAAGCAAACAATGAAGAGCAGCAGCACTCGCCAGGAGAAGGGCTTTCTTCCCCTCACTAGTTTGCTGAGGTTGCAGGCATGGGTGAGGAGGCACGAGAAGCAGAGAGCAAAGATGACTCCAAATAGGAAGAAGCGAGTGGGACGAGTCCTGTCATTGAGTTTAACGATGAAGGCAAAAGTGAGACCGAAAACGCCGAGTGTGCCTAAGAGAAAGAAAAAATAGACGGAGATCATGTGCCGCTTGTTGTTGTCTTGGACTTTGCAGATAAGGAAGAAGAGTGAGCAGATGAGGAAAATGGTGACAAGGATGCCTGCTGCAGCCAGCGACTCCAGGACAATCCCCCAGGCCTTCTCTGTGTCACAGAGCAGGTAGTAGTCAGCACTGATGCTGCCGCAGCCTGGGGGTTGTGTCGTTGTCATCCTCTCGCCTTCTTGAACAACCTCTCCAAAGCTGTAGAAAAAGAGAAAACACAGGCTGTCAAGTCAATCATCTGGGTGCTGTCAAGAGTGCTGGGGAAGGAGGGGCAAGATAGACCTCCACCTCCACCTTGCTGGGCAAGCACACCACAGTGCTAAGGACATGGGGCAACGGGAGCAGAGTCATCTTATAGTTTGGCATTGGCTCTCCATCAAGGGCAAGCCAAGCCCCTCAGGAGGAGGTAATTCACCTTGCATGTCCTGTGCACTGTGCCTGATGTTGTGCAATGTTTTAGGAGTGTGGGGAGCAGGGAGAAGGTGAGGTGCTGGAGCAGGCACTTGCTTGGTGCCCTGCATTGCAGAGACTGCCTTGTCACTTCTATGATACTAGAGCAGCTGTTAGTCATAAAACAGCTTACACTCTTCTGACAAGTTCAAACAACATCAGTACCTTGGTACCAAGGAGATTCAGAGATGAACAATGTAGAACAGAAAACTTGTTCTCTTTTACATTAATTTTCCCCCTTTTACATTCTCTGAGGCACTTTTGGGTTTGGTTTTCTGTTATGAATGAAGGGGGAATTTTAACACTTTTTACCTTGCAGATAACTAACCTGGATGCTTTGAGCATAGCCCTTCTCACTCCAAATTCAGCAGCAAATACAGGCCACCAGCCACTAGCCCTAAACTCATATTTGTCCTTCTTCATGGCAGTGTAGCAATAAGGAGTGTCTCAAAGACCTCAGTCCCCTTCCTAAGATACTGCCTTGCACTGACTAAAGGCCTGACATGTCAGAGCAAATGCTGCTCATTTCATGAAAAGTAACCACCAAGTTACTGCGTGAGGAGTCCACATCCAGTGATGTCAAGGTCTCTAACACATTCCTGCTGTCTCATCATAAGGATTTCAGTGCTGTCTTCCAGGGATAAGAGAGCTTAAGTGGGTTCTTTAGGGGAATCAAGTTCCCTTTTTTCTTGGGAACTTGAAGCATATTCTGAAACCACAGCAGGGAGACCTCTGGCACATCATGGCCCATTATGCAGGCACACAGAGTTTAGACCCTAGGGGCCAGGTACTGATTTCTAAATACTAAATTCCTCAGTTAGGCTTGAGTCCCTGAAATCTATCAAAAGAGGAGTTTAGCTACAATATCACAATGAAACATGAGCAAACCTGTCCTTAATGGTGACTCACACTGGAAAACCAGGGGCTTTCCAATAGATAAAGAAAAAAATGAACCTTGCAAAATTTAGACTTTAGTGCTCGCTATGCCATTTACCTTGATTTTGCTGTTCCAGAACGACACACTGCACTTAGGAAGTTGGTTCTCAAACCCTTCCAGCAGATTTTAGTGAGTGCAGATTGTGTTTTTAACAAGTGGCAGTTGATCTAAACAAGGGATGAACAAAGGGTGAAAATATCACTGACTCACTCTCAGCCCCACATATGCTTCAATGGACCTGCTTATAACTGAATTGAGGAAATATGTTTCCAGCTTCTAACTCACTACGTAAAAGATGTGCAGCTCTACAAAATGCTGGCTTCAATAAAATGCAAATTATTCAAATATGCAGGAACTTTGGACTCCCATGGAGAGAATGGAATAAGTGGATAACATATGAAGGAGTTTTCACAATCAATGTACACAAAATCTTGGAGATTTCTGATCTCTTGCACAGATAGCTGAGTTATCTGGACAATTGTGAGTAATAAATAATGAACCTTTCTGAAAATTTAGAGAGAAAACTCTAAAGTTTTACCCACAGACATTTATTGTTGATTAGATTAGCTTATCTGTTCACAGCTGTGGCAGATACAGACTGGCACTTGCTGTTGAGGCACGTGGAGAGCCCAGAGAACCAGCGTGAGTGACCTCATGACAGCACAGAGCACACCCATAGCTTTGGGTCCTGACTGGTGCTGACTGCAAGGGGTGCAGCCACCATGGCCAGTGGAACAAGCGAGGTGGAAAATAACCTTATTGACTTGGAGAACTGGGCCACTTGCAACCATTTTTACTGCCTTCTCTTTTTTTTCCATGGTGGATGTCCTGTGAAGCATGGTGAGGCATGAAGAGCGTCTACCCTGTCTCCTGGGTGAGTGCTGCTCCCCAGAAGCTGAGTCTGCTCATCCAGCACCTACAGCAGTGTCTAGGAATTCCAGCGGGCTCTATGCAAGGGAGTCTTTATTGTGGTAGCTGATACAGCACACCCCAAATCATAGCTCTCGCTTGAGCAAGGAGTCCTCTCCCTCCCTCCTTTCCCATTGATATTTGCACATAAAACATACCCATTCACCCACAAGTTCCAAACCGTTTCCCGGGAGCGTCTCCCCAGCTCCAGCTGGCATTCCCATCTTAGAGTCAAGGATGGGAGGCACTCTCAGTTCACTGTGGCGCTGCATGGCCCTGCTCTCCCACCCCGCACAGCCACGGTCCCGCACGCCATCCCAACCCAGCCGCGGAAGGCAGGCCCACCCCGGATCCTGTAAAACATTGTCTTGGGTTACCTTTCTGGGTCCTGCCTGCTGAAGGCAGCGGGGAGGCTCCGTCCAGGAGAGGCACTTTCCCAGCGCCCCAGGAACCGGGCGCCTCCGCTCCTGGAACCCCGGCCAGGCAGCAGCTCCGCGCCCGCCGCTCTTGGGAGCTTTAACAGCTGAGGGCTGAGGAGGTGGGGCTGAGCACGCCTATTCCAGTTCCACCGCCTCTCCTCTGCTCTCCCACAGGACACGGCCGTGAAAATTCGGCCCCTGTGCCAGGAAATGAAGTAAGGCCTCCTGACGTCAGCGGGGCACTCACCCCTGCCTCGGGTGGAGATGGAGTCCTGGGACAGCGCTGAATGCTGCTCAGTCAGGCACCTGCCTGATAAGGTGCTCCCCTGTGTGACTCCTGGCACCCGTGGGTGGGGACCGCGACTATGAATAGCAGCGCGTCCCCTCCCTGCTCCAAGCCTTTTGTCTCTTTGCCTGCTTTCTCGGCAGATAAACTGCTTGCAGAGTAGGCGATGTGGAGGCTGTGATGTGTGAACGGGCCGCAGTGCCCAGAGGGAGAGTGGCAAGCCTGGATGAGGAGATGTTTTCTTTCCTCGGGGCTCTCAGCAGGTGCTGGGTCTGCGTGCGGGGACGTATCTGCTCTGCTTGTCCCTTCCCACCCGTGCCACTGAGAGCCACCGGCTGCTTTCCTGAGAAGGGCAGCTTGGTTTTCCTGGTGTCTCCCTCAAACCAGCCTTGCTTTCTGAAGGCTCAGATCAGCGCTGAGTCACTTTGTCCAAATTGCTGGCCCAAACAGTTAATGAACAAAGGCAATGACAAATTCCCCCTTGCTCTACATTTTATGCCTCTGGCCCGGCACGCCTATCACCACAACCCCATCTAAATCCTCGGGAATATCCAATGTGTTCATGACTTCATTTGTTGTTTTAAATATTGCTCACTGGGAGTTTTTCATTATCCTGATTAAGGAATTGACATCAAGGCCTACCCACACGAAGCACTCAGTCCCTACACAGAGCCCCAAACCTAAAAATTCCCCCTAGCCTCACGAAGTTTGTGCTCACTCCCAAAACCAGGGATGGGAGTAGAGCAGCTGCACGTGCCTGTGCTGAGGTCTAAGTGCCCACAGGTGTCTCATCTGCTTGTTAATTTTGTTTGGTTTAAGGCTTTTGAATTATTTCTGGGTGCTGATCCTTTTTGAACTGCACATGTGGAGATTGCCACAAAATTCATGCGAGAGTCCTCTCTTCCACCCCCCACAGAAGTGCATGAGGACCCGCAGGGATGAGTGGCTCATCCAGTGAAAGGCAGCACTCAATGCATTCACTGTGGGATGGGCCATGCTGAGCCCTCTTCACGTCCTTCCTACTTTCATTTCAGTGTAAACTCCTGAGGCTTCTTAGGAAAGGACATACCAGGTTTTTCTCCATAAATTAATCTAAATTTTAAAGCAGGTCCTGGGTTTAGTGAGCCAGCCAAGAAGGAGGCAGTTATGAAAAATGAGAAGAGAAAATAAGCAGTAATGGAGAGGAGCTTAGCACCATCTCGTGGGACCCAACTCATCTTAGGAAAGTATCCCAAGAAGCTTTCAAAGGTCACTGGTCACTGCCAGCCTGTTTGCATCTTGTCAGAGCACATTATGGACTGCCTGCTACTTCCCTACATTTACACAGACACACAAAACTTCATGGAATAGACCATGTCAAATTATATCAGGGGGAAAAAAGAAGAAAAGATAAAAGCAGCAGACATTTTTCAGAATGCTTGAGAAATCCATGAGAGTCAGTCATCAAACATGTACTTTCAGAAGGCTAATGAGACTACATTTAAAAACAGTCCCAAGTGCTTTAGGAGCCCGAGGGCTGCTGACTCACTGTAGTGTGAGACATGGTGTCCATGGCCCTCATGCTGTGCCAAGGAGGATGGAGAAGCACCACTGTACAAATGGCACAGTGATCACACCAGAAAGGTGAGGTGGCTGTCACCTCGCTTTAGGCACAGGATGTAACCTGCAGATAGAGGCACCTAAATTTAGATGTCTGATGGTTATTACCTAAATGTGAACTGAGTGTCTCAGCTCCCAAACAGTCATAAGGTCAGAAGGACTGTCCCAGCTGATTGGATGCAGGTGCCTGTTTCTGTGTACATTGAGATGCTCCCAGGTGTGGTTGCCTGGATTGCCTGGGGCCTCACTTTAGCTGCTTGCACACAGCATAGTATCATTTGAGATGCCCCAGTGTCTCCTGCTCAAATTCCAGTGACCACTGCAGGAGCACGTGAATTTCCCACACCTCCTCTATCAGATCTGGCAGTCCTGTGCAGATGTTTTGGATGCCCTTAGGCATCTCAAATCACCTTTGTAAGAACAAATGGATTGAGTGCTCAATCTCCCTGGCTGTTTCGGAGTTGAGATGCCCAACTTATAAATAGGCACCTATTCCACTGTAAGGACGCAATTCTGGTACACCACCGTAGTTAAATAGTTAATTGAAGGTGCTGTAGCTCTGTTATGTGTTATCCAGTGAACAGCATAGGGATGGCACATGAGATACAAGAGCTGTGGGAATCAATCCTTCTGGAGCATTAGTTCGTGCTACATAACACAGGAGGTCCCAAATGACCCTAGGCAGCAGTGTACGGACAATCAAATTAACTCCTACGTGTCTACAGAGCAGGCTTCTTCATTGGAGGCAGTCATGTGGATTGCCACTATAGTTGGTGGAGAGAAAGGGGCACTTCCAGGGTAGTTTGCAGTTCATCTGCTTCAAGACAAACCAAATCACACCTGAGAAGTACCCATGCCTTTCCAAGAGAGATGGAGACAAGAGAATGATGCAGATCTTTACACTTGACAGCTGAATTGCATAGCAAATCTCCAAAATAGTTTAAACACATTTCAGTACCAAAATGAGGGTAATGTTGGAAGTTCTTTTAGGCGGGAGGCTGTTGGTAGCAAAACTGCTTGCTTTGGCCATATTACAGCCCTGGACAAGCAAGCTGGCTGCTGGTAGTGGGAAGGATGTGACTCGTTGGCAAGGAGAGTCAGGGACAGCAACAAGATCTGACCGCTTTGGGCAACAGGCACCCGCAACTCTCAGTTCTCAGGCAGCAGGATGAGGGCTGGGCTCTGAATCAGCTCTGCTGGCATTGCCTGGCTCTGCTTCCTCCTGTGGGGTGTGCTCAGTGCTGTCCTGTGCCCTGGGCCAGCCCTTCTCCACTGGTCCCGGTGTCACAGCAAATGGCAGAAATGCTGCAGCCCCCTCAGCTCAGCCAGGCGTGGGGAAGGAAGCATGCCTGGGAGGTGCAGGGACTGAGATAGCATCTTTTATTAAGACAAGTAATAAGGCAAGCAGATGCCTGGGGAGAGATGGTGCATGGCGCTCTGGAATGTGTCTGAATAACATATTTGTGTTTGACTGGTGATACTGGCTGCATTGTGAAGGGGCTTGTGTCATTCCTCCAGCTTAGCTACCTGTGCACAGCAGATAGCTTAATAACACAAGAACAGCCTTGCTCTCTGAAAAACATCCCCCTGCCAGTACTTATCACAGTCATCCTGAGCTGACATTACAGCAAGCTCCACCCCATCCTGCTCCATCCATTTTCTTCATCTTTAAATCAGTTCAGGTATAAACATCTATGACACCCTTGGAAAGAGCCTGGCACAGAGATGATGGGTCTTCAGCCAGCCAGTTCAGGGCACCATTGCCTTAGACAGGAGAGAAGACAAGGGAGGGGGTGTCATTTCTGGAAAGGGACATGTGGGATCTTTGCATAATTCTGGACTTTCTCCTGGGTGTCCTGTCCTTGAATCCCTCATGTTCTGGCTTTGAAAAAGTGTATCTAAGGACTACAAAAAGTTCTAAGACTCTGAGAGCTGAATAGTTTTCCTTCAGTAATGAAGAGTGTTGCACCAAAACGTAAATATTATCTAAAATAATTGCAAAAGAAACACATTCTGGTGTCCTTCAGAGCCTTTACTTGTCTCTGCAGCTATCAGTTCTTCCAAACTGCATGCTGTGCTCCCTGCCATTTCCAGTCTCAGGAAGAATATAAACATTTCTGGTATGTAATAATGCTTTGCTTTCTGTGCTGATTGCTGTCTCGTCTCAAAGAGGTTCCCTTCTTTAAATGAGCAGGTTTTGGCCAACTTCTTTCTCTTCCTGGCTCCTAAATGCCCTAATTCCTGGTACAGGACTTTCTTTTACTGGGAAAGGGAGAGATTTGATCAGGAAAAGGACAATGAGACTTATTAAAATATTGAAATCAATGTTATTCAGTATATCCTATAAAGAGAAACTTTCAAACCTGTGAATTAACTGCTACAGCATTCCTAATTTGTGAGAAGACCTTGCTTATGGGAATTAACTGCCTGGTACTCCACTAGGAACACCATGCTCTGCAATGCTGCAAACAGGATCACTTCTGCATGCAATCCCAGGTGTGAACAGCCTGGTACCTCGAACCCCAGGAGCAGGGGGTAGCTCCTGGAGTACCTGCTGAACCTGTGCTGAGTTCAAGCCTTCAACTTGCTCCTGTCCCGTGGGGACAGGTTATCACAGTCTTTGATACTCCACAAGTGTGGAAGCTGGAGCAAAAATGGGCAGAAATAAGTGAAGAACAGCTGAAACTGTGACTGTTTGGCCAGGAAGAGCCTTTTCATACAACAGAGCTGGTGCTTGTTAAGGCCGTGAAGAAGTGAAAAAAATTAATTAGATTTATCACCTCCTTTAGGACTTCCAACAGTATGCTGATAAGCATTTCACTCGTGACAACGAGCCATTACTCTAGATGTAGTTTCTTGGAGGTTTCCTGTGCCCATCGGCTTACCTGTTCAGCAAAGAATGCTCCAAGCCTCCTTTATGGCATCAGCCTCATCTGCTTTTATGATGATGCATTCCCAAAGCAGCAAGCTGTCCTCATATGCATGACTGGGTATTGTACATAAACAGACATTTTAGGAAAATAACTCTCAGTAAACAAGGGATCTGAAACATGCCCCTAGAAAGGAAGACAGGCCAAGGAAAATCCAGGAGGACCTGCATTTGCTCTCTCCCAGAAAGACTGACTCTAAGGCTGGGGTAATGATTTAGGAGAGAGGGGATGTCTGGCTGCATCTTTAGCTAGTGGGACATGACGGAGAGACTCTCAGCAAAGCATTTTGGGAGGAGTCAGCCTTTGCTTTCCTGGTGTCCCGGTCCTGGTTTTGGTACCCTTGTCTGACCACTAATGGTGTTCCTTTTGGCACTCCTTGCCCACTGCATCTGGAGTAGTTTCTCCTTCTCCCTCCTTTTCCACTCCACATTGTGGGATGGGGTTGCAAAGACTGGCTGAGATTCTTGCTGGGAGAGGATTCGGCTCCTTCTTTCATGGGTGGCTGTTGGCAGTAGATATTCTGAGATAGCCATCCTGCCCTGGAATCTGATTTCTCCTGACAGCAGTGTCTTGGGTAAGAGGTTCTGCAGGAGACTGCTTCCATGCAAGAAGCATTCCTGGGAATCAGGCTGCACACAAAAATGACCTTGCTCAATGATACAGAAAATTCTTTACTGCTTCTGGATCAAACACCACCACAACAGCACAAAGAAAAGCTGAGATCCAACATAAATCACTCCTCCCTTTTAGATTTCATCAGAAATGAAAAAACAAAAACATTGATAGATTTTGGAATTTTTTTTTATCAACAAGCTTCTTCATGCAAGCACAGATCTGTGTCCCCATGCAGCCAGCATAAAAGTTGACATAAACTCAATATTATCTCTCCTGGATAAATTATCAAAAATACAGTTGTGTTTACTTATTTATTTGGACACATCTGGTTGGACTTGATGATCTTGAAGATTTTTTCCAATTTTATTGATTCTGTGAAATGGCTACATACAAATCTACTCCTGACTGCAGAACCACGGCCTGGGAAGAAGCTGGCGATTTTGATCAGTATGTGTAGTAACCTTTAATCAATGCTATGATTTTTCTCGATGGAAATGAGCATCAGGGGAGAAAAATATAAGGAACAATTGAATAATTGAATTCACAGCCTGTTGATCCCACATATTTTCTTACAGTTTCAAGCAGGCCCCCAGGGCAGGTAGCTCTTGTTCTGAGTGTCACAAAGCCCAGCATTCCCTCCTGGAGCTGGAGAGTTGCTGAGGAGCCATGTAGAGAACCACAGTGGGAATCTCCTTAGGCTTCAGGAAAATGTAAGCAAAGAACATGCTAACACACAGTGCTCTGGTGCCAGCCCTACTGAAGGATGTCTTGCTGCAGTCCTGGGAGAAAGAGCTTCTCTTCTGTGCAGTTTCTTCTGGGGTGCTGGGGGCTTGGCAGCAGAGCTCACAGACACAGCCATCTCCCAGGAGCCGTGGGTATTACAGTTCGTGGGTCCTCATGATTTATGGGGAGATGGTTCATGTTCCTGTGAGTTAGAGCTGGAGACTGTTGGAAGGGCCAGGTCAGTGCTTATCTGGCAGACATGCCAGTGAGTAATAGTTACTAGATCATATATAAATGACTTGTAAAGCTGATGCCTCACCTCTGCTTGATAATTCACTCAAGATAAAGCTTGTTGCTTGGTCCTGATTATAGATGACCATAAAACTCCTCAGATACCTTCCAGGGCTGCTCGAGGACTCACTCACATGTCATCATCTATCAGGGGAGTGCTAGCTTGGTCCATGCTGAAGTCCTTCCCCCTCTCAGTGTGTGTGTGCCAAAAAGGCCACTATAGCCTTACAAATGCTCAGAGATGAGATAGGAGAAAAGCAGGATGTGTGCTTTATCAGGCTAGGGCTAGGGCCATGTTTTCCTAGGGCCATGTTTTCAGCATGCACAAAATGCTTTTTCACCCAGATCCTGAGGATTCCCCAGAAGCCTGGGGAAACACTTGGTTTCTGGCACAGGTAGAAGGTATGCCCTGGAAGCCTGGACACCTCATGCACAGATGGCAGTGCGTTCCACCACTGCTGGGGGAGTCCAGATGATTGCCTAGGATGCTCATCCTGGATGGAGGATGGAGCTGGCTGGGCAGCAGAGCTCAATATCATCCATTTAAAAGGCCAGCATATTGCTAGGCACTCTCTTTTCACTTGGCACAAGATTATGCATGCAGGTCTCCTCCCACTACTTCCTCCATCGTGGTGTGCATTGAGGTGAGCAGGTTGCTCTTCCAGCTTTGAGGACAACACAGGCACATAAGCATCCCTGGATACTGCCTCACTGGAGGCCCAGGACTGCGTTTCAGTTCTTTACTCCTCCCACCAAAACCCTTTTCTTAAATGATTCTCCTGATGCCATATTTGCCAGAAGTGACCAGGTGTTGCATCAGCGTTAAGGTCTCTCAGGTTTCTTTCCACCCTACTTGCTAATCACAGCTGATGCTTTATGAAATCTCCAACTCCTGAGTATCACCAGAGACACTGAGCTCCTTAAGGGACATACCAACGACATGGGTGTGTTTCAGAGGCCTGATAGCATTCCTGTTGGCTTCTGTAAAATGATGCCTCTTTCTTCAGTTTCTGCCTAATTTCAGCAGGCACCTACCCACCCAGCACACACCCACCGCCGTCAGCCACACCCAGCCTCGCACTGCCTGCCACACTTTTGCCTCTGTGGCTGCAGTGTCTACTAAAACTGAATAAAAATGCAGGACTTGCAAGGTGTGAGGGTGCTGTTGGTGGAAGTGGTAGCTAGGGGAGGGAAGAGCAAGAGAAAGCAATGACAAGCCAGGAGTGGAAGTGGCAGTCAGGCAAGTTGAGAAAGAGAACGGGCAATTGCAAGCCAGCAGCATCACTGAATGTGGTTTTCCATACAAAATTCACTGCAGGATATGCAGCATATCTACCTGTTCCTCTGCAAGAGGTGTCCTTTGCTTTGTGATGCCAGATCCAAAAGATGTGCACTCTTTAAATGCTATCTAATTCAGTGGCTCCACTTTGTAAAGGTGGAGTACTTGAGGCCATAGATTTGAATCCTAGCCAGAGAGATTAAGTACTTGAGAACTGAAGTGCAGGCCTAATGTAATCCATTTAATTATTCTCTTTAAATCTTTCATGATAAAGAGTGGAAATCTTAAAGGGAAAGTTAACTGAAAAATGCAATCCTATGCATAAATTTCCTACTAGTATTGTTTTAAGTTTTCTGATTCATGCAAAGAAAAAGGAATCCCTCAAATATATAGTCTTAAACACTCACACATACACAGATACTCTTCCTCACTCACTTGATCAAAAGTCCATTATTCCATTAAAAGTTCAGATGGGAATTTCCACTGACAATTCAGACCAGCTGTCAGAACTCAAAAGTATCTCTTGATCTGCTGCTGGGCTAGTTTCCTTTTCTCACTTCACATTTTCATGTAACTCCTCTCCTGATTTCAGATAAGATTTGCTATCTCACATTTGCTATGGTCACTAAAGATAATGTAAACTTGACATGTTTACAATAACAAGCAGCAATACTGGATTAGAAAAGAGCATTTAGCTGTTAAATGTGAAATTCCAGACTGGATGTTGTGCCCAGGGCTAGGAGAAGGCGAGGTCTGAACTAGACAAAAAATACAACTGATTGCCATGTCCCTGGCATTGATTATTTTTCTTCCAAAGTTCTTGACAACCCAGGAGCTCCCCTAAGCAAGGGGAAGAACATCAGTGTGCAGTCATTATTAATAGCCAAAATGGAGAAGACTTGGTTGAAATAGAGAAGGTTTACAAAGCTTCTGTCTTGCAGTATGAAGAGAAAGAGAGCCTGTGCCACCGTTTGGACCAGGAATTCCAACCTAAGGAGCCCCTTTCTGGCTGAGCTGTTTCTTTCTTGGTCACTTAGCTGGCTGCTGGGTGTGATGGAAAAGCCTCCCATGGGAGCCCCTGGACTCCCCGTTGCTCTCCAGACCCAGCAGCCCTGGCTGTTTTGCTTGGTAAACAAAAGCAACACTGTAGGTAAGTGACAGCCATACCCCAGGGAAGGGTTGAGTGGAGGTTCAATTGCCAATTAACCTCTTCAGAAATGCAAACACAGCTTCAGCTAATGGTATGAGCAATCCAGGACGGCATCAGAGATGAAGGATGCCTCTTGGTGTGTGCATGATAAGCCAAAGAGAAGCTTTGCCTCTCTGCAGCAGGTTCTTCTCCTCTTCCAAAGTTGTGCTGCCTGATAATCCCTTCCGTGTTCATTATGAACAAACTGCTAAAACAGACATTTGTTTGCAGTAATGCAATACCAACTGGCACACAGGTAGCTCTATTTAGAAGGCCATATATTGCTTTTTCCAGGAATCTCTGGCTGCAGACAGGACCTCACCCAGGATAAGACCCATCAGCTTTTGGGGACCAGGTAGTGCTGCTGCATTTAAACAAGCACACATTATTCCCTCTCTGGGACCTGTGGGGAGGTTTGTTTGATCACACAGAAAATTCAGTGCCTTTGTGCCTACATTTTAAAAGGCAAAAAGAATCACTACAAATTTTAGTGCAGACCTTCTGCTTGGCACAAAACATATCCCTTTATGTGGGATGAACCAACTTGAAAAAAGAAGCCTATGCTGTACGTGAATGAAGGGATCCCACCCGCATATGCTATGGATTTGAGCAATATTATTGCTCCAAGGGCTTTATCGAATTACAGAGCTGTGATACACATGGGATTCAAGTTACCACGAGATTTTACAGTACATGGAGTTAGCTTTCCCTCAGTCAGAACTGAACACACGCAGTAGATCTGAAGCTGCGTTGAACCAGACCTGAACCAAACCAAATTCAGTTCTTACTTAACAACCCAAATAAGAACTAAATCCAACCTCTAATGATTCACCTGTCTGATCACCGGTGTGCTGCCACTAGAGGTAAAGGCAAGGAAAAGTAGCAATCCACATGTATGATTCTGCCAAACAAAGCACACATTCTGGACGTATTACACGACAATCTGGTTTCTTTAACAAATGCAGCATCTGTTAACAGTCCTGATCCAATTGAAAAAAAAAAAAAAAAAAGAGTCTGCTATTACATAACAGTTGATAATCCCCAATCTCCGGAGTGGTTAATCTGATGGTTAAAACCTCTGCTGGCCAATTGAAATCTGACTTTCTTAACTACTCATTTACAATCATCAAGCAGGAAAATGACACTGTTGAAATTATTACTGGTTAGGATGTATCCTAACCTTGCAGGACAGCACAAAGTTTTGATCGTTTTGCTCTAAATCTCACCATCCTTCTCGTAATTTATCTAAAAGAGTTGACTACTACAAGTAATGAGTTGAAACAAGTTGTTGAATGTAAATAAACCATATTTTCCTAACAAGCAGTGTTAATTAATTAACAAGAACCTTGCCCAGAGAGCCCAACAGGATCTCTATTAATTTCCATCATATATCTACTTGTTTGGTATCTTCTACAGCACCTGGAAACACAGATTCCAGCCATTCCCTTAACAACTGAGGTGGGATACGCCTGCAGGTATGCAGTGGAGGAATCTCTACCTGCAACAGGGGTTGTAGCAGTTTCTCTGGCAAGAGGCTTCAAGGCACACAAGTGTTTCCCAAAATATCTTTAAGATGGGGAGAGACATGTGGGAACTACTAAGGCAGCTCACATCTTCCCTATACTCTGAAAAGGCAAAACAGATCTGAAGGCAAACAGCAGACATGTGTTAAGCAGACAGGTGAAGAGCCTGCAGGACCACACTGCAGTGCAGTATGAACAGCAAAGCACAGAACCAGCCCTGTTAAAGGGGCCTGTTTGCAGGCTGTTTGGTGGGGCAAGGATGGAGAAAAGTAAGCAGGACAGAGTGAAGAACATGCTTAGAAAAAGAGATGCATACATGAGACTTTCATGGTGAAAGAAGAGATTCAAACATGTAGGAGAGGCTAAAGGTGGTGTGAGAAGATCGGAAGTCCCAAAAAACCACCAAATAACAGAAGCTTACTAATGCAACACATCCCAGGCCATGCTGAGCGAGGGGAAATCTTGCCTGGGAAGGACCTCAGCAGAACTCAGCAGGTCTGTGCCAGCTAAGAAACAAAGCACATTATTGTCTATTACAGGACAGTCGTAGGTGGGGAGACACAAATCATGACTCAAGCCCTCTTGATCGTGAGACAGACGGCAGCATTTTATTGTTTGGAACTCCCTTACATAGGGAGTTGCAAACTCCTGGCCCTAGACACTGGTTGGTCTGAGACTGAGCCCTGCCCAGCTCCTTGAGCAGTGATCTGTCTGCTCTCTGGACTGGCTATGGGTGGCTGAGGTGTCTGCACCAGCTCTCTCATTCACCTGGGGACTTCAGGAACAAGCCAGGTCAACCAGACTGGACTTGTTATGACCAGATTTATTTCTGTCATAGTCTAGCTAAAGACTAGCTGTGACAATTGTCAGTTAATTATATGAAGGGAAGCCTTGGCCAATGTTTCCAAAGGAACAAATTAGTCCATGTGGCAAGGCCTGAAGGCGGGGAGGGTTGCTGCACCCAGGCACTCTGGGTGGAGAGGCTTCCCTACCCCAGCCTGTGCAGGGAGATTCCCTCAGCCACAGGAGAGGTGGTTCCCCAACTTCATGCACCTGCAAGCATCACTGTGCCAAGATACCCATCACTGAATGCTTCCAAAGGTTAGTGGAATCCCTTGGTCAGCCTCATCTGATCAAATGATGGAAGCAGACTGGGTAATGATGCAATCCTGCAAGACAATTCAGGAGAGCAGAAAGATGCAAAGTCTGCCTCTGTGATTCTGCTGACATGCAGAGCAAGCAGGCTCACCTGCTCTGGTGTACCAGCACCTTGTACATCAGGCAATTCTGGTTTCTGCCGCGAGGCTCAGCCCACCACCCACGTCAGTCATGGAGAAAAGCCTTCCAGCTGAAGCAGAACCCAGGGCAGTACAGAAGCTCACAAGCTGCTTCCCTCGATACAGAATTCATTTTAAGGCTCACGGCTCCTGGTTTTAAGGCTCATGGCTTTACTTTGGCAAAGCAAGCAGAAATTTACATATTTGTCCTGCCATCATGAAGGCAGAGGAAATGAGTATCTGGATCACAAAAGTCACTTCAAAGCAAGGTCACCCAACCATGGCCGGCTTCAGTTTTCTGTCAAAAGTCTTTTCCCACCAAGAGAGACAACAGCTTCATGCAAACTCACCACCCTGCTGGAAAAGAGGGCCTCTCCATCCATCAGTCCTCCTCTTTATCCATGTATTTTCACGTGTCAATAACTTACAGCACTGTCTTTTCCACAGATTTCAGCATATTTTTGGATATTAACCCACAAGCCATTTGAGGCACAAAAGCATCCCCACCTGCACGTTTTCTGTGCTGTCCATATAAATTGGTAATGCACAGTCCTGTAGCTCTCAGGTGAGCAGAGAAACAAAGGACTAACAAAGCTGAACCCCTTCCAGCTGAGGCTGCCCCGGCCCAAGTAGTGGAAACTAAAGAACATGACAAAAGAGGAGAGCTCTCAAGGGTTTTAGTCTGTTTATCCTGATTGGCAGAGGACACACCAGTTCAGGACCTCCACCTTCCTTTTCAAGAAAGAACAGAGCAATTAACTTTCCAAAGGGCTGCATGTGTTTTAAAAAAAAAAAAAAAAAAAAAAAAAAAAGCCTTATTTGCTGTATGTGTAAGACACAGAGATAAAGACACCAAAGATTTAATTGATACCATGCCCTCCAGCAAGCTCCCTTGCCATTGCACAACAGAGTCATCAACAACAGAAGACTAACAAGGTCCCTGCTCCAGTCAAATCTTCCCCTACCTTTGATGCTTCTACTAAATCCAAGAGAGCCACAATTTTCTGCTGTAGGATTTTCAAAGTACCACAGTGGTCACATTCTCACAAACAGTCCCTGCAAATACAAGAGCAAGACTAGTGACAGTGATTCCCCCCATCAGCTTAATGCACCCCTGATGGAGAGGGAATTTCCACACTAATGATAAACTGTTCATCAGACAGACCAGGTGGCAGCATTTGAAAGAGGAGGGAATAGCCTGGTATACAGAGAATGGATCTTCAAAAAGTCATCCTCTGAACTAAATAGAAGCAGTACAATTGGAGTATAGCAGTAATTTCTGAGTTGCAGCTTTGGAAGAACCACAAAACACTAACACAACAGGTTTTTTGCAAGAAAGAGCTCTCTAACAAACTCATCCAAGATGAGAAGGCCAGCCAGCCAGCCAGATAACCACACATCTGCCTGTGCTTATGTCTAAATTTGATCATAGAGAGAACATAGTAAAAATCTGTTTCTGACATTTCTTCCACAGATCTTTTATAACCATTCCTCACTTTGTCATCCATTTTGGAGAGAACAGCCTTTTTAATTTTTAAAAGTTTGCATTTTTATCTAAACTCTTTTTGGAAATTGGGAAGACAACACCAAGATTCCTAGATGATACTGATTAAATTCTCACCAATGGGTAGAGGAAGACTAAGCTAAGATACACATACATCCCTTGAGTGTATACAATGGAAAATAGCTCAAAGCTCTGCAGGATCTCCAAGAAGCATCTTGAAACCTGCAACTACAGACGTGGAGAGCTGCTTTGTCAAGAGTCTGTTAGGCTCTCTGCCTAATGTTGTTGATTGTGTTTGGAGAAGACTAATCCTTAATGACCAAAGACAGCCTCTGGCAGGCACCAGGGTAAAGGCTTAACAAGCCTGTAAGCATGCACATGAGCAGCAGTAATAGGAAATCACTCACCTATGGCAAATCTATCATTCTGAATACATACTGAAGGATAAGAAGTATTACTTTCCCTGCTGGTGATGCACCAAGCACAGAAGCTGTCAAGGACAGATCAGGCTGGGTATTTCCTGTTATAAATTCCCTTCAACTGAGCTACAGTTAAGACAGAAGACCAAGTATATGCAATTACATGCGTGACTCTGGGGTACATTAATTTCTGTTGCTTTAAATAAAACTGAATGAGCCTCCACACGTTCTCTCCCAGGCTTGCTCCATGGATCCTTACATTGCTACTTTTGTGACTCCAACTCCTATTGTGCAAAAGACTTTCTCCTACATCAAAACCAATAACTTTCATGCTTTAGCCTCATTCATGGGATGGAGCAAATGTACAGTGAAAACCACACAAAGGAGTCCTTTTTTTCTGGAAGCCTGTATAATCAAAGCAGTTTACCCTTATCATGCAGTCCTCCATCTATGTCACAGAGATAGCCTGCAGAGCAAGTTTTGCTATTTGCTTTCCTTTGCACAGAGGCATGTTTGTGAGTGAAAAATTTGAGCAGGATTAAGGGGAGACATAAGTTTGAGTGGGAATACATGCCAAAAAATCCACCTTCCTTGAAAATATCAAAAAAGGAGGGGGAGGTGATGGACAGAAGCAATGGTGTCTGTGAGACACAAGAAAACACTTTTCCCACTTCTTGCACACGTTACATCTCCTTTTCCTCAGGAACCTTCACAACCACCAAGCCCAAAGGAGGGCAGAAATTTTTTACACGAGTCCTGTCCCTAACTTTATTGTAGAGAGAGGCAACAGACCAGCATGTACATTTCAGCAATGATGAGTATCCTCCTGAAGAGAAAGCAAATGTAAAGAGTTCTCTACCCTTTGGGAATGCAAAATTACCCTGTGTTAACCTCTAGGAAACACAGCTTCAGGCTTGTAGGTGCTTCCCTGAAAAAGTGTTGAACGAGCTCCAAAGGCATCCACCCCTCCCTGAGGACCTACAATAGCAACATCTAAAAACTGCACAGTGCCACTGTCTTCTATTGCAAAACTAGGCATGACCTTGGCACAGTCCAACACACATCCTACCACGAGACATGACGTATACTCCATTACCACGTTCAGGAAGGCAAACACTGGTGCCCCAAGGGGGCTTTGGAAGCAGAGAGAAAGTGTTCCTGTCATCATCCTACACTTCTGTATTTGAAAGGTCCTCAGGAAGAGATACAGCACTGGCAGCATAGCTGTATTCATCCTTGGGGCAGAGATCAAGTAACCATTTCCATTTCTTAGGTGCCAGAGGAACAAAACTTCCTTAGTTCTTCCTTTTAAATGTTGTTATTCAAAAGGAGCTTTCCTAGTCAGACCATGAGAAACAGGCATCTGAAAACTAAGAAAGTATCATTTAGCCTTTTTTAAAATAAAGTTCAGGAGTTAACTCCAAATCTTGGGATTCTGTCAGAAACTCATATTCTGATTCTCCATTTACAATTGTTGGGGTTTTTTCTCTCTCTCAAAAAAAAATCTACTAAATACATAAGGAAGAGGAATAAGAATTCAGAATGACTATATGAACTACATCTGGCACCAAAGCTGGATTTTTACAGCATTTACTTTGCAACATTTACAGTAACTAGTTGGTCACTTGAATGTTTACAGAAGCTCCTTACATGCCATTGCAGGCAAACCACAACTTCACATTTATACAACACCAGAGTGGTTGGTAGGTGCCTGTGTCTTTCCCAGGTCATGCAATGAATTCCATTCCTTCTTAGGTATGTTCAAGAGCTTTTAAGTATATTGGATGTTTTCCTTCTTCTGTGCTTGGTTGAACTGTGAATTTTTACTAGCTTCAGTCCTGATTTGTAAACTAAGGCCTTCCTGATTGCCAATTACTTCTGAGAATTCCACCTAAACTGAGACTCTTCTCAGCACGAGTTAGTGGTGCTGCTAGAAAGTCACGGCATTCAGCTCTCCCTTAGTTACCTCTACCTTTCTGGGGGCAGGAGGACAAGTGGGCTGTCAGGTCCTTGAACGAGTTCATGTGTGCCTCATTACTTTTAGAAGATTTAGGCTGAGGCTGCTGCCACAGAAATTGCCCACTTGCTTCCCAGTTGTACTTTCTGGTCCCTGCAGCCCCAGGGCAGGAGGTGTATGGCACTGGGAACTGACTTGGCCAAATCCTTTTCAGATAGGTCAGTTGAGTGCAACTTCTGTACTGGACCACTGGGTGGTTGCAGGGACTGCTACCATTTTGCAGCTATTGTCACTTATCTTGAAGTTAGTTATCCACACTGACATCCACATTTAATTTTACTTCTGCCCTCATAAGGGTTGACCCACTTCCATTTAAATGAAAGACACTCTATCCCTATTTGTTACTGCCCCAAGTACTCACCTACGCAGAACTAAAAAGCAAAACCATAAAACATAATTTCGAATAGGTATTACAAATGTATAAATAATCACATTCTCATTATGGACTTTTGAAGTGCATAATTGTTTCAAACTGCAAACATCCCCACTGAACATCTTTTGAGAACATAGCTTTCACTGAAACTTCACCTGAGTTTCAACCATAAAAATATGACAAACTGTGCTGGCCCAATCCTACCTTACATCACGCAAAGGTTAATCCTCCACTCAGCTCCCTGCTGTGTGAAACTCGAGAGTGTGCAGGGGTGTGCTTCAGAACTGCCCCTCAAAAGCCCTCCTGACTGAACAAACACACTGGCAGTGGTTGTATGAAAGTATGCAGCCACACGCATACCAGTGCTGGTCTTTTCAGAATATTTATTCAGAGACAGACAGGTCTCACCTCATTCTTTTCCCCTCATGTTTCATTAGATCAGCTAGGGATTTTGTTTTAGGCTGGCTGCAAATTCTGTTTTGCCCAAATACATCTCTGGACACTCCCTATTCCACTTCAGTTATACAAACACCCTCTGACCCAGCCCTGCTGGAGTAGCCACAATAAAAAAAAAAAACATTTCCTGCCCCTCCAACCTGTTGAGATATTTTTAGTTGAAACTGAATGCACATACCTGTAGCAGGTGAGGCACCAGTGAGAATGTGGGTGTGGTGAGACCTTTGCTTTTCTAATGCCAAGTGCTTCTACAGCTTGTCATTCCAAATCAAGGGAGGTGGCCAGCTGTCTAGTCACTCCTCTCAAGGAGGCTCTGCACTCTTTCACAAGGAGCAGCTCTATTTCTCTCTACCAATATTCTTGCTACTGCAAAGAGGGATAATCTTTGACTCCATCAAGGGACAAGACACACCCTCTGCTGTTGCAGGCTTCCACATAGGAAGAACACAGGGAGATCCTACAGACTGCAACAACCTATTAAAGCAAGCCTCACTACTTCTGAAAGGAATGACTCTACTCTACCTTCTCCAGCAGTCAAAGTACCCTCCACATCACTTTCAAGATTGGTTCAGGACTGACTCTGCATCTCATCCATTACCCAGATGGAAATAACACTCCAGAGGTTTTCCAGGGGTCTGGGACCCTCAGAGAGATTTAAGCTTCCTTTGCTGATAGTGGAACCAACCCTATCCTGCCTGCACAGAGTAAGAAATTTTGTTCAAGCACCCAGCAGGACAGCTGGGAGTGTTCCCTTGCTCCATGGGGAACAAGCATTTGCATCTCCACCCATATTATCACTCATTTTGTTCTCTCTCTGCTGCATTCTAGGGCTGTCTCCTCTTATCTGCAAAGGGCCCTGTAGAATGAACATGTTCTCATTTATGGGCTTCCACCCCTGCCCCTCTGTGCTAGGACCTGGGGAAGATAAACACTCTTTCTACTTTACACAAACGCTGTTAGCAGTGAACATGCCCGAGATTTGTAAACTGACTATCTGCCACTGGCTCAAGACCACTTTAGAGCTATCAGACCTGAAGATATTTGGGAGATTTAACTAAACTGCTACAATATAAAGTGAGAACACTAGCACTCTTTTTGCTTCAAAGAGTATCTCTGTTCCTTATGAAAAAAACAGACCTAGGTTTTCTGGCATTTCTTTGCAAAATGTGCTGCCCCTAACAAAAGTGTAAAAGCATTCTGACTAGCATACATGTGGATACTAGTGTGAAATAACCACTGTGCTCATCTTGACCACTGCAAGTTTTTACTTTCCATTTAGATCTAAAAAGGACTATTTTGAACATTGTTTTTCATGTAGCAGAAAATCCAGTTTATGAATGGGTACTGGACATTACATGTTCATGTTTTCAGTAAATTTACATATGCAGGAGCTTCTCACTCTTCTCTGCCTACCAGCAGGAACATGTTTATTGTCAATGAGAACTAGCAGTAACTTTCTGGTTTTATATGAAGCACATTTATCTCATTCTTGCAAAAGCCTACTTATCTGGCATGGAACTCTGCCTAAGAGTAACAAAGTTCCCTGCCTAGGGAAACTAAGAGCTTCCCAGGATACCTGTTTTTCTGCATCCCCCAGCTTGTGAGTTGCTTTCCCACGTACATACCCCCCTCTTGTGTTCACTTGTACGTACTACGAGAATCGGCCACAGAAATGCCACCCAAAACCCAGACCTATCTTTGGTAGTGTCAATCATTAACAGATACTGGATAGAATTTCAGGCAGTGAATAGTTTCATCCCGCTGAAACTCGTTGTCTCTGTGCTGGACCTCTCTTCGGCTGACAAATCTAAGGTATTGATGCCACATCTGAATCGCTAGGATTGACTCAAGTAAAAAACATTCTGGCAGAGCTGATACATAAAGTGAAAAGAACAGGTCAATGGCAAGGAAAGCCAGGTAGCTTTAAAATTAAGCAAAATGTATTGTGAGTTCTCAATTTAACACATCCCTTCACCAAGGCAAGGGCATCACAGCTATGCTGTGAAAACTCAGTCACTTTTTTTTAACTTCTTCCTCTCTTTCTTCTGACAGATCTCATTCCAGATACACTCAGTGAGACTGGATAGCGGGACAGGCTGCAGCAGTGCAAAAGCTCCACTCACACTGCACTTCATAGTCAGTGAGCAGGGCCAGACCACAGCTGCTTCCAGGTCCAGAGGTGATGGTCTCTGATGGTGTCTCTGAAAGGAAAACTCGTACATGGCCCAAGCTCAATCTGTAGCTGGTGAAGAAGAAAGTGTTTTTTCCTCAGGGACTGCCAAATTTCCCATGTAGTTCTGAAAAAAAAATCCACTGGAGATGGCTTGGTAGACTGTTTTTGAGAGCTCAGATAGCCATAAAGAGAAAATCAAAAAAGTCTGTTCAAATACCAAACTAGAAGGCTTTCCTTTTCTTCTTTTTCCCTCCTGCCACCTTATTCCTGACACCAATAGCCTCTTCTGTGTCATCGTCATCATTCCGAGATCGCTTCTTCTCTCCCTGCTCCCGCAGCTCCTGCAATGCAATCAACAGATTGACCCAGAGTTCTGGCACCTGAAGGAATTCAGACTACAACAGCGAGGACAGGGTCAAAAAGCCAGCACCCACCATTCGAGCAAACCTCTGGGCCTCAGCCACACGCTCTGTCAGCATCATAACTTCTTCCTCTTGCATGGGGAATGCTGGCAGCTTCTTGCCAATCAGGTGTTCAATGCGCTGGAACAGCTCTACATCATACCTGAGGAAAGACAAGACACCAGCCTGAACCAGCCTTCCTTAGAGGGCCTCAGCTGTCACCACTCACAGACTTCATCCCTTATCTCCCTCCAGCCCACAGATAATGATAGTTTGTGCTGATGGTCTCACAAGCAGCTCAGCTGCATCCAAGTGATTGCTGTTGGGCATGGCCTCTCAGATGCTCATCTCTGTTCAGAAGTATTTGGCAAAGATTTTCATTTCAGACAACACTTCAGTGTTTACAAAACACTCCCCCAGTTACTGAACCTGCATTATAAATTTTAAAAATACATAAATATATTGTATAGTCCAGTTATAAACAGTTCTGCTCAATGAACGCCTGCTTCTAGAATTTACCTAGACTTTCCTCCCTCCCCACCCTGGGCTTTGAGTTCTCTCCCCTTTAACCAAATAAAACCAACTGACACTTCAAAATGAAAAGTACTATTTTATTCTTATCCAAGATAAGGTCAGGTATTTTCTGCTCTGAAACACAGCTGGAAAGAATAAATCTGTTAAATTTTATCACTTACTGTGTGACAAAGGTGATAGATTTGCCAGATCTCCCAGCTCGAGCTGTTCTCCCAACACGATGAATGTAATCCTGGAAAGAATTTTCTTGATAAGCAATAATACATGTTCACCAAACACAGAACAGATCTTATGGCAGATCAGCCTATATATTTTCTCTTTAGGAAAGAACAAGATAATGTCAAAAACATACTGCCAGGATTAAATGCTCAGCAGGGTGTGCAGCCTAAGATTTTGAGAAGAGGCATAAGTGGAGGCATAAGTTTGGTTTATAACATTTGAATTCTTCTCTTTCTAAACGAGAAGACCAACTCCAATTATTCCAGACTGCAGGACAAAAGTTGCAATACATGACCTTTGCAAGACTTCACTCTCACTTCCTTGGAAAGCTAATATTCAGTGACTCCATGCCTGCATTTTCAGTCTTGGGATCTAGTGCTTTGCATAGTGCATCTTCCAGAGAAACTCTCTGACAAATAGATTTAAACTTGGTAAGCATGGCATAAGTGAGGATAATTGAGAATAATTTAGAAGTGTCTGATCTATTGAAGATCTTTGGTCAATATGGTTGTAGGCTGTTTTCCTGCAGGTTTTATGCTGCATTATGGAAATTAAAATACTCCCTTCTCCATACAGGATTTGCAGAGAGGATTGTAAGAAAGGTTCTTTTCTATGGGTTAGATGAGAGATAAGAGCACAAAGACCATAATAACACCATTCAAGCTGCTGCTCCCACCTTTTTTTTTTCTTTTCTTACTTTTGTGCTTTTACAAAAGGAGTGTCTTCAAAAGACCTACTATGCTTTCTTCTGTTTGCAAGGCACAGTATCTTTAATCATTGTAAGCAACAATAGCAATTCCTGAAGTGCACGTTAATGGTATGCTTTTTGGAACTAAGGTGGGAAACAGCCACATCCCTGAGATAATCCCATACTTTCCATAAAACAGAGAGCTGGTAACTTACTTTCTTTTCTTTTTGCTGTACTTTTGTAGTATGAAGGTGAAACATATTAAGGACAGCTTTCTTAACCAAATGCTTGCTAAATGTCATAACGAGAGAATTTTTTCTTTTTTATTTAAACGCAGTTTAAAATATGAAGGCAGACCTGGATCACAGGCACAGAGATGACTACATGAAACTAGTAGTACATTAATACTGTTTTCAAGGCCCTTTAACATAAGGCAAAACATACAGTCTGAGCAGAAATGCAAAGACACAGAGCATTCCACACGTCCTCTCTTCACTTACAGGACCACTTCTAAAACCCAGGCCATGAGACCACACAAGCACAGATACCAACTGAATAGTGGAGGCTAAACTACACTTTCAGTGTAGAGAGTCATGAATCAGGCTTCCAGTCAGCAGACCAGAGGAAGGATGTCTCTGTTCCTTTGACTACCTTATTTGTCTATCTGCTCCCAGTGCCCAGAAGCTCTCAGCTGGCACACAGACAGGCTCACCTTAGAGTGCGTAGGAATATCGAAGTTTATCACCACATCCACATGTGGGATGTCCAGACCTCTGCTTGCAACATCAGTAGCCAGCAGAATAGAACGTGCCTTTGCCTTGAACTTGTTTAGAGAGCCTAAACGTTTATTCTGGAAAAAGGACAAAAAGGGAATGAGAGAATATCACTCATTCTAGTTTCTAGTTAATAAGCTCTTGTTAAAATACTGGCACAAAAGAACTGGGGGAGGAACCACTCAAAAATTTCACTTCTCTAATTTCTATTTTAAATATTACATAATCAGGGGCAGCATTCACATTAGTTAAATTTCTATGGATCAGTCCAGCCCTCTAGCTGTGAAACACTCTTCCTGCAAGGCAGGTGTGACTCAGTATGGTGCAGCCCATTTCCCAAGCCCCAGGCCCCCTGCCTCCTCTGTTCTGTGGGGTCACGCCCATACCTGACTCATCTGCCCATGGAGGGGAATGGCAGTGAACCCCAGGTTGCGGAGCAGTAGAGCAGTCCTCTGAGTATTGTTACATGTACTACAGAATATCATGAAAGAGTTACCAGCCAGTTCATTCAGGATATAAACCAGGTAGCTGTCCTGTAAAGAAACAGAGAGAATTCAAAAAAACTCAGAGATAATCACATGTGCAACATTAAGTCTAGGACTCAGAAAATGACAAGATATTGGACAGATGTGGGAAAAAGAAAGGACAATAAGAGAGAAGAAACAGAAGTGCCATTACCTTGAATTTGGAGGGGATGAAAATGTAGTACTGCTGTAGTTTTTCAACTGTCTGATACTTGGAAGAAACAGCACATTTAACAGGATTCTTCAGAGCAGCACGCTGGAGTTTTTGAACCTGGTAAGATCAACGAAGTTTAGTTGGACGAAGATCTTGTCAGAAAATTGTATTAATACAGTTTAGTCAAGAAGATAGCCTGATGGAAGGAGAACTAAAACAGAGTAGTCCGCTCCCACCTTCTTGGTCATGGTGGCAGAAAACAGGAATGTCTTCCTGTCTCGAGGAATCACTTTTAATATCTTATCCACCTGTAAAAAAATAAGGAAATGGAAATACTAAATACTACAAGCAAGCAAGACATAAGCCTTCCACAAATATAAAGATCATCCACATGAAGAGTAAGGCATGTGTAAACATACAGCAGGAACAATTTTTTTCTCTTCTAAAGTGAAGGCGTAGGCTCATATCTTGTTGACAATTAGGCAGTGTGAACTCCAAAAGTCCAATAATAGTGCAAATATCAGGCAATGTTTCTGCAAGAATGTGTGTGTGATTGTTTTCTACACTAACTACATTTTACATCAGGCACTCCAGAAACACCAGTGGATTTCACAAAGTGCCTCCTACTATCTTGGCTGTGCTCTGCAGAACTCTCCTACATTCTAATCCCACCACAGACTTTTGTGTAATTATTAGATCTTAGTTACTTTTGTGTAATTATTAGGTCTTAGTTACTTAATTTACTACTAATTTCTACAGGACAGCTCAGTGTTTACTATGTGACTGTATGAAACAACTTTAAAGGGTCTCATCTGGTGTTCCAAACTCGTCTTTTAGCAGATTCCTACCTCTGTCTCAAAATCCATGTTAAGAATCCGGTCAGCTTCATCCATCACTAGGAACTTCAGAGCTCGTAAGTTGAAGCCTTTTGTGTTCTCCAGATGATCAACTAGACGACCAGGGGTTGCTACCAACAGCATCACAAGAGCAAATTCAGAATGAAAGCAAAGGAAAAGATCCAAACAGGCAAGAGTGTTGCCCAAGAAAAGTAAAGACTGCTTTGTGAGAGTAACTCTTTCACAGGATATCTTCAGAAAGTGTTTTGAAATAAAACTAATGGAGTCAGACTCTTTGAAGAATGTCCTAGAAACCAGTGACAAAAAAGACTGTAGACAAGCTGTACTGTGAAAGATGAGACCAGCATTTTAAATACTTGAGGAGAATGAAAAAACAAGCCAAAAGCACTCCAGGTCTAGCAGGAATGCTTTGGAATGTGGTTGTAGGAACAAAGTTACTGGTGGATACTTTAGAAACATTAACAAGCCAGTATTTAGAGCTTGGGACAAAAAACAAATGATGAATGTACTCTCCTTTCTTTGGTTAGTTGGAGTTTGATAATATTCATACTCCACATCCCCAGTACATCAACTTACCAATTATAACATGTGGTTTCTTGGCTAAGGCCAGAGATTGAGACATCGTGTCGATTCCACCCACAATGACCGCTGCAGGACAAAGAGAGAGGAGTGAATCCCTCAGTGTGCCACCAGCCCTCCCTGGCACTTTAGTGTTTACTCCTATTGCCCACCACCCACAGCAATTCTGTACAAATGAAAAGCTACTTATTTTTATGAGAATTTACCTTATTTTTGCATATCTGACCTTCTAGGCTTCTTAAGCCATGCAATTAATTCCTTACTGGCCACAAGTATTTTATTTTCACAGCTGAAGAGCTACAGGCAGAATCTATTACTTGCAGTTTAACTCAGCTGCAAAAATCTAGGAATTCTAAAAATACCCACAAAGCGTTTTTTGAGAGATTATCTAAAGAATCAATACAGACAGTCTGAAAGGAAGATTAAACTACACCACACTATAGCAGGGAGCTAGCTCTATGCAATTTCACTGGACACAAACCCACTATTGAGAACACTCTCTTCTACTTCCACCTTTAACTATTTAGACATAGAATTCAGAAGAACTGTAGACCACTCTATGAGGAAAGACCATACAGACTTTTTTCCTCAAACCTGATACCAGATCTCTGTCTTCCAGCAGCATAAGCTTTTCTCACATTTTGTTCAACCCCTCATACAAATCCTCTATTTTTAATCTTTGCCATCTTGAGCTCACAAACTGGTCCAACACCATAAAAGCTACTTACTGCTTTGAACACCAATGGAAGATCCAAGAGCTTCAAACTGCTCTGAGATTTGAAAGGCCAGTTCTCTTGTTGGGGTGAGGACAAGAGCAAATAATCGCTGAGGTGTTTCCAGCAGTGCTTGAAGAATTGGCAGAGCAAAGGCTCCTGTTTTTCCAGAGCCAGTTTCTGCCAGTCCAATGATGTCTCTGCCTGCAAGAAGGAGCAAGGGGGCAAAAAACTGTTTTACATTCAGAACAGAGAAAGAAGACTTTAATGCACTGTGCAACAAAACACACGAATTTCCTAAAGACAGAAAAAAGGCAGACACACAGAAGTAAAAAAAAAAAAAAAAAAAACAACAAAAAACCAAAGGGCCAAACCAAAGAATTCCAGATTTTTTCTGAAGCATTTTTAAACAGTCATTTTATTTGTACAACGATTACAGTCTCACTAGTCAATTTTCTAGGTAAAATTCTGTTAATATACAGTGTTTCATACAAACCTCAGGTTCAAAGTAAGTTTTACTTTATTATGTCTCAAAACTGACATCAGTTTACAGCTTAATGACTCTATCTCACTATTCGAGTCCAAATGTTGTCTGTGAACTGGCTTACAAGGAAACAGACTGCGGTGTTTGAGACTTCAGTCACACAAACTACAGGACAACAGCACTACCAAACTCACATTTCAAATGCCACAGCTGTGCCATTGATTAACAGAGTAATCTAAACCAGTAGGAAGGGTGGGACAGAAAGTCTTTTGCCCCAAAACAATCCTCGTAATAGGGTGGAATTCATCAATAGAATCCATTATCACCTCCTCATACAGCAGAGAAGAACATGCTGTCAACAGACCTTACACCGGATACAATTTCTCAGGAATGTAGTCTTACCCTTGTGTTTGTATTTTTTTTCCCCCAAGAGAATAGGGGAAAAAAAACATGTGCAGTAAAAGCGTCTGACAAAAGTTAAACGCTAGGACAGAGCAGATATTGAAAATTTGTTCCCGTTCTGTCCCTATGTTGTTCATTTCCTCCTTGAGAGTGTTTTGGGAGGGGTTTTGTTAAAAAAAAAAAAAAAAAAAACCAAAAAAAACCCAAAAAAACCCAAAAAACCAAAAACAACAACAAAAAAAAACTAGAGGCAGAAATGCATGCTGAATTCAGTAATTTATTTTTTGTAATTCCAGAATGCTCCCGGAAAGTCACTGTGGGTTGGTTATTGCTCACTTCAGAAATCTAACTTCAAAGAGTTAAGCAAAGCAAATTATACTCACAGCAAAGCAAATTATACACACCACACAATCAGTCAAGGCATCTTCACTTCCAGTCTCACACACACACACACACACACACTCTCTCTGTAGGTTTCTATCAGAAGCAGCACAGTCCAAAACCTATTTGTAATCCAAAATCTGTGTATCCATGAGTATTTCAGGAACAACACTATCAATGCAGACTAGCAGTTCAAATTATTAATAAGAATTCTATTTAACATGGAGTGTCAGAACTAAACAACAGGAGTGAACACTCAAGGAACACTCAAGGAACAACACCCACTTCCATTTGAAAGTTTGTGACTGCAAGCAGTGTTATAGGAGAAACTAGGGAAGGACACAGAATGAATATGAAAACTGCTTCAAGAATAAGATCGTCAACAATGAAGAAGTTGGGACACACTCATCACAGATCCTTCTCACTTAGCAAAATTCATTCAGAGATCTTCTGGAGCAATCCCCAGTTCAGGATCAAAGAAGCACACTGCTCACCTTGGAGAGCCACTGGAATAGCCTCAATCTGGATCTTCGTTGGCACTTTCCATCCCAACTGGTCACAAGCTTCACAAAGGACATCTGTTACTCCCTGGACATTAATGACAAGAGAAAAGGGAAACAGACATCACCAAAAAGACCTAAATTAAATCACAGAGTTGAATTAACTACATGCTGCAACAGAACCAACTTGTCTCTAGCAGTGAACTCACAAATCCCACCAGGCCCCCAGTGCAACTCTCTGAAAGGGCAGGGTGCTCACAGTGATCCCCACATCCATTAGTAACTTCATCAGATTTACTGGAAATCTGTTAGAGACGATGGTCACAGGAAAAACATGGGCAGTTTTACCCTAGTTTATACAAGGACCTCCCTCCCCACACACAGCTATCTCTTCAAGGGTGACCCATGAACACAGAGCACAAAAAACACCACGTCAAGTTAAGACAACTTGAATATAGCGGCGGCCGGCTGCGGAGCGGCGATGGGAGCATCAATGCCAACCCGAGCGGGGCAGCGACCGAGTGCCCACAGCTCCTTCCCGGGCCCGGCACCGCTGCCCGCGGAGCGCCGCACGTGTCTGCCCCGCGGCCACACGGGGCCGGCGGGAGCTGCCCCAGCCTCATCCGCCCGGGGGGAGCAGGACGCTGCTCCTCGGGACAGGGCAGCGAGCACCGGGGAAAGAAGCGGCTCCGGCCCAGCCTCACCAAGTCCTTGAAGGTCCGTGGCTCCTCCGCCGCCGGCTCTTGCTCCGACTCCGCCGCCGACCCTTCCTCCTCTCCTGCCGCCATCTTGGCCCGTCTCCTCCCGATGCAGCGCAGAGCACTCTGGGAGCTGTAGTCCTCCCCATGGCGCGACGGGATTTGTAGTTCCGAAGAAAGAGCCGAGCGGAGCGCGTGGGTTTTCCCTCAGCTCCCAGAGGTGCCCAGGGAAGGGAGAGCTGCGGATCTCCAGGCGCCTGTCCTGGGACAAGGACAGCCTGAATTGGCTGTGGGAATGCCTGCCCGCCTGGCGGTAACCCCGAGCGGCCGGCCCGCAGCTCAGCACTGCACGGCTTAGGCCGTGCTTGATGCTGTTGCGGTTCATACCTTCTACAACTGTGAAAGAACAAGCAAAATGAGCTGGCCAGGCGCAAAAGGACAAGAATATGTATAAACTTACATCCATAAGGCATATAAAGAACAAATAAAGTGCTTCGAATGTGTTGGCATGAAAGATTTTGAAGCACTAGTGATGGGAAGAGAGAAAAGAGCTGTCATTGTCCACAACTACACTGTTTTCCTCCTAATTTATGCTAATTGCTAGTATGAATTTTTGAAGTGCCAGAAATACAAAATAAACTGAACTGTGGCAGCTCATACCGTGAAAGGAGAGAGTACAGGATGAGAATAGAAGCAAACACTCTCCCAGCTCTCTTGATTGCTGCTGTTGTGACTCAGGCCTGCAAGTGCTCGATGAGAGGTGAAAATGGAAATGCATTTAATGACCATTCAGGGAGCGTAGCATCAAAATATTGCCACAATGGAAGTTTCTGAATCATTGATTTCCGTCTGATCTGCGTGTAACATCTCTGCTCTGTAATCCTGATGCTGATTGCAGCAGGGCAACCTTGCAGCTAGGTGAAGTTCCTTTGTTTTAGGGAAAAGCAAGCTAACATGTACAAGATGTTAGGGTTAGATGTTTGGGCTTCAGAACGACAGCAGAGCTGGCTCTAAAATGAAACTCATGGCTGCATTTCTGAGCAGACCTTCCTCTCTCTGAGAAGGCTGTCTGGGTGTGCTCTCAGTGGAAATGCTGATATACTTTAGCATCTGTCCCTGGATTCCAAGCGTGGCATTTCCTCTGCTCCCAGAACAATGAGGAAAGTGAGAGGAAATATGAACAAATGCTCTGTGTGACAGGGAAAGAAGAGGAAACCTGAAACAATTCATGGGCAGGAGTAAAAATGAAACTTCTGCATCCCACTGTGCTCGAGAGCAATGATAAATTAAAACAAAAAGAAACCCCAAACCCTGTGTAGATGCTCATTGTTACCATATGTTTCAAAAATTACAGCAGTCTGAGCCATCAGCTTGCTGTGTATCATTAATGCTAAAGGTTAAGCCTGGCCAGCACGTAGACATGAACCCCTGTAAGAGTCACTGGGATTCCTCAGGAAATGGAGTCAGGAATGTGACAGGAAGTCACTGCCCGTGATTCTTTACTGAACTCCTTGCCCATATACTATGATGCTGTTTTAGTGGGGAGCAGGGTGGAGCAATTCTATTCTGGTGAAATTCCAGTTTGTGTAATTCCCTATTATCAGCAGATGTATTTGAATTAAAGATTTCTCCTGTCCTAAACTGCTGTTGGGAGCACTCATGCATGATAAAATAAATATACAGCTTTTAAGTAGTAATTCGTTTTTTGTACTTTTCAGCTGAGGACACTGCATATTATACTGGATTTAGAAATTGTCACTCCAGGGCTTTTAAACTTGGCTTTTAAACAAATATGCTCCTAGCTCTACTGCATGTTACAGCTCAGTCTTCCTTAGCAGGGGCAGGATGAGACCATCCCCAGAGCATGAATTTTAATGCAGATATAATGTCAGCTATTTCATGAGGGGTGCAAAATGACACGAGATGGGCAATGTGTACAGCACGTCACATCCAGGTGTTTAGAGAGACTGATGCAAAAGTGCTTCATATTCATTTATTTGAATCAGCAGTGTACTTGTTCATTTCTGGCAAACAGGCATGGGTATCAAAAGCATTTGAGTCCCACTCTGGGGAACCGGAGCTTTTATTTTTCCCACGACATATTAAAACAAATGTTGATATCATGAAAAGAAGAGGCAAAAAGGACAAGGATTCAAGCTTTGTGACATGAAGTGTTGCCCTCCCAAAGAATTTGGTCAGTGTTACAGAATTACAGAGTAGGTTTTTCTGATCATTTCGATTTGTGCCTGTGCAGGGGAGTTTCCTTTATCCACCGGGGCTTGCTTGTGGGGGGAGTGACCTCTGCATTAACGCTTCTAGTCACCTCAAGCTAGTTTCAGGGTCACTTCCTTGTACCTCTTTCAGTTACTGATGTGATCCCCACCATCACCATAACTGGGCACTTCTCAGTGGGATGATTCCAGAAACATCCTTGTGAGGTAGGGAAGGGTAGTATCCCCATTTTTAGACAAGGAACTGAGGTACTGGTGGCTCAAAATCACAAAGGACATATTTAGCAGAAGAGTCACTTGAAACGGGGTCCCAGTCTTTGCTCCTGCTTTGTAGGGGCTCTGTCACTGAATCATCCTACTCCTCTCTACCCCTCCTGAGCATTGGTACCCGGATATATTTCACTAATGTGAAGCCTTCCCTGGGAAGCATTGCTTTCCATGAGTGCTGCCTCCCTCCTCACAGACGATCCACTGTGGGTGTCACAGGCTGCTTGACTGCATGGAGAGTGGCACCTCCACCTCTCAGGTGTGCTCCTGTCACAGCAGGGCTCCAGCTCACACCAGTAATGCCAACCTGCACTTCCCTTCCTGCTCCAGGAGATACAACTGCTTCCTTCCACCAATGCCCTGAGGCAGACTCTGGTCCCAGGGTCACTCTTCTTCTCTCTTACTCTTCTTAGGAGTTTTGGCTCCTAAGATCTATTGTCGTTGTTTGACTGTGTTTCACCTATTTTATAACTATCAGCATTCAGGTCATGTTTTCCTTTTCCTACAGAGATTTGCCCTCTCTCACAGCAAAATAACAGGTAACTTGCTCTCACATGCTAAAGACTTGCTTTTACTCCAAAAAAACAACAGCTTTCCTTTAGAACAGAGGCCTCCTTTAAAAAAATATATATACACTCTTAAATACAATATCATAACCTTAGAATCATTCTATGTAAATAAATAGAATACAAACATCACAGTTCTCAGTCTGGAGAGGTTTCTTCAAAAGGGATAAATTCTGGCCCTGCTATTTCACCCTGAGATAGTGAACTATCCATACAGTCTGTCATATCTGGAACTGCATCTTTCTACAGCCTTTCCAGATGTACCTCGGTAGTGGGAGTGTACTCTACAGGAAATTGGCAGCTGCTGGTTTTTTAGGGTACTCCAGCCCTTGTACCACACACAGATTCATAAATTGTTTACAAACCAGGTTCAGTCAGCATCAGGCATTTCATCTGCCTCCTGACCTACTTCTTTTTGCTGCCTTGGGGAAGCAGAGCAGTGGAGATGGCTGGGGAAACAGGGGTCTGCAGAACGTCCACCACATGGCATCAGCACCATGAACTGTAAGACAACAGGTGGCAGTGCTAATGGTCACAGTTAATAATGCAATGTCTCCAAACCCGGGTTTAATATGGGCCAAATGCTATTTCAGCTGGACGATCTCAGGATCTCGGCAGTGGTTTTAGGACCCAGGCTGAGTCTCCTGGTACGTGGGGAAAGCTCTGTTCTTGACTCAAGAAGATCACAGACTTCATCCATTGCCCTGGTGCAGGTCTCGAGATTGTCAGCCAGCTTCTGGATTTTGGCCTTCAGCACAGCTTGGCTCACTTTAGTGACCTCCTTTGTGTATTCTGGCACGAGGAAGCTGTGGGAGCCGCAGAAGACCATGAAGCAGATGGAGTTGTAGAGAGAGATGGATGCCCTCTTCTCTGACTGGCGCAGTGCAGGGTCGCCCGGGCCCTGCCCCCGGCGGAGGAACTCCAGGCAGCCAAGTATTTCCCTCATCTGTTTCCGACAAGTCATTGCGATTTCCTGCACCTTCCTCACCTCCCGGGAATTGCAGAGCACTAAGGAGAGGTCAGAAGTGATGCTGAGGGCCCCCCCGGCCGTGGCCAGGCCCAGACCCACAGCCGACGCCAGGAGAGAGGCTCCCAGCGTTGCCGGGCTCAGGGACAGCCCTAGGATGGCTGTGACTGCTCCTGCAGCGCTCAGGGTGCTCCCGCTGACGTTGGCAATCAGGGACCTTTTGCGAAGCTTGCTGAGTTTACGAGCTGCCTTGTGAAGGTGAGCGATTTGGCCGTGCAGCCTCCGCCTCTGATCCAACAGGGATACATGGAAGTGGTGCGTGGGGTCGGGTGTCGGCGGAAAGGCAGCGCTGTTCCTCTCCATGGATTCTGTCCAGAAAAAGAAAAGTCTGGGTTGGGATTTGTGTCAAAAAACCCCCATGAGACATGCTCATCCTGGACCACCTTTTCAGGGGTGGCATCCAGCCAAATTTTTGTTCCTTCACCCGGCTACAGGAAAGGTTTTCCATCTGCACACATGTGCACGCTCACATACACACACATACTCGTATGAATGTGTACATTTAATCACGTATTCCATCATAACTTTCAAACAGAGAACTTTAAAATGTTTTTCTTAATCTCTGCAAAGACTAAAATATCCTAAGGACTGGGGTCAGAGGTGCTGTTACCATTGTCTCTGTGAAGACACAAAACATCTCTTCAAACCCTGGGGACAGAAATTCCCCTGAGATTAGGTGACTCAGTGGCCAAAAGAATAATGCTGCTGGAACTAATCTGTTGTCCCCCTGATGGGATTCAGAGGATCTGCAATATAGAGGGGCATCTTTCACAAGAAAGGTCAGACTCCAAGGAGATGAAAGCCACTATCCCAGGTTTTTGTTTAGGGGTGATTTCCTATTAAAGGAAGACAGAGAGAAGCTGCTGAGAGCAGTCTATGCCTGGATTTTCCATATAGGAGGTGAGGAGCTTATTAATGCCTTGGATGGATATTGTGAACATCCTTCCTTTCTTTAAGCTGCAGCAACTCAAGGCCCTGCAGCAGGTTTTTTTTTTTTCTTCCCTATTGTCAGTGTATGAACAAAGATGGGAACTACTGTTCTGTGGTGCTTAGTCCAACTTGTGGTCATAAATACCCAGTTACAGTGGCAGGGAGGCATAGGAAACTTGTTTAAAATAGTCGTGAAAAGCACATCAGAAAAGCAGGCCCATTTTCACTGTGCACTCCCTTGTGGATAGGAAAATGGGAAATACAGAGGCCTGTGGATAGAAAAGGCTTGAAAACTGCTGGCTGTGGAAAACCTCCCCTGGCAAGATAGAAGGAGACCCTTTGCTTCTAGAAAATGTATCTTCAGTGTTTCTGTGTTAGACAATCTCTGTTTGCTGTCTCTGTTATTTGCCATAATGGCAGAAAGAAATGTTCCAATAACCATATGCTCTAGGGCTGCAAAGTGCTTTACAAAAGAAGCCAGCAAAATTAATGCTGCTTGCAGGGAACCTGAGGCAGCAGAGTCACCAGGAGTGATGTAGCTGATTGTCTGGTGGAAGCAGAGTTTCTGTGCTCCACAACACTGCACTGTGCACACGCCTGTGCTGCCTCTGCACCTAGCAAGGTCCAGCTATAGAGCTGAGAAACTGGAGCCCATAATGCCCTCACAGCCAAAAGGAGTCTCTGTAGCAGAAAGACCCTGTCACTAAGCCAGCTGAGCAAAACTATTAATTGCTGCAGGCACTTTTCACTTCTGTGCTGTGGGAATTGGAGGTGTCTGGTCCCTCATAAAGTTACACAATGTAGTTAGGATCCTTGTGCCTTCATTTTGCAGAATTCTCATGTTTCAGAAGGAGAGATCTTTGTACCATGAATAGTCTTTCCATCCAGAGGTGTAATTCTCCCTGCAATCTTTTCCTCTTACGCTGGCTTGTCCTAATCCATCTCACACAGATCCGTTAAGACACCCCCCATGCCCTTCAGAAAATGTCCCCAGTCTCTATTGGTGTCATTGGGTTATTTGAATCACCAAGCATATTGTGATTCTCTCGACTGGAGGCTATGTCCTATTATTTTTACACTATAATTAGAAATAAAGCTGGAAGCACAAGGACCAACACTAATCTAAATGGATACCAGCATGAACAATGAGCATATCACCAATGACTTAACAGATCAATATGATGACCATTAAATATGCCAATTCCTGTAGCCTCTTAACAATTTGTTCTGAAGATTTACTTGCTGAGAACTGTCTCAGGTAATAACATTGACTATCTCACTGAATTATTAGAACAATCATTCAATATACAGCATAGGCCATGTAGTGATGCAAATCTTTTGATATTGATTAATGCCAGCACAAAGGAAAAAAAATCCAACTCCTGCTCTTAGAGAAAAATCTCCCCAACAATAAAGATATGCGTTAGTCCAACATCTGCAAACATTTTCCTAATAGATTACTCGGAGACACTCCAAAAATTACTGGTTCAAACTTACCTTCAGTTTCCAGCCACCGTCCCAGAAGATGAATTTTGATCTGTTTCTGGAGGAGACCAATTTATAGCTCCTGAGGACCAATTGCTGGGATAGGAATGCTTTGCCTCATAGTGGGAGTTTGCCATTTCCTGTTCTCCCTAGTGCAGAAGGATGTGACACACTGGAAAGTGACCTGTGGGACAGCGAGCACACATCATGTTCAGGAAATGATCCCTGCGAATGAACATTGTGTGTTCGCTTTTCCTGAAGTGTAGTTGAAAAAAAAGTTTGAAAATCGCAGCCTATTCCTGGCTCTGAGGTAGTGCAGACATTCCCTGCAGAGAACAGTTGCCTTTCCTTTCCCTGAAATAGCAACTGACTCTACTCTGTGCTGGAGCTGCCATTTGCTTGATGACTTAAGTTTCCCTCCACTACACATCTAGAGCCAGGGGAGCTATCAGCCAGTCAACTACTCCATCCAAGGCCAGTGTACTTTTAAAATCCCAGCTCTTTGGGAAAATCCATAAAAGGGAAGCAGCCCCACAGCAAGATCATTGCTCTGAATTCCCATCCCTTCTCCTTCCCAGTACATAAAAACATGCTGGAAAAGGAGTGATCACCCTATGATTTCACTCTGTTTCTTAACCATGGGCACCACAATGGTTGACAAACATCCCTCTTGTTTTCCTGAAGTGCCTGCCCAGCAATCAATAATGAGAAAGAAAAAGGATTGTTTGGATTCCCTGTTTTGCTGACTGCTCTTGCCCGGCAGTTGTGCCATACAGATGTGGCCAGAGGGAAGAAGTGATGAAGGTGTCGGGAAGAACAGCCTAAGTGCCACTTCTGGCGCTGCCTTCTATGCTGAACCAGGGCCAGTTTTAATCAAAGAAAGATTTTTTTTGATGGGGTCTGGAAAAATAACTTTTTTGATGGCACTCAGTGGTAGTCCAAAGCGACATGTGTCTGTATTGACACAGAGCCTGTGGTCCTGGGGACATGTCTTTTGAGCAGCTGTGCTTGAAGATGGGGCATCTACTTTCTTGTTCGGTGGATTCTTACTCTTCAGGACTATTAATTGACAAGGAAGCTCTTATTTTGCCCCTGACCTGTCTAATCTGAAAGCCATCTAGCTGTCACTGAGTGGTGAGGCTTTCCTGTTGAATCTGTGGGATGCGTAGCCACACAATGGCTGGAGCTGACCTCCAAAAGGGCCGAGACTGAGAAGCAGCAGGCAGGGAGAGGGGAAAGCTAGGGTTAGTCATTTCAATGGCAACTTAATTTTTATTTATGTTGAAATAGGTGGGAAATATGTCAAATATTTTTTCAGGGGTGGACCTGCAGGAGAGGACACACGAATGAAAAAATGAATAGCATGGAAGAGTTATTTCAATCTGTCACAGGCATGGAAAGAGAAAGCACCATTTTGAGGATGCCTAAATATGCTGTCCTGGTCTGTTACAATTTGTACATACTGCATGTTAACAGGAAGGTGAGCTTTGACACTGAAGGAAACTGTACTTTAGCCCTTCCCTTTGTTTTAGAAACGTATGCTTGGAGCCCATCTGCCTTGGCAAGGGTTTGCAGTTGATAGAGTTCTTTTCTCACACTCCCAAATAGAATAGGGCACTTTTTTTTTTTTTTTTTAACTGCATCTGTATTAGAATTTGTTCCTGCAGATATGTCCTTGTTAGGACAGTGAATTTTGGTAAAAGTGAAGTAACAAAGAAAGGGGGGGAAAAGGTCTAAAATGAGCCAAAGATGACAACATAATTTTGGATGCTCCCCTTCCTTTTCCTGTTCTCTTCTTTCAATATTCTCAGCTGCAAAATGTTGTATGAAACTCCTGCAGTGCTCAGTCTGTGGGCAAGGACCTAATTAAGGTGAAGAAGAGACAATTCATTTTTCTTAGACTATTTCCTCACAGACTTTCATGCCCACTGAAAGATCTGCACTTTACTAGAGATGAGATGTTGGTCTCAGCCAAGGATGGTTTCTCAGGAATCATCCCTGGGCTCTTTCACCATTTCAAGAGAATGTTTCACCATAATCCACCCCTGTAATAAGGTGCATACCCAGAAAGTATGGACTTCGCATGAGGAAGGACAGATGTCAATGTGATTTTAGAAGAGCCATGTATTATAAAAAGAAACATTGTTTCTTAATGAGTGGCCCTACCACAGCATTTTGTTACCTTTTGTCCCTGCTGACACTCTCACAAACATCCCTCTGGTGAGTGCTGTTCTTCCCTCCCACTGATAATTAGAAAGACCCACTCCAGCAAAGGTGAGCGGGTGGGAATGGGAGCTGGATGGGAGAAAAGTGTCTTCTCTCAGCGCCTGCCAAGGACTGAAAGGCTTCTTGTGCCATTAGTGCACTTGCCCAGATGTAAGTACACCTGCTGGGCCACCAGGTAGGTTCCAGGAGCCTGCTTGGAGTGAATCTTAGCTTATCAGGGATCTCCAGATGTGTGGAGCAGGTCTGACCTTCACTGGGCAGTTCTGCAAGCTGGTGGAGGCCTGACAGTGCTGCCTGCTGTACACATTCACCCAAACCCTCTGCTGCTGCTGCCTCTTTGCTGGTGACCTGCAAAGCACTTGGGCTCAGTGCTGGAAGGGGCACAGCAGGTGTTTCACAATGACCTTGGCCAAAAATGGTACCTCTGCTCCACCCTTTCCCATCCAGCCACATCCTCCTGAAATGACTGAGGGCACTTTGTGGGAGCATGTGACCAGAAAAGGGAAGGAAGGATGTTTTAGTGCCTCAGCCCTCACTCTTTCATGGGATTTTGGCAGAAAGGACTGGTCTTTATGCTCCTGGTCTCTCCAGCAGAAGGGATATATGGCAGAAGTGTTTGATCTGAAGCTGTTTGCAGCTGCTGTGATGTAACATTTGAATGCAAGTGTGTAACATTTGAAGCTGGAGATTCAAATATACGCTTCCTTTCTTGACATCGTTTTGATCAAATAACTGAGAAAATTTGAGCAAATTTACACTTATATACCATCTTTCCAAGAGGAGATTTCTGCCATGCTTGGTACTTTCAACCTTAACTACTGGACCCTGGAGCTAAGAGCTGTCTTTTTTCCTTTTACTTTCTTTTTCAATTGTATCAAAGACAAATCTTAAATTTTCACTGCAAGATTTTAATTCAGAATCAATGGAAATTAGAATAGGCCAAATCTAAAATGAAGAAAGCAGATTGGAAGAAAAGGGCTGCATCAACTTTTACTAACCTTACCATAGATCCAAATTAATTTTTTGAAGACATTCCAGAATGTGACAGACAGGCTGCTCTGGGCTCTGGTCATTGGTGTATGTGGGACTTCAGCTGGGTTTGAAGAAAGCTGCAAAGAGCAGATTAGGGTGGGAGGAACAGGAAAGCCTATGGGATGAGAACACCTCTTGTTAGTTCCATTTAAGCAGAAAATTAGTCAAGCACACTGACTGTGCCTGCTTTGTGAGCAAGCATTCATGTAACAAAACCACCACCCTAAATTGCCTTGTCCAAACACTGCTAGCAGTGTTTGCAGAGATCAAGCATTTGTTTGGACGTGGATAATGAAATTCTGCAATTTATTTAAACAGACCAACTTACGCTGCCATTTGCCAGCTTTAATGACATGTTTCAGTGCAGGCTGTGTGGCACAAGGCTCTGTCTGTGACGCACAAAGGAGCAGCTCCCCGCTCACCCCCTGAGCCTACAGCCCTGGCTGTGGCACAGCTGACATGATTCAGTGCAGCCACACACAGGCTCTGCTCAGGCCAGCGCTGCTGGAGGACTTTTCTCTGTCCACTCTCTTGGCAGTGGCAGCAGCAGCACCACACCAGAGCAAGTGTGGCTGCCCATCCCCTCCAGGACTACAGAAAATAGAGAATTGTTAAAGTATTCCCAGAACTGCGAAGAAATCTATTAGGTTGGTAGAAGGTAGAAATTGGGTAACCTGGTTTCTTGTGTCTCTTTTCCAATGGACTTCTTGATGGCTGAGTTCACAAGGCAACATTCCTCTTGAAAGAAAGAAGTCTGGATTCTTTTCACCTACAAAATCTACTTATTGTTGTGAAACTTTCAAGAAGTCAGTGTCTTTGAAATCTTGACTGCTTTGTCAAATTCTGACTGAGATTGTCTAGGAACCTCAAAAGCTACTGTCATTGTATTGACTAACCCTCCCATCTGGCACAATAGAAACATGACAGAGACATGGGGGCCTAAAGAAGTCCAGGAAAAGCTAAAACCCGTTTCCTTGAACTTCAGATAGAGATGCATCCCGCCTAAATTCAGCCCTCTTTAGAGGTTCATACACAGTCAGTTTATTCACATTCCAAAGCTCCCTCTAGAGCCAGGAGAAGAAAGTCATCCCCAAAAGCTCGTTCAGTCCGTCTCTTCCAAGCACCTGCTCTATAATACATGACAAATTACAGACAGCAATTCTTTATCCCTTTCCTGCCTCGTTCGATGTCCCACAGGTTTGCTAGGTTTATGTTCCAGTTTCAAATATCCTGTCCCACAGACACTGCTCTGGGCCAGAGATGGTCCCTCAAACCAGCCCTTGCTGTTCTGCAGTGTGAGCAGGAGATGCTGCGGTGGAAGAGTGTGTGTGGCAGTGATGCATCCCTGCCTGACCCCTCCCACAACAGGCACCTCTCACCCGTGGATATTTCAGGTACCTTTTGACCCTGCTGACACCAGTGAGACTTGGAACACCTCTGAAATGCGGAACATTTGCACGAGAGGGATGGATCTCATCTAGATCCAAAGAGAAATGCGCATCTGGCTATGAGCATGCAGTGTGGCCTTCTGTACCTCCCAAATATTTGTCATACAGGTACCACCGCTTGCATGCATACTTAACTCAGTATTCAGCAAGAGATATATGGCTGCTGGGATGGCCTTTATGTCCACCATGAATTAAGTCTCTGTGTTTGACAAACTTGCTTTGAAGAGTGTTTGTGAACTCTGCCTTTAAGGACGAATTGCATTCTTGATAGCAAGATCATATTTTGACTAATATCTCTTGTGGCATCCTAGGGCTCCCCTCTAGGCTGAGAATTATTTTACACTTGCAGCACATCAGATATCTAGTGATTATTCAGAAGAGATGACCACATTTTGTAGTGAGCTGGTATAGATCTAGAAAAACTTTTCACACTTGGAGCAGCTCTGCAGACTTGGAGAACCGGAACTGGGCAGAAAGGGTGAATATATGAATATGTTCTCTTCCTGTCAGCCCTTACCTGAACCTGGTGCAGTCAGGGAGCTGTATTGGATCTCAAAAAGCAAATATGTTGCTGTACTTTGTGCCTCTTTACAGTGATGTCTGAAGATGAGCATCCTTCTTCCTTTAGCTTTAGGGCACACCAATCATTGCACCTGAAACACTTCCTTCTTCTGCCATTCTGTAGGCAGATCTTCCCACAGTGAGGGGTCATGAGCGAGCCTGGAAAACAGTGGTCTCTTTCCCTAAAATCTTCTCCTCAGTAGGACTCTTTTCCTCCAGATGACGGTAGATTGCAAGCATGCATTGGTAATCAGGCCGCCTACTTCTCAACACCTTTTATATTTCAGAAAGCGTATGGTGGCTGACACATTTCCTCATGTGTACTCAAAAATCACTTCAGTTTGGATCCTGGATGTCTGGTTATCGACATGGAGCTACAGACAATTCACTCCCCTGCTGTTCTGCAACATTTTCAATGAACTTCTCACCTGATATGAAGGGAAACAGAGGAAGAAAGGAAACAAATGGTTTGCTCATTGCCTCCTGGGCAAAACAAATGATGAATGTGGGTGGCCTTAGTTTCAGGTGAATGTTTGCTCCCAGAAGCTACACTCTGACCTGGTGCAGATTTATAATACTGATCAGGTCATGATTTTAAATTCCTGCATTCTGGGCCTCCTCAAGACTGGTGGTTGAGATTTTCCCATGTTTAAGGGTATGTCATACTGCATTCTTCCTTTTGTATTTCTTGGAAAAAGACAAAGTTTCTGTAAGCCAACAAGTCTTTCCCTTGTCAGGCTTCTGGAACAAAATGTCTTTAAAATTTTTTTTTCTTTTTAAAAAATTATTAATTAATATTAATTATTAATATTTCTGTCATAGAAATCCTCACCTTGAATAGATGTCAGCAATAAGAAAAGAGTATTGCTTCACGCAGGCAATTTTTAAGCACATCTTAGAATCTGTTAGTCACTTCAAAACTGCCAGAAGAGTTAGTGAAAAAGGAACAAGAGACACGGATGTATTCAGGATCCCACAATTGAGCACTTTACATAACAGACCTTACATATGCTGAAAAAAGGTGGCAAAACAATACACCAGAAGTATTCCTCCTCCTCCTCCTCTAGCTCTTCTCTGAAGATGCCTGCTTGCTCAAATTCATGCATTTCCCCTGTGTTCACAGGTGCAGTGATACCAGCAGCTATTTTTGCCCTCAGCTCAGGACAGCATTTCAGCTGCCAGATGTCTGCACTAAACTGCTCCTTTCCTTTGCTGGTCCTGCATCCCAGTGTCCTCTAGGAAAAGTGCAGGGAACTTCAATCCCCTCCCTTCAGGAACACAGGGGCAGGAGAGGGGGCAACATTTTCTCCCTCAAAGATTCTTGTTCACCTCTTCTGGGTCATTATGAGCTTGTTTTTATGAGGTGGTAGCTCATCTCCCTGGCTTCTCTGCAGAAAGCTGAGGAGCTGCAGGTTCTTGTTCTCTGCTTGACCAGGGTGGGCTCCAATGGGGAGCAGGTGAACCCCCCAAGGGCTGCAGTCAGTCAGAAGTTTAAGACTGGCTGCCTCAGAGGAAATAAAACTGCCTAAGTGATGTGAATGTGGTGGTTCAGAGTGAGATGGGAAAAGATGCGAGTTCCCACCAGGAACTGGTAGGGAGAGTTGTACATTGCCACCCAAACCAAAACTGTGGGTCAGGATTTTCTCCAGACAGAAGCTGAAAGGTGGAACAAACTGCTCTTTGTACTGTCCACTTTGGGTTCTGTCACTGTTGCATTGGATGGACATGCTATTATCTTAGACAGACATTTGGGAAACTGAAGCTGGCTGCTCTTAGTCCAAAGTTTCTCGAGATGCTTCCTTATGAGAGTGCTGAAATGAAGGTGAAAGGTTGTTTCACATGCAACTAACTGCTCTGGTCCCTATAAAAGGTGAAGCCATTCCCACACTTTTATGTTTGATGGCAAAAGAGTTGGGAATCACCAAACTGAGGTGCAGAAACTTTTGTTCCCAGCCACCCCGAACCTAAACCTGGTGACTGCATCCAATGTCAGTGCTAAGTGCGAGTGGCAGAAGAGTTCTGTTATAAATGAAATCTGCTTTTCTCTCCACTAGGACTGTAATCAAACATCTGCATGCAACTTGGCCAGAAGTGCTCCCTGTTGTCTAGAGAACTGCTGAACCAGCAGCTTTGGGAGCCTTTTACAGTCCCTGCTTCTCCAAGGAGGGGTACTGTCAGGGCACCACCAGCCCTGTCTGTCCCTACCCAGCGTTTCCTGGGGCTCCCTCAACCCTGTTCTGGTCCCAGGAGCCCATTCCAGTCCCCTCAGAGCCATCAGCCCCTATCCCAGCAGCACAGAAATGGGGCCAATCTCAAGTTCCCCACAGCCCTGCCTGGCCATGGTCCCACTGCCTCAGGGAGGGATTCAATGCCCGGAGCTGAGGCTGAACCCAAAGGCCCCTCTCTGGGCATGATCCTGATCCCACCTGCAGATGGACTACTTGGCCTTCCCTGTGTGTGTGCACGGCAGGCAGCTGAGGTTTGGGGCAAATTAAAAGTTAAAAAGAGCAGAGAGATTAATTGCATTTTGAACAGGTTCTGGTTTTGTTTTTTTTTTTCCTATATTAAATTAGATGAATCATCTCAACCATTTTTCTGCTGACAGGAAATGTTGAGAATCTGAGAATTAACACCCATAGGTGGGCCTCAGCAGAAGGGTAGAAAACATGAATCAGACTAAAATAGGAGGATTCAAGCAACTGTACTTTTAAGAATTGTGAATGACTCTCAGTTCTATTTCCAAAACAGAGATGGGCTTCACATGTTTGGGGAAGTCATGGGTGGTGTGAAATGCAGTGCAGTTAGGTATTCATGTGGAAAAGTCATAAGGAAAGGGAGGAATAGGAGAAAGAGTTCAAGAAGAATTATCCTCAGTTTGAGTACAAACAGGTGAATGCTGGACCTTTGTAAGGTCCTCTTCCTAGGACTTTTAATGCCATCTATGGTGGTCATTCGGCTTTGTTCCCTAGAGCCAAATATCACAAAAGGGACATGCAATAATTGAAAAGAACATGCAATAATTGGAAAGCTACCCTGATTTTGCAATTTTTTTAGTTGGCTAGCAGGCACTAAGTTTGGTTTGGATTACTCTGTATTTTTGCAAGTTAATAGGCATTTGTTACTGGTTATAATAATCTATACTTTCCATGCTGTCTGGGAAGTGCTCTGAGGGGCTTTCAGATCTGATCTCTTGCAGTCCGAGCTGGCTCACACTGACAGCACCTACAAAAAATAAACTGTCCTGTAGGATTTGCTGGCAGATTCTTGTTAATCTACCAGAGATCTCTGTCCATACTGACAGTGCGTGTCGAGACCGACAGCCTGGAATAGTGTTGGGATCCTGTTGTTCTGGATTTCATCTCTTCTAAGGTGAGGTAGCAAAGCTGGCTGTAATTGTGATGGTAAATGCATAAGAGGCAGGGAGAATCTCTCCCAGTAAGGATCCTTTCTATCTGTTCCTTTTTATGTCTTCATTGCAGGGAAATATCTACTACTACATGTATCTTAAATCAGTTTGGCCATGACTAGGGTAATGATCTCGGGTGCACAACTTCAGGTTTTCATGCTGCTAATCACACAAGAAACAGCAGGTTTTGGGGGAGGAGGGTGAACCATGAACCACAGTCATTGTATATTTACTACTCTATGAGGTGATGCTGTATTTGTATCTCCTTGTAGGTCCTGATTATTCTCTTTTACTTCTGCATCCTTCCCCTAATAAAAATGACTTGACTGCTTGTATATAAAATGGTCATGAAATTATGTAATCTTTGTAAAAATAAGGAAAGGGAATAATGGAATAAAAACAGAAGAGGAAAATTAAGTAAGTTGGACCCCCTAAAATAATTACAAAATTTAGCCTCAAGTTGCCCAATTTAACATTTGATAGAGAATGGTGGAGTCAAAAGTGGAGTGAGACAAGGACTACCACAATGTGTTGCAGTGTTGCTGTGGCACGTATTGAGAATCTTTTGCTCTGGAGATGGTTGGTGCTGTGGTTGGCACCACTATACATGATTTAGGCATACAGCCGTGTGCCAGATGTGTGTGTATAAGGAAAACCGTCTTGGGAATACTACACTACAGGCTGGAGGAAACTTTGCTATTGTGACGCATTATCACTCTTGTGAAATAAGGTTTGCAGAGAATGGGGGAAGTAGAAAGGCTTCTGTTCCAACACAAGTATTGGCACTGGTGATTGAAGAGTTGGTGAGTACAAAAACCTACTTAGACACTGTAACACATTTAGTTTTTGAAAGACATCAAGGATTCTACCAGACCTAGATTGGTCAGAGCAGACATGCAGTCACCGCCTGACTGCAGGAAACTTTAGGGGATGTCAACAATTTCACTATTCAATTCTTTATGTCCCCTACTGCTACATGGAATAAATATCATAGAGTCAAGTTCTCTTGCCTTTGTAAAATTTGTAAAAACCTTACTCTATAAGCCATCCCACTGGTTCAAAAGCCCAGATCCAGATTTGCTGAATTTGCCAACTTATTGGCACTCTCTGCATCATCATAACATCATAATTCCTCAGCCAGGGGACCATGATGGCAAGAAGGAATTAAAAAGAAAACATAAATGTGAGAAAAATGTGTTTATTTTCCTAAAGTCTTTTTTGCTGTAATTATATAAGAAAATGTTAAAGTGCCTATATGAGGTTTTTTTGAATCAGACTTTGTGAATTAATTGAAAATTAAGAGTCTTCCAAAATCTTCAAGAGGTTCATTTTACTGTCCTTTAGTGGAATGAAATAGGTGAGGTGGTATTTTTCCTCTCACAGATTTTTCACCTCACTGAAAAAGAGAAGTTGATCATAGCTGGTCAGCATCATACCTAATTTCTTCAAGTGCTGTTTGTTTACATGAGGTATAAATGCAGCAATCTGACACTGCTAAACTGTCGATGGCCATTAAACTACAAGGTAAACAAATCAGGAGCTCCTGACAGAGACACAAAACTATACACAAAGCTGTAGCTGGTGAGAATGTATGTGTGTTAATGGGGTAGTCACCACAATGTGCATAAAGAGCTTTGCCTCATTTTGTGCTGTAGCCAAAGCTTTTACGTACAGAAACTGCTGTGACACCATCTGTAACACAGAAATAGAGCAGTGAGCAAAAATTGTGGTTTTTCTTTCCAGCTTCAGATGAAACTATGAATAGAATGGTCCTCTCACATCTCTTGCAGACTCAAACTCTGTCAATTTTGTTTTCCCACGTTAATTAGTCATATGAACAGATTTTACAGATTTAGCACTGGGTGCTTTATTTAGAGTGTGGTCTGTTTCTGTGCACCAGAGACTTACATGAAGCTCTGTGGTCTAACACAAACTTTTTAATCTTTGGTCTTCGGGTCCCAAATTATTCCACTGATATTGGAGAGCCTTTCACTATGTTAACAATAGGAAAGTGTTTCAAAGAGGGTAGCCTATTCTGAGGGGGATAAAGTATATGCTGTCTAATACTTCATGCATAGAAGTGTGGGACCTCTGGAAACTTTATGTTTGGAAGTACAGGAAAAAAATGCCTGAGTGTTTCACAGTAGCCAGAGATATAAATCTCGGTAGGAGGAGGGACAGGACAGCTTTGTGCTCCCTCACTGTCTTTGAAACCGTTTATTTTAAAGAATGAGATTCTAAGTGTTTGTTTTCTTATGTAATGTAAAAAGGACCCTCTGAAGATTAATACTGAGTTTTCTGGCTCACGTTAACTTTAAAGGAAAATTTCTAATTTACGAAGAAAAACAACACTTTCGCGTTCTCAAGGTGCTTTTGGCGGCAGGACTCGGGATTTCTAGTTCCCTAGCTACTCAAATCCAACTTTTTTCGTGACAAGACATCAATAGGCGAAAAACAGCCCCTCCCACGGCCTCACAGATGTAGAAAAAGGACAATTTCGTGACAGATAAAATAGAAGAAACCCATTCTATGTCACCCGAAAAACACAAGACGGAGCGCGGGGCAGTGGGCGGGACGGGGCGGAGCCAATCAGCGCCCGCCGCGATGCTATAAAAGGGGGCGCCGCGGGGGCTGCCCCTGTCAGTGTTCCCCGTGGTACCGCGATGTCCGAGACCGCTCCCGCCGCCGTCCCGGCCCCGGCCCCCGCCGCCAAGAAGCCGAAGAAGGCGGCGAGCGGCTCCAAAGCCCCCAAGTCTGCGGGGCCCAGCGTCACCGAGCTGATCACCAAGGCCGTGTCCGCCTCCAAGGAGCGCAAGGGGCTCTCCCTGGCCGCGCTCAAGAAGGCGCTGGCCGCCGGCGGCTACGATGTGGAGAAGAACAACAGCCGCATCAAGCTGGGGCTCAAGAGCCTCGTCAGCAAGGGCACCCTGGTGCAGACCAGAGGTGTAGGTGCGTCTGGCTCCTTTCGCCTCAGCAAGAAACCTGGAGAAGCAAAAGAAGAGGCTCCTAAGAAGAAAAAAACTGCAGCAACCAAGCCTAAGAAGCCAGCGGCTAAGAAGCCCGCCAGCGCCGCCAAGAACGCAGTGACAGCAAAAAAGAGTTCCAAGAAGGTTAAACCTGCAGCCAAGAAAGCAGCTAAGAGTCCCAAAAAGGCGACAAAGGCTGTCAGACCCAAGAAAGCGGTGGCGGCAGCGAAGAGCCCGGCTAAGGCAAAGGCGGTGAAGCCCAAAGCAGCCAAGCCGAAAGCGGCCAAGGCAAAGAAAGTAGCTCCCAAGAAGTAAGCCCGACATGGAAATAGTCTTGCTTCACATTTAAACCCAACGGCTCTTTTCAGAGCCACCCACATTTTCTGGGACGGGCTGAAATGCTGTGGCTGCTCCCTCCTCATTTTGGGGAGGATTAAGGGGGGAGGTTGTATGGGGTACCAGGAGTCTTCTCCGGGAAAAGCTCGAGGGGCGCTTGAATTGGTAGGGGAAGAGTACCAGCGCCTTGATGGCTTTTAAAATGCCCACAAAGCGCAGGGATTGGATGCGGAAGGGCTCAGGTTTCTGGGACCGCTGTGAGCCTCATCCCAGGGCCAAGTAAGACAGCGTGAGGCTGATTTGTGCCCGGAGCTGTGCCTTGCACAAGCATTTTCAAAAGTTCCTGTGAAATTTTAAAACTTTAATGAAATTCAAGCTCTTTTTCTGAATTTGTAGGTGGCTCTTAAAAGAGCCTTTGGGTTTTTTCATAAAACTTTGCGGCCTCTGGTTTTGGCGCTCACTTGGCCTTAGCCTTGTGGCTGTCAGTCTTCTTGGGCAGCAGCACAGCCTGGATGTTGGGCAGCACGCCGCCCTGCGCGATCGTCACCTTGCCCAGCAGCTTGTTGAGCTCCTCGTCGTTGCGGATGGCCAGCTGCAGGTGGCGGGGGATGATGCGCGTCTTCTTGTTGTCGCGGGCCGCGTTGCCCGCCAGCTCCAGGATCTCGGCCGTCAGGTACTCCAGCACGGCCGCCAGGTACACCGGGGCGCCGGCGCCCACGCGCTCCGCGTAGTTGCCCTTGCGCAGCAGGCGGTGCACGCGGCCCACGGGGAACTGCAGCCCGGCCCGCGACGAGCGCGACTTGGCCTTGGCGCGCGCCTTCCCGCCCTGCTTCCCGCGGCCGGACATGACTACACCTGCTCAAATTGCGTCTGAATCCGTGCAGAGTAAACCCAACTTCTGAGCTCGTCCTTATATGCCTTTTCAGTGAAAGGTCCGACTTTTGATTGGCTGAAACAGGGAGGTGCCTGAAACACCCAATAGGAACGCGGATCCAGATTCCACCAATGGCGATGAACGGCGTGACGCAATCGCCGAAAAAACTTGTCTCAGCCAATAATGGCTGAGGCTACAGGAAACCCTAATTTGCATAACTGCTCTATAAATGCGGGCGCTCAGACGAGCAACTCGTCTCTGGTCCGAGA
>VZSR01003524.1:720859-736886 GCA_013398615.1 Brachypodius melanocephalos | reverse complement strand
GGTCTCCGCGGTCGAGTCGATGTGGTTTCGTTGTGTCCAGTCTCAGGTTACCCGGAGGGTTTCAGGCCACTACGCCCTTGCGCTGGGGTTCGGCACGGTTTGCCGTCTCCGCGAACCTATTTCGTGTTTTTAGCCAGCCCTCTCCCAGTGCTGTGTTCCCGAAAAGCATCGGGAGCTACTTTCCTAAACTTCTCCTTATTATCTCCTTAACTCCTACTTCGCATCATGTAATTTCCTTTTAACTATGTCACATCGCTTTTTCTTTCAGATAACATAACAGATAGCAACATGTATTTACCTTCCTATTTTTGTTGATGTTGCAGAGTTGCAATTAACATTTTCTACTTTTCTGTGTTGTTTTACCTACAAGCACAATATATATATTTTTCACCTGTCAAATTTGAATGTAAATAACCATCGTTTTGTAAGTACTATTTTTTTCCAAGCATGGGCACAGATCTTATCATTTGATTTCATTTCCCGTCTTGAGTAGCACGAAATCCTATTATTCTCTTGTTCTTTGGATGCTGTGCACTGCATACTGGGAACTTACATGACAATATTTTGTAAAGAAATGTAACTAGGTAGAATTTCCAGTGAAAATAATTGCCAGAGGAGTGTTTGCCCACTTCATTAGTCTTTGTCTTTTTTTAGATACTGGTTTTGGGCCTAGATATGCTCTGGAACCCTTTTAAGCTTCATTGCATGTGTATTTATTTCATATACATTTCATGTGTATTTATTTCATATACATTTCATGTGTATTTATTTATTTAATGTATATATAGCCTAGAAAATAATGAATAACTTAATTTATGAAGTCACAGGCTAACCATGGCAAGTATTGTGTTAATTAATTGTGAAAATTCTGAAAGAATTTCTTACCGTTTTTCTTAAATTATTTCCCCTGTTTAAGTATTCCTAGATGTGGTTTGTTTGGATGGGTGCTCTGTTTTTCTGAGGGGTTTGGTGGTGTTTGGTTTTTTGCTTAGTTTGGTTTTGGCCTTGTTTGCTTTTTTATTTCAGAAAATCAGAAGGAAAATATTTTATGTGGAAGATACTATGATTTGTATGTTACAAACACTAGGTTGACTTCTTTGTATTTCACCAGCGAGGACCAGCACTGAATACATGAAATGTGAGCATGTCAGCTATAAACTGAAACTCAAAATGACTCTTAGTCACAGGAAACCACAGAAATTGCTGTGAGGTGGCTACCCTGGGCTTCGTATGCCCCTAAATGTTTCCAGATATGTAGAGCCTTAGAAAGCAAGATTTCAAGCTCACTGTATTTTTATTTAGTGCTTTTTAATTAACATTTTTACTCACTCATGAGCTATCTGGTTATCTTCCCCTTTTTTATCTACTTCAATGCATGCTGAAGAATCCACCTGATGATCTCATTTTATCTGCAAGGGTTAAAATCTTCTCTAAACTGCAAAGCGGCAAGGAAACACTTTTCCCTGAATTTTGGTTGTTAACTCAAAATTCCAAGGGATGAAGGATGGATTAAAGTTCTTTTGGAAGCTTTGCATCATTCACCTGCAATTTACATGAGTAGGTAAAAAATAATTCTTCTTATGTAACTGCTCAGCAAAGAGGTTTTATTGCAGCAGTATTAGGACAAGAGGAACCTCAAAAATAAAAGAGCAATGTAAGTATCTTTTATTAGAACAAACAACTGATATTTTTAGTTTAATAAAAACCGAAAGGGAAAAAAAAGTTCTGTACATTTCAATGTTACAATGCAAGATGTATTTTGTTAAAACAACAGCATTGATTTAATAAATTTGGAAACAGGCAGCAAGGCATTCCATTCAATTCAGAAAGGCCTGGAGTGTGGTCTTAAGTAACCCCCAGAGTCTGATCTGTTACACAGTAGCAGGAACTCAGTTTACTGTTATCAGTGGGGTTGGGGAACTCCATGAACTGATTTTGCCATAAGGAGGAAAAGAAAAAAAAAATCCACATAGGTTAGAAATTTTGCAAACATCCTTGACTTCTTTCACTACACTGTATGAAAACTTTATCTGCTTGTGCCATATCTGGGGTTTCTAAAGGGCAATGCCTATTCATTGCTTGTACACAAGAATGCCTCATCCACCTCCTACCCCTACAATTCTGGGAAGAGCTCTAACGTGGTTCTTAGAAAACCACTGTAGGTCACAACATTCTTCAATCAGCTTTGGGAATCTCACCTGGAAAGTGGCTCTTTCTAGTCCATACTTACTACCAGATCTGTACTGTTGACTAAGTGTAAAATGTCCCTTGTCATAATTCACGTCTTTTTACCAAGTCCAGCAGCACATTTATGCTGTGTCAGAAACTATTTGAATTCCACTTAAGAGGAAAAAAAACTTACAGTCCATTTGTGTTTCTGCATGCTGAGCAAGAGGATTTCTGTCCTCTCAGAAGTATTAGTGGACAAAGGTTGATAATTGTGATATAGTTTCCATGTGTATTTGGATGTTGTGAATTTGAATTACCGTGATTTAAAAATCTTTTCTTTTCCAGAACATGAGGAATGTTCTATTGCATGAGGAACAAAAGAGATAAATTTTATATGTCTTTCAAATGTGGAATACAGACTTTTTTAACATTCTGCAGTGCATATCTCACCGTGAGCCTTGGCCTACACCCAGAAATTATCAGATAAATAAAGTAAGATTGCTGTTCAAACAAGACAAGAGCCTCACCATTGTGGAAGCCATAACATTTGGTGAAGCCGTAAGCCTTGGCGAAGAAATTGGGAGCTGATCATTTAGGCATGGGGTAATGAAAATACCAAATGAACGTTTGCTGTAGGATATTTTTACTTCACTCTCATTCAGGAAAATAAATGTCAGCAGGCACAGTGGAAAATAATGGCAGCCTATCACTCTTCTGAGCAGAAGGAGCAGGGATTCATTAATTATTTTACATTAGAATACCTGTGCTAGGCATCAGCTTTGAAATTTTTCATTAAAACTGAAAAACAAACATTTGTTCCTTCCTATCCTATTCATCTTTGGAACAGGAGCAAGAGTAGATGTCGAGTTTCTGTAAGCAGCCTGCATAAAGTTGAATTAATTTTCAGCATGTCTGGAATTTTGGCGCAGCACACGAACCCAATTGAAAATGTGGGGGGGTTGTTTGTTCTTTTGTTTGTTTGTTTTGTTTGTTTGGGTTCTTTTTTTTGTTTTTGTTTTTTCCCTCCTCTATTAACGTTCTAAAACAATTGTCTGTAGAATATCTATTCAGGCCTGCACTAATTCATAACCATGATTATTCCCTCGAAGGAAAGCAACAATATTTTACTAAAATATTTTGGTGTTTATATTGACACTTGCTAATTTTAAAAATATCAGAAGGTGAATGGAGTGATGTTACCCAAACACAACTTCTATGTGAAGAAATTACAGAGTACCAAAGCTTTAGGAAGCCTTCCTGCTATACATGTGTAAATGCACCAACTTGCTGTGTTGAGCACATGGTCCCTTTTTTGTTTTTTTTTCTCTAGTGGCTGAAAAAATAAATTTTTGTCTATGGTGGCTGAGAAATTAAAACCCACTTGCTGGATTACAATACAAATACTTGGATGATTCCAGGCTATTATGCTTGAATATCCAAAAGCAAAAGACAGCTGAAGGAAAAAGTCAGGCAAATTATCTCTGACTTGCATCAACACTCAGGTCTGCCATTCCTGTCTTCCGGCTTATGCCCACCTTTGTTTTGGTCTCTACTGAAAAGGATTTCGTAATGGTTCATTTCCTGTGAGCATCCACTGCCCGATACTGCCACCGTCAGTTCTTGGTCTCTCATAGTCCGTGGAGATTATCTCCAAGGCTCAGTGATATTTTAGATGAAGGAAAATGAGCTTGAGGGAGTAGAATCCCATCTCCAAACACTCTCCAATTTCTAAGTAAATCAATATGCAATCACGACAATGAAAATAAAAGAAAAATACTGATGTTCTGTTTATATTTCCAGGAATCTCAGAATTCCTTTCTGCCATTAAGAAGTAGGAAGAAATAAAAGGATTACTGAATCTTTCAAGGATTGATAAACATTACAACATTTCATGTACAAGCCCAGAAAGTTGACAGAAACCTGCCACTAAATGTGAATATCTTGACACAAATGAACCACTTACATACAAATATCAAGGGACTAGAGAACCACAAATTTTAGCACTGGCGCCTCTGGATGTTTTGAACTTGGTTCTTGGCTATGGGGTTACTACTAGTAGTTTAGAAAAGAAGTATTTTCAGCATTCTGGAAGTGTTAAGTAGTGTCTCAGAAGGCCTTAATTTTCCCCCAGTATAGAAACTAAGTATAAGATTAAATGGGCATTAAATGCATTTTCCCTTCTCTGTATTTAATCAAGAAACAATACAACATTCTGCAGGGCCACACTGGAGTTTTGTTATGTTCATCATTGACGCCAGATCATCTAAAATGTGCATTTACCTTTGTTTTATAGGATTCCTAGGGGAGACCTCACTAAGCTGTATTTTTTCAACCTTTACCTTCAAACAAAGAAAAAAGGATAATTCAAATTACTAGAATAAATCCACTATTTCCCCTGATTGTAGCAGTTCAGATTTTTCAATTAAACATGGGTAATAAGAATAGAACATGACATTTCTCAAATTACTCAAGTTGCTTTCTTTCCTTATTTTCACACTATAAAACAGCAGGGACTCTACGTTTTACTGAGATTTTATTCACCCTCTCACACCTACTTTTAGCTCCAAATATAGCTGCTCGCAGGTTTTTAGGAGCTGATGATAGCCCGGATATGGAGGGTACAGAACACAACACTATTGCAGGCAGACTATTAACTCCTTGGTATTTGAGTGAAAGCAACACTGCATCCAAAGCGAAGAAAAAGTGGAAAAAAGAGAATCCATTCATCGTTTATAATATCAAGCAGCCACTTCCCGGGACAGGAATCCTATCAATAAGGTGTAGGCTCACGTGTTCTCAAAGTAGCAAAGTGGTGAATCACCGGATGGCGTTACCAAACATAAAAACTTACACAATCAACATTCATTCATTAAAACCGAGAAATTGGTTTTGTGTTAAGTGTCCTGACCACCGAACATACCCTCAAAAGATGAATTTTCAGGTTTAACTCCCCGTACAATTCGAAATTCATTACACTCCAGATTCTGCTTCACAATCATTTTTAATTAATTACGAGGCAAATACGAATTACTGCCGTACGAATTAACACTAAAGGCAGATATACTATAATTGCAGTTATCTTGATTACCAAATTTAACAAATGAAAGCTACTTAGTTAAGGTTATACTAAAAGTGCAATGACAGGAACATCAGTCTTCAGAAGGGTCACGTCAGTGCTTTGTTTCACTGAAATGCCGAAGGACAAGAAAAGCAACATCGATTTTCACACACTCTGCCAAAGCACAGACATCTCCCCAAAAGGCAGCAGTTCAGACACCGCGATCCCTGCGGAGACGCTGAGCGGGGAGATTTCGGAGGGAAGAGCCTCAGACGAAGGAGCGAGCTCTGCAGCAGCGTCTGGGACCACGGGGCGAAACTGTGTTACTTCCTCCGATTTAATATCCATTTACTCCGAGACCAACCGTTCAAACCACTCTGTTTTTCACTTGTTCTGTAGAGAACCTTCTAAAGAACAAGATTTCACGACAGTTGTGCCCATTTAGCTCACGGTAAGATTTTAATTTAAAATATAAACCGAAGGTTTCTCTCTGCCGAGGTCTCTGTGGCTGCTCGCCGCTGAGTTTCAGTGGTCGCGTTTCCCTCATTTATGCTCCTTCTAACGGGAAACTCCATTAAGTTGTAGGACAGACTCCCCCCTTCCCTCCCGGAAAGAATTGGGGTGCATCGGCGGCAAATTTCGTGGAGAAAAAGTCCTTTTTGGACCTTGAAGAAACACACCGGGCGCGGCGGCGGGCGGCGGAGCGGAGCGCCGCGCACCAATCAGCGCGCGCGGCGCCGCTATAAAAGGGGGCGGCGGCAGCCGTGCTTCCATTGTTCGCCCGGATCGAGCAGGAGCAGAGATGGCCGAGACCGCTCCCGTCGCTGCGCCCGATGTCGCCGCCGCCGCCCCGGCCCCGGCCAAAGCTCCCGCCGCTAAGAAGCCGAAGAAGGCGGCGAGCGGCTCCAAAGCCCGCAAGCCTGCGGGGCCCAGCGTCACCGAGCTGATCACCAAGGCCGTGTCTGCCTCCAAGGAGCGCAAGGGGCTCTCCCTGGCCGCGCTCAAGAAGGCGCTGGCCGCCGGCGGATACGATGTGGAGAAAAGTAACAGCCGCATCAAGCTGGGCATCAAGAGCCTCGTCAGCAAGGGTGTCTTGGTGCAGACCAAGGGCACCGGCGCCTCCGGCTCCTTCCGCCTCAGCAAGAAACCCGGAGAGGTAAAGGAAAAAGCTCCCAAGAAAAAAACTGGTGCAGCCAAGCCGAAGAAGCCGGCAGCTAAGAAGCCCGCCAGCGCTGCCAAGAAGCCGAAGAAGCCGGTGACAGCAAAAAAGAGCCCCAAGAAAGCGAAGAAGCCGGCGGCCGCAGCGGCCAAGAAAGCGGCCAAGAGCCCCAAGAAAGCGACAAAGGCTGCCAAGCCCAAAAAAGCGGCGGCAGCAGCGAAGAGCCCGGCTAAGGCGAAAGCGGTGAAGCCCAAAGCAGCAAAGCCTAAGGCGGCCAAGCCGAAAGCAGCCAAGGCAAAGAAGGCAGCTCCCAAGAAAAAGTAAAAGGGGCAGAAAAAACCCCATCTGCCTTGCAGATAAACCCAACGGCTCTTTTAAGAGCCACCCAAATTTTCATAAAAAGAGCTGGAACTCACTCAATTTCTTTAAATCTGTCTTCCTGTAACCCGTGTGCAATTTAAACTTTTTTTGTTGGGGGGGCTGGGTTTTTTTTGTTTTTGTGGAGTTTGTTCGGTTGTGGAGTTTTTTCTTTGTTTTTTTGTTTTCTTTGTTGCTGTTGCCTTTTAGGTGAACCTGGTAACATTTTTGCGCTCTTGTTCTCCACAGGTGCAGAGTAGCACCGTAGCGGAGTTCACTGCGGCGCATCTCATTCAGAAACATCCCCGTCCATTGATGCGGGTACCTTCCCGTTCGCCGCAGGAAACTGGTGCGAACCGCAATTCCTCGGAGTAGCGAGGCACCGCTCAGGGCCCCTCGGCTTTTGGGAGGGGGAATGGGGGTGGGGATGCTGCTGCTGCCCGTAGATTATCTCCTGTCAGCCGGGAGGCGGGAGGGCTGCGCAGGGAAGCGCCGCGTACCGCCCCCAGAGCCCGGCAGATTTCGAAAAGCCCGCGCTCCACAAAGATTGGCCGTCGCTCCTGGCCTTTCCTAGTGCCCAGCAATTTTCGGGTTAAAAAGGCACTCCACCTTTTTATTTACATTCTTTTTCTTTACATTCACTTAGAAGAAGAGGCTTACCGCCCCTCCCGCCTCCTCATCCCCTTGGGCTTTTTTCACTTCCAGTCCAGTTTTGTGCCCGCTTTGGAAACCGTAGGGCCAGCGGCGCCAGAGAAGTTCGAGGTTTCGAGCTGCCGTGGGGCTGCCCGCCGTCCAGCGGTGTCCAAACTCGCTCATTGGAGCTGCCGCGCTCAGTTCTTTGCCGGATGTTCATTTTTGCACACTTCGAACCGTAAGAACTCGGTGTTTTCTGCACACGTAACAGCCTGTATCTCTGGTCACTGGCAATTCTCCTGTCTCGGTTTAAAGGTTGCAGTGCACATTTCTTTTTACCGCGATTGCTCTGTGGGGAAGTGGCTTATTGTGAGTATGAGGCGATCTAAGCGTATGGGTAAAGATTTGCATTGTTAATGAGCACAAAGTTCAAGCAAAGTTCATCTTTCATTTAAGAGATAAGTATTGTAAGAAATTATTCCACACAAGAAGAAAATGTGTATGCGTGCAGGAACACTGAATGCACTGTCTGTATAAGCTCCAGTGGTTATACTGTCCATTACAGGAACAAAATTACCATCAAACCAAAAATTCCTGTTAAACTTGTCAAGCTGACTTGGGCAGCATAGCGTAGATACCTATGGAAAAGGAGAGTGCAATGGCAAAGAGTAAGAGGGGCCTGGTAAAACTCACACTGCGGGGATAAGTGTGTCATCTGTATGCCAGTTGCACCACTTGGCCTATCAATCAGTAACCCTAATTCATTGCTTCTCATCCACCTTTCCCCTCAGCTTGTGCACTGCTAGCCCTATAGCTATCTCATCTGTGGGAGAACTGCACACAACTCCAGACTGATTCTCCCTCAGAAATAGCTTACATTAAATTACCAAGCCACTGGCATGGTGTCTGATCATTGTGTATCCCTTGGGACCCCACATCACCTTCAACAGGCTTCTCCAGCTAATATGCAGATCCCTATTCCAGATGTAAGAATAGCTGATTTCCTTAGAAAAATTCAAGTGATACTATGTTACTATCACAGCTCAAATTTCTAGCTAACCTGCTAGACTGAGGTTCAATTTTGTTATTTATGACTGCAGTGAAGAAGGAACACATCTCATTCTTCTTCGTATTTTTTTGTATGATCATTAGTTTCTTTAGTCAAACATGTTAAGATGCCTCATGATACTGACAAAAGAAAGAAAATGTATGAACTCTGCTTAGTATTATCTAAGGTGTGCTACGTGCTGGTGTTTAGTGTCTGGTCATTCTTGGACAAAAAAAGTATAAGCTTTATGATTAAATGCTAAACTGCCCCAAAATTAGAAGGTAAAAAACCAAAAACAACTAAAACCAAAAAACCCCACCAAAACCCCCAAAAACAAACAAACAAAAACCCCACAAAAAACCAAGGATTCCGTATTGCAATTTATTACAAGGAAGACCTGCTTTCAATTTTCTCTTCGATAGGGTCAGCTGTTTATTTCACAGATGTACTTACTTAGTAAGTGTCAATATCAAAAGGCTATGATGTTCCAATAATGGCAAATGAACAACTGGGTTAGATAAAGGTCTACATACAGCCGAACTGACATAGGAACTTGTGAAGAATTCTGTTTAAGTTACTCCTTCCAGAATAACAAATCACTTTCTACTGATGAATGATTTTGATGATGGGGTTACAGAATTTTTCATCAGCCTTAGTCACCACAAAGCCCAATTGCCTGTCAGATTACCACAAAACCAGGTAAATGTCAAACATGTTTCTTCATATCTTCATTCTCTCTTAGTGGGTCATGTTATTCCCATACTTCTTGTGAATATATCTTTTATGGTAGTTGTTGTCAGGTGAAAGAATTTATTCTGCATGGTTCATCATGTCTTTGGAAAACAATAAAAAAGTCTCTCTTAGGGACTCAGTTCTTAAAAACATCAAAGGTGAAGTTTTATTGCAAGTGAAACTATTCTACTGATTTATTAAGAAACCTGTGTTTGATAGAGACAATTAGAAGCCAGACTTCTATAGTAAGCAAACAATATTAATTCAGGCACAAAGATGTTTAAAATTTGTGCTGGAAACCGTGTTGATAAGACAGGGATGTTTCAGTTATTGCTGAGCAGTGCTTGCACAGATCCAAGGCCCTTTCTGCTTCTCACACCACCTCACCCACGAGGAGTCCAGGAGTGGGACAGGGAGGTGGGAGGGGACACAGCCAGGACAGCTGATCCAAATTTGCCAAGGGAATGTTCCAAATCATACAGTTTCATGCACAGCAGATAAAGTAGCGGGGAAGAAGAAAGGAGGGGACTATTCCAGTGATGGCTTTTATCTTCCCAGATCACCATTACACATGACAGAGCCCTGCTCTACTGGAGGTGGCTGAACACCTGCCCACCCGTGGGAAATGATGAATTAATTTTTTTTTCCTTTGTTTGCATGCATGGCTTTTGCTCCACTAATTAAAGTGTCTTTATCTCAAACCACAAAGTTTTTTCACTTTTCAGATTTTCTCCTCCTTCTCTGGGAATGAGTGCAGGAGCAGCTGCAGGGTGCTTAGTTGCTGGCTGGGGTTAAACCATGACAGCTGAATAAAGCAGAGCAAAAGTCCTTCCTATTATCCTAGGCTAAATAAATTGTAGAATGTATGTTATGTACGTTTCAAGACTAAGTTTACAGGTTCTCAAAAGGAAGGAGCTCAGTGGTGAAACACCTACAGTGTATGGGCAGGAAGCTGGGGACAGCCAGTGTGGTCTGGAAGAGTGCAACAATAAATAGCGTTAATACCAGACATGTTCTCTGCTGCTTCCTCCATGTCAGTACAGATTTGAACCAGCTTGAATTTGGGTACAGAACCACTTTTCAGCTGGATACCTTTGACAAAGTAAGATTACATAACAGAGTTTTCCACAAGTTTCTTTTTTCCTATCTAGAACACAATGCACTGTGTACTGGTGATTATCAAATACTTTTTTTTTCTATGGGAATTGGAGATCTTACCTCTTCATACCATGTTGCCAAAGCACAATGAAGTCATCAGTGTGACTCCTCCTGGGATCCCCATTCACTCTCCATGCTCGATTTGGACAATATTTCTAGATTTGGAGTTTTGTTGCATTCTGACTTTGATTTTGCAGTGTTTTGTTGACCTCTTTGCATTTCCATTCCCATATGAGTTTTGTTCATTAGTCCTGCATGAACTGCTGAGACATCTGTGAAACCTCAGTGACCACAGGATTCTTTTTTCAATGATTTCAGGATTGAGATGCCAGCAGCTGTAGAAAAATTGAAATGTAGAAAAAATAATAGTAGCATTAAGGCTTACATCAAACATTGAGACCTGATCTAGTAAAAGAAGTCCCTACTTACAGCACAGACATGTGAGATGACAACCAAGGGCCAAGACAAAGGCTGTAGCTCACTGTCTATGGCCTGTACTGTACCTTCCATGTTTTCTGTGTGTGCACAGATAGATATGATGCATTGTTGATGTCAAGAATAATGATTGGGTTGAAGGGGGAGCTCCCGAGGAGGTAGGATGGTCATGCTTTGGCTCAGAAGAACAGCACAAATGGAAAAAAGTCATGATCTGAACTTTGAACAACACAGGGCCAAAAAGTAACTTTTACCTGAAAAAGTCAGTTATGTATTAAATTGCACACTACTGCATATGCTAATAACTTCTATGAAATATGAGCTATATTACTCAGTTCTCTGTCTTGATCATGCCACACATAAGAGGGACACTGCAATAAGATTATGCTGTATATAAGGAGGGTAGAAATTCAAATTGTTTGGGACAAAGACCAAAAGACCTTGGAGACAATCAACAGCCTACTCTCCTCTCCCTTCTCCCAGGTGAGCATGCCTTCTTGGTAAGCTTCTTCACATGATAATGATAATCATAATAATAATCATAATCATATCTGGGTTAACAGAACATTATTGTTCTTGTTGGAGGTCTATCATAGTGCATTTAGCACTGACAGTTCTGAATTTGTGTTTCTGTTGTTTCAGTAAACTACACAATTCTCTAGTCTGTGGTTACAAAAATTCTTATTGAATGCAGCCAGATCTATAGAGCTGAATTTTTAAACTGGACTATTTGTGAATCCATTCATGCTTTTTATTTGACACTACTGGAGTTACCGTGCTGAATTTGTGGGAATCAGAAATTAAGGCCAGCTGCAGCAACACCTCTGATCTCAGGACCAGCTGGAATGCAAGGATGTTCATTTTCTGCTTAGTTTCTATATTATTAATGCAACACAGAGGATAGTCTATGATCTTTGAATGTCTATTCCAATGGAAATTATTCAATTGATCTTAAGTTACTGTTTAATTTTATGAAACAGGCTTCACAGAACAGATGATATTTGATGTATAATTTAGAATCAGCTGTAAGCAAAGAAGAACAGGAACTCAGCTCTAAACTTGCTCCTCTTTATTAGTTGTGTAGTTCTGTCATGAGTTAAAAAGCTAAGGCTATGAACAAGCATGTATCTATTATTTTTAAAAAATCCTTTTTCCAAATGACTTTTGATATCTTGCAAAGCAAACAGTCAGAAAGAGACAGAGAAAACTGTTATACATAGTCACAAATCCTTGAGCAGAAGCATCTCATTATGGAGCAGGGTTCATGTTATGAGGCTCTACCTTCATTTTATTCCATTGGGAAAAAACCCAAACAAACAAAACCAAACCAAACCAAACAAAAACAAACAAACAAACAAAAAACAGAAAGGAAAGCTTACCTTTACAGAACTGAGCAACTCATTACAAGCCTCTTAGGTATGTGGTTTGATTTGCCCAGCATTTTGCGATAGCCTCATGGCAGGCATCTGCAAGTGGTAACAACTAGGGAAGACCTGTGATAGAGTAAGAGTCCCTGAAGTCTGATACTACATACCGAAGACCTGGATTTTCATAGCAAAGTAAGTTCAGGGAGTTCTGCAGCATGTAGTGCTAAGCAGCCTGGTTGGTAACACCGTGGGGACTTGTCTGTGCACTCAGAGTGAAAAACCTGCTGCAAGCATGACACTGTGTATCGTTACCAGCGCAGGACATACCTACCTTACTCCCCAAATCTCCTGGAAGTGACAGAAGAGCTGACCACAGAGTGCCCAGTTTCTCCTGATAGCCTGGTCCCCCACAGCAGTCCAGTCGTGGTCTCTGAAATTCCCTCCCCGAAAGGAGCAAACTGGCCTTAGGAAAGATAGCACCATAACCTGAGCTGTGGAATCCCCACTGCATTCCAGAGGTATCTCCATAGTGCAGACAAGAATACTATTAAGTTTCTTGTGGAATAGGGCCTTTGTTAGAGATCTGAAATTTTAGGGTGTCTCTTTCAGAGTTTTGGTATTTGGTCTTGCCACATTTGGGTTTCCTTTGGGCCTGTGCTGAAAAGATGGTGCATGAACATGTGATATCATTATTTTCATTTCTCATTGAGGGAGGCCCCGCTGAACAGTGATTTCTCTGCTAACAGGTGCATCACCTATATCTGTGGTCTGTGGGAAGATGGATTGGTTATTGTTCAATCTTTTGCTCTATCCTCAGAAAAGAACACATTACATAAAGCTGCCCAGTCAGTAAGGAAAAAACCACTACCAAGCAATCAAAAAACGTGCATGAGAGGGCAGCAAACACTCAATGCAGGAAACTTCTTTTATCCTTCCAGATAATTTGGAGGTCGAAAATGATCTACTGAATAATTTTTGCTAAATGCTGCTTGATATCAACAGCAACACCTCAGAGTATTTTCCTCCACTAAAGGAGGCAAACACAGAAATTTTTTTTGCAGAGAAAAATGCAAAACCAGAGTTCTTTTAAAGCATTTAATTTTTCAATCTCTCTAAAAGTAGCCATGCTCTTTTCTATGCCACCAGCACACTCGAAAATACTGTAAAAATATTCGCCTAAAAAAATACTTCTACCTTAAAAAATAAAAATGGAAAATGTAAAATCTCAGTTAACATACCTGTACTGCTAATTTCACCTTGAGATAACATTCAGGGACGGCAGGAATTAAAAATGTGAAAAAAAACCCAACAAACAAACAAACAAAAAAACCCAACAAACCCGAGGACAGGTAGAATTTCTCAGAAGAACAATTGGACAGAATTTCTTTCAGATTATTAATTTTCTTTAAAAGTGCAGTAACTCTATAAACAGAGAAGCCACACAGGAGAATCCATACAAGCAGGTGAAACTGAATTACTTAAGACATACAACTTTGAAAATAACAAATCAGACCATAATTTAAGTGAATCAGTAAGTGCGATAACTTTCTATGAATGAGATTTTTCTTCTAAACGATCACGATATATCAAAGCTTTAAAAAATACGTTAATCATTATAAAAAACAAACACACTGTCCTTGCTGTCTGAAACACAAGAAACGCCGCGGAAAGTGACAGAAATGCCGAACCCATTATACCTCGGGGAAGGGAAATTCACTCGAATCCCGAAACTTTCTGCTCCCGGGCCGCGCGATAGAGTGAGCGGAGAAAGGGGCGGGAGCTGGACCTAAGCCCCGCCCCCTTTTCCTCTGCCGCCCCTGTTCCCAACCAGGTCGGACCGCAGCGCATAAAGGCCGCGGCGCGGGCGGCGTTCGCTCGCAGCAGCAGCAGCAGCAGCAGCGGCGACTTCATCATGTCTGGAAGGGGCAAGGGCGGTAAGGGGCTCGGCAAAGGCGGCGCCAAGCGCCACCGCAAGGTGCTGCGCGACAACATCCAGGGCATCACCAAGCCGGCCATTCGCCGTCTGGCTCGGCGCGGCGGCGTCAAGCGCATTTCGGGGCTCATCTACGAGGAGACGCGCGGCGTGCTGAAGGTGTTCCTGGAGAACGTGATCCGCGACGCCGTCACCTACACGGAGCACGCCAAGAGGAAGACTGTCACGGCCATGGACGTGGTGTACGCTCTCAAGCGCCAGGGTCGCACCCTCTACGGCTTCGGCGGCTAAGAAAGCCTTGCGCTTCTACCGGACCGTCACGACAAAACCCAAAAGGCTCTTTTCAGAGCCGCACACTTAACCCAAAAAAGAACTGTGTCACAATGTTATAACAATGTGAATTAGACAACCCCGGTATTATTTCGAGATCTTACTGTAGCTGTTGAGGTAATGCTACTAAGTCTTTACAAGTGCTGTCAAATACGTAACTTCGCTGTTAATGCATCTTTACCTAATGAGGTGGGGGTTTTTTTTTGTTCCAAATGTTCTTACAAAAATCGCTTCTCATGCTGTGTAATACAAAACGTATTTTTCAATAGTCGGCGGTACAAACAATTACGTTAAGTGTTATTCTATGACCTGATTTTTAATCTCGCATTTGAGTATAAAGTAATAGGAACGATGTTTTCGACTAGAGAAAAATCAGAAAGTCGCTGTGAAATGAATGTTTTCTTTCTGATATTTCTCCCACCCCCCTTCATTTCCTTGTCTAAAACTTACTTGCTTTCGAAATAAAAGAATAAATCTAATACAGTTTCCTAGTGATCATTTGGGGGGGTGGTTGGTTGGGAGGGGGAAATGGAAGGGCTATGAGAGGACTGAACAATAAAAGCAAATTATGAACCTAGAAGTATATTTTTAAAAAATGTTTCCAAAAAAGCCTTGTGTTAACATTTTTCTCATTCTCACATAAAGAGAGCTCCAGTCTGGGGCTCACTTCAAGAATATTTTGTTGTATTTCATGACCAAAAGAAAAAAACTATTTGAACTTTGAAAATCATTTGGCATTTGCAAACAATGATATAAAAAATATTTGTGGCCATGTCTGGTTTTCTCACACCTTCATAAGTAGGGAAAATTAAATAGGAGCCCATTAACTATATTGCTTTACAATTAATTTCACCCCCCCCAAAAAAAAAAGTTAATGGCCTGAGTAATATCACGATGTTGCCTGATGATATGTAAAGGTTCTCATTCAGAATTTCCTAATGAAATTAAAACATGAAAAATGTGAAAATAGTAACTTGAAAATTATCTGAATCACTACAGCTTGGTATATACTTTCATAGTTATGAACTTGTGATATTGGATTTTTTGCGTGCCTCTGTTTCAAGGTATCTGCTCATCAGTCCTTTGTGTATTTCAGAATAACGTGCCAATTCACGTAAGGAGCTCTGTACTACATGGAAAGAACCTTTTGATTCTTTTGTAACCAGCCCATGATTAAAAAAGGGAAAAAAAACAAACAAAAAACAAAAAAAAACCCACACAAAGACAAAGACACAAAGTAAGAAAAAACAAATTGCAAGTAACCGCCAAATTTTAGCTTCTACGCTGTTTACAATCTGTCAGGACACTGGCAGAGATGCTGGGCTAGCGAAGCAGAAGGGACACGAGCATTGTGTCTGAAGTACTCGGCCCGCCCCAGCACTCGGGACCCGCACGGGGCGCGCTGCGATCGGAGCTGGGGCGCAGCCGCGGGGCCAGAGCCGCGGGCAGAGCTTCAGAGACCCCGGCCCGGGCTGGATCCCACGGCAGCCAATGGGATCGAGCCTTTTGAAGACCAATCAGAAACGACGAAGCTCTATAAATACCAGGGTTACGGGCGCTGCCTCATTCGCTCCTCACTGTCCCTCTGACATCGAGTTGCTGGGTTGCCATGGCTCGTACGAAGCAGACGGCGCGTAAGTCGACGGGC
>VZSR01003524.1:675016-697841 GCA_013398615.1 Brachypodius melanocephalos | reverse complement strand
TTTTTTTTTTTTTTAATGCAGCGAAGGGAAGCTTTGTGTGTTCCACAGCTCTGACTTAATGATCATGTGGCTTCGTTGTGCTTATGAGACTGACGTGATAATGAAGGAACTGATTTGTCTTACCGATGTACTCATGAAATAATCTGGGTTATGTCTGCACTTTTACAGATGTTGGAAGTGTTTGATCATTTTCCTGGTCTTATTCGTTATTGAAACTTAATTAAGCATTGCTTTTGCAGTTTCTTTCTTCAGTTTTTGGATACAGAAAGTGGTCTGGAGGTGTTATTTTGTGCTGGGTTGCCTCTTGGCTCCATGAGTCCATTCTGCTGCGGTGACTCCTGAAAGCCTTCAAAGTTTTCAAGCACACATCTACTTTTACTTTTTCTGCCTGAGTTATTTTTTAAATTTACCATGAATTTGAAGGTATTTTTTTCTGGAAGGATTGTCAAACAATGCTATCCCATATAACTACTATATACCATCTTTCTTGGCAGGAGCTTTCCTCTGGTTAATTATACCTGTGCGCAGTGCACAGGTTTGGGGGGATTTTGCTGATCAGATATTTCTCAATTTGTTTGATCCTCCCCATCTTTTCCCTATTTCCAATGGGTGCCTATTACTATACAATGCTTGAATGTGAAAAGGTTTTGCTTGGTAATTTCATACACTTTTGCATTTGAGCCATCACTGTTTTGTTGTTGTTTTTCTTTGTCCTTTCCCACCACCTTTTCTCAAAGTTCTCTTTCTCAGGGGAGATTATAATGGAGACTTTGAGATTTATCTTTCTCTGTAGACCTCTTGCATGTATGTTATTTAATACAGGTTATGCTTGGCCACCACTGTGATACGTTCTTTCTCGTGTAGATAGTCAGCCAGTGTTTACATTAGTTTATATCAATTAATATCAAATTATTTGTTCTACAGGTGTACAAAATACATATTTATCTTTGCATACCAACATTAATAATGATTGTAGGACAGATGAAACTCTTCCAGTTATCGTGGTCTAACCCCAGCCGGTAACCAAGAACCATGCAGGCACTTGCTCATTCCTGCACCAGTAGGACTGAGGAGAAAACCAGATGGGTAAAAGCAAGAAAACTCATGGGTTGAGATGAAGATAGTTTAATAGAGAAAGCAAAAGCTGCACTCACCTGAAAACTAAACCAAAACAAACAATTAATTCACCACTTCCCAAGGGCAGGCAGGTGTTCAGCCATCTCTGGGAGAGCAAGGCCTGATCACTGTAATGCTTACTCGAGAAGACAAATGCCATCACTTCAAATGTCTTGCCCTTCCTTCTTCTTCCCCTCAGCTTTATATATAGAGCATTAAGTGGTAAGGTCTGGAATCTCTTTGATCAGTTGTGGTTCCCTGTCCTGGCTGTCTTCTCACAATCTCCCAGGCACCCCCAACTTCCTCACCTGTTGTGGCAGCACGAAAATCAGAATAGCTCTTGGCTCTGTGTTGAGGCCTGCTCAGCAATAACAAAAACATTACCATGCTATCAATCCTGGCATTCGTGCTCAATTCTAAACATAGGCCCATACAAATCACTGTGAAGAAAATTAACTCCAACCCAGCCCAAACCAACACATTTAGAATCACTGTCTTTGCACAGTATTAATTGTTACACTTACTCAAGGAAAGAACCACAAATATTTACGTGCAGTCTTTTCCCCGCTGTCACTGCATTTATGGGTTACAACATAGATAGAACATAATAGAGAATGCAGTAAGATTTTTGCATAACTATAAAACCTATTTGTCCCTGCCTCTTACTGCTCTCAGTATTTGATATCACATACCTTTTCCTTGGCAGTGGTGAGTGTGCTTTCTCTCTATTTATCTATACTCAGGTGACCTTTTTTGGTCTCTTCGGGACTCCTGTAAAAATGTGGCACATCTGGTCTTATTTAGTTTATTTTTGGCACATCTTCTCTATAGCTTTGCTTTAATTTCATTTCAAATGTATAGGTGCTAATTGCAGATTATTCAATTAAACAATTTAATTTTATTTATGTTGTTTAATGAGAATACTTACTTGGTTTTGCAAAATGCCTGGTTCACCTCCCTTGCCCAGTGTTAATTGGCATTTTGTCAAAAAGCTGCAATGTCTTTCAGAATCCATTTCTTGATGATTTTTAGTCCACTAGAAGTCTTTGTGTGGTGCTTATGGTGTAGTTAATATTTTTTCCATTAAATTTAGCCTTTGCTTACTTTAAAGTCATATTTTCTTGATCTTCTCCGTATTAGACCTCTTCAAATAATCAAGTTTTTACCATTATCCAGGGTCCCTTACTTCTTAAGTATTCTTAAGACAAACTCATATGAAGAACTACAACAGCTATCCGTGTAATTTGTTCCTAGGTAATACCTTAACTTCAAAGGAACAAACCCCACAAATTATTTAGAGTAAATTTTTATTATGGCAAATTTTACATAGAGTCCTCGCCGACACGATAGCAATATACAAGTACATAGAATAGATTCATGCGATACAGTGTGCTTGGGTTATTTGAGGAAATATTCTTTATTTCATGGTTTTCCAAGTAATGCTTACCCAAATTTATCTTTTCCACACCGGGTAGCTTAATTTTCTTGTTTTTATTTTAGCATACTTTATTGGTGTGTTACTTTTCTAACATCTGTGGGTATAAAGTAACAGTGTGTATATTATTGAAGTATTCAGACACTTTTGAAGATAGACAAAATTAAACCAAAAGGAGCAGCAAACAACCTGTTTACAGGAACTCAAACCTTTCAATGTTATGGAAAAGGAAAAAAAAAGAGTTCTAAGCAATCTGAATTCGCTGAATTCTGAAATAACATTTCATTTCCTATATGACATCTTTTATTTTATGGCCAGTCTCATGCTTAATGGCCAGTGGTCATCCTTCGCTCCTGGTAGTTCATCTACATGGATTATTTTTTTACTCAGAACCAACAAGTGAGTATATTGTCTCCGAATTTTTATCTATCCATCCATCCATCTATCCATTTATCTTCTCCTGTTAACCAAGATGATAGCAGAAGAGCAAGAGCAAAAGCCTTTCCTGATCAGGTAGCAGTAGTTGGCAGAGCAATGTCCCATGCTGCGGGCAGGCACTCAGGGCACACTGGAGTGCAGGAACAGGCTGGGTGACAGCAGGAATGAGTGACAGAATGACTCCACTTTGGCCACTCTAAGAGCGGCAGCAGATTTAACACTTCTCTTCCCCTCTGCATCTCTCTCATCCTGACATTCCTCCCAACACTCCTGTCCTTCCCAAAAGACAACCATCTCTTTGAGGAAGCTGTTGGAGCAATGTGATTTTCAAATTTGTTTAGCGATCTGCCTTCCTTTTCAGGAAAGCTGTTAGCTGAGCTGAAGGATTCACTGATCTCTCAGTGGATCTGCCAGCACACGTAGTTTCACCACCTTAGGAGAATGAATATTAACTTAGAAAGTCTCTGTTTTATGTTTTTTAAATTGGCTAAAACCATCCTGATGGAAATACTGAAAATTTGAGATACAGATTTGGTTCATCTCCTAAAGCTACTTTATTTAGATGAAATATTTGAGAGGAAAATGAATTATCTTTTTTTTGCATCATCTTCCTAGGGAGATGAACATCCCAGAGCACTATCATATGAAATGAATATTTTTAGCCCAGCTAAAAATAGAAATGGATTGTTGCCAAGAGTGATGATCAACATGACTAAATATTAGAGAAGTTGTCTAATTCCATAGAGGGGAAAAGAAAATATTTTTGAAAGTTGAAGCATGAGCAAAATTAAGGCTTTGTGCACCCTACTGACATGGAAACTCCAAGCTGTCAATCCCTGCACAGCCCACAGTCCAGGATACTGAAGACAGGCCTGTCAGCATGCCAGTGGTTATCCCCCCATAAAAAGGAGAATCACACCTTTGACACCTCAATATCCACCTAAATTCCTGCCAGATTCTCTGAAGTTCTGTCATCTCGGTCCTAATTTTCATTCCAATTCACCTGGAACAATCTGATGAAGCTGGCTCAGGAACTAACTGTCTGTGGGTCTGTCTGTCCCAGGGCACAGCAGGATTTCTTCCTGGCTGTGCATCTGCCCCAGGCTGTCCCTGCAACAGTGCTGTGCCAAGGCTGGAGCAGGTACACCTAGAGCTGCCCTCCTCTAGGTGGAAGCTGGACACCAGCATGGAGCACAGTAGCTCCTGTCCAGTCACAGTGGAATCCATCTCTGACAGAGCATTAAACAATCACATTAAAATAACATACATACTTTTTAGCTACAGTGCTTAAAAGTGTTCCCTTTTTATGCATTGATGTGTTTATGTAGAAACCCTCAATAGTTCTCACTGGTTATCCCCAAATTCAGAGACACAGACAAGTGACAATTTAGGCTGAAAATTAACAAACAAAAAACCCAAAACAACACCACACAGCAGAAAGAAAGTTACCAAGTAATTTACAAGGTAGTAACTTTTTTCACTCTTTTTCATTTTTCTGTGTAAGGATAGTAATTAAATATTGATCTTATTACCACTATGCACTGCTGCTTCTGTCCTGTGTGAAATTCTTGTGTCTACAAGGTCCTTCAGCAATTAGCAGTCTACTCATACACGAACACAGGATTAGAAACTAATGGGAACTTCACTGCCTATAGACATGTGGACTTGGACTTCTGGATCATAATGATCTGGGTGATCAAATGGCAAATCCAACCATCCTTTTGATGAGGAACAAAATAAATCTTTGTTTTCCTGATACACAACAGGGAACTTGCCAAGATTTGTATAGCATAAACATCTTGGGCTCTCTATCTTTAGGTGCTTTGGGTGTCATTAAATAACAATAGATGTCAGAATTTTCATTTATTTAATTTTTTTTCAACCATAGTTTTCAATTTCAGTGCCTGTCCTCCCCTTGTGTATGACTCCTAACTCACCCTTCAGAACTGTCTCACCACCATTTTCCACTCTTACTGCATCTTCCAGTCAGATGCTAATTAAAAAAGAAAAAAATCTTCCCATATTTGAAAACCACAAATGAGTAAAACAAACATGTTCAATGCTCAGAAGCACTACAATGGAAGTTACCTGAACGTCTAGAATCACCAGAAGAGGAACAGAGAATAAACCAGGATTTTGTATCTTTGTACCATTGTAGCATTGTGTGAAATAGTTCCACCCAGCACAGTGTGCACATTTCTGACCTCTAAATAAATAAATAAACTATTGCAAGAGGTAAAGAAATTCTGAGAAAAGTGATAAACATGATTTAATGCTCAAAATGCCTTCTCTACTAAGCATATTAGGACACCTTCAGAACAATGACCACTACTGATTGAAGATGTTCTTGCTTATCTTTACTACCTAGGAGGTCAGTGGTTAAATCTGTCAAACTTAGTGAAGTCTAATCTAATCATAAAATTAGTTACAACCAGAAGTTTACTGATATCAGAAACGCTGTCTTAATTTCATAGGCAGTTTTTGCAAGTAAATGGATCCTTACTCTATAAGCTTTTTTCAAATCAGAGGGAAGAGAGAGAGATGATGAAAGAAGAAACTGCTGCCATCTCTCTCTGCACAGAAATCAATTCTGGACTACACAGTTGCTTGCACATGTCCTAACGCTGGTGGCAAATAGTTCATAAACTGATGCATTTAATTACAAGCATGTCCTGAGGATCAAGTTTTGTTTTCCATAGGATAAAACCAACCAACCAAAAAACAAACAACCCCCCATACATATCCTCTCACCAAAAAACACCAGTCCCAAACAAAAAACTGTCTACCATTCCCCCCTCATCCTCCCCACCCCCGCTCCCAGCCAAAACAAAAAGTAAAAAAAAAAAAACAAAAAAAAACAAACAAACAAACAAAAAAAATACAAAAACAAACAACCCTCCTATTCGAGGGCTTAACTAGTGCTTTTTCTCCTGAACTTCCAAGCTGCTAGCATCCTGGTTTGTGCTGGTACTCTTGTGATTCTCTCAGACGCTACTTGTGAAGGCCATAGAGGAATCCCATGACAGGAAAAACCTGTAGCTTCTATAGCAAGAGGACAAAGGACTTGTTTTCTATCTGAAAGCCCTCCCTACACAAGAAAAGAGGGATCATCGGTATGCAGAGTGCATAGGCCTGAAACAATCAACCTCTCAAAGATGGATACACAGAGGTGCCTCCTGGAAAGGAGAAAGAAAGGTTTGCTTGCATCCGCCTCGTTCCTGTGGCAGGGTTGTTTCTGTACCACGCAGCCATGCACCAAGCTTTCCAGGACAGAACGGACAAGGGGAGGGGAGGGATGTCATGATCGTGGGCTCCTGATGGAAGTATTTTATCGTGTAGGATGGTCCACTGCTCTCTCAGCTTTGAGGCCTGCAGAACCAAAACAGTATTTTCTAACAGAGCAAACTAGAACATCCCAAATGCTCCTTGGGTTGATTTGGTTTTGTGGTGGGTTTGGCGTTTCGCTTGTTTGTTTTTGTTTGGTTGTTGTGGGGTTTTTTTGTTGTTGTTGTTTGGGTGGGGTTTTTTTGGTGTTTTTTGTTTGTTTGTTTTGGGTTTGGTTTTGTTTTTGTTTTTTTTTCCCTTAGCCTGGGCGCCAGCCACAGTATAAACAAACGATAGTTAAAAAAAAATCACAAACTAGCAGTCGATAAAAGGAACACTAGAAGCATTCAAAACTGGTTTTAACAGCAGTCAGAGTGAGATGCTCGTCACTCATCGTGGTGTCGCCCAGCAGATTCATCTTCTTAGACCGTGGATTAAGGAAAGGAGAATGACTCGGGGGCGCGGGTGGTGGAAGGGAGGGCGGAAAGCGGCGGCAGGGAAGGAAACCACAGGGAGACAGAGAGGAAGGGAGGGGGAGGGAGAAGCAGAAAGAGGAGGAGGGAGGGAAGCTCTTTGCCGGGCAGGATTGGTTGGAAATTGCTGCAGCCCGGGCGGGTGGTGCCTGCGGCCCCCGCTCCCCGCCGGGCTCCCGAGCCGAGCCGAGCCTTGGGGGGAACGCTCCGAACCCCTGGAGCCTCCTACAGCATCCGCTGTGCCACTGGAATGGCAAGGATGAACAAGATGCAAGCGGAAAGACACACAAGGGTTTAGCTACGGCTCATGGCAATCCGCTCTTTTGTTGATATTAGACGCACTCAAAGGGTTTTCGTGACCTGCAAACAAACGCAGTTTTCTGCTGCGTTTCTACAGCTGTAGAAGCTGCAATTGGCTTCCACTTTCACACAAACTTCCTGAGCCCAGCATCAGTGCCTTCAAAACTGTGTGAATCTCCATTCACACGAGTGAATTTCTTACACGTTTACCCAAGCCTAAACTGATCTTGTGCTATGTATTTTAGAGAAATAAACAGAAACTTTTTATTTTAAAAGTACTTTTGGTGTCTAAACAGATATGGGTTTAAGTGTTTAAGAAAAGTAAATTACTAATGGTATTATTCAAATTATTTAGTAGAGAATAACACCACATATGTAAGATGTTTCAATTGTATTTTATTTTGGTATGCTATGTAAGGTTGCAGAAAGATACTAAAGAAACTAAATATTTGAGTAAAGGAATTTGAGAGTAATTCAATAAACCTTTGCATAGACTATGTGATGCGTATTTTAAGTTTTACAAGGAAGAGCCTGGAGCATCGTGGGGATAGCATTGGTAAATTCAATTCACATTGGTCTAGGTGAATACTCTAGCTTGCCTACATTATTGATAAAATTTCTAGCCTAAAGCAAATTCTCATTAAACAAAAACAAAAACCCCAAAAACAAAACAAACAAACAAATCACATCTTCCTCTAATACTTTGGAAGACTACTTACTACCAAGAAAATTGGAACAGTATTTCTCTCCTGTCCTCAATCAGGTCACCAAAGAAAAATCAAGCATAGATAGTCTTTTTATAAAACAAACTAAAAAACTCAAACAAAGAAAACCTCAAAACCAAAACTGCAAAAAATAGAACGAAAACAACGTGAATAAGATTTTTGGAAGGAAATGAATATCCAAAGACTTTTTTGGCACTCTATGGTTACAAGACAAAGCCTAATAGTAAATGTTCTTTTATAACATCAGTTTTTAAAACTTGATTCTCAGCAGCCTTCTGAATGTTTCTGCAACTGAGCATAGTTTGATTTTGGTTTCGTTGTTGTTGTTTTGCATTTTTTTGTTTGTTTGGGGGGGTTGTTTGTTTTTAATATTGTCTTTCACATTATCTCTCCTGGCTTTATGGAAAAACGAAAAGCTATTGCCTAACTACAGGTTAAGTAACATTTACTTAGGAGCAAGCAATCTGAGAAATTGCACTACCTATTTTATATTTAGTACTTTACAGCATAAGGGTATATATTGTGTGGACTTCAATGTTCAAAAGTAAATTAGGCTCATATGACATTAAACGTTTCTTTCATGACCAAAAGCACCTCTGATGCACTGTTGTCAAATCTAAAGCCTTCCTACTTTTTGAGAATTTAGGTTGGCTGGAGAGATGAAACTAAATTTGGGAAGGAAAAGTCCACATCTGCAACAAAATAAAACATTGTGCTTTCAAAAAAACACCACTTTTAACTCTCATTTGTCTCATACTCAAAGAGATCATTTTTCTCCTCTATTTCAAGATATAAAAACCTTTTATTCAACTGTGGTATGCAGACAGAGAATGTGTTCCTTTACAACAAGCAGTTACCCAAGGTAAAAGAACATATTGCCTTTCTACATTAATTGTGAATGACTGGTCAGGAGAAACACGGATAGGCAGCAATTGCACAAAAACACTCCAGGCATAATTTAACTGAAGAAAAAGAGGATTTAGTATACAGAATTTGTCAATTCTCCTGTACTAACAAAAATAAACCCATCATGAAAATCGTGTTGATGGCGCAGAGAAGGCAACAATATTTAGAAATCTCTATATAAGGAAACTGAGCTCATTACATGAGCTGTCTCAAGGAGGAAACATGGCTAGAAAGGCAGAGAATGAAACTGTGAACTTAATGAATTACAATACTGAGCTAAACGAGTTGCGGGTGAGGAACGTAATAGAAAAACAAAACAAACTAGATTGAAATCTACCCATATCTTATTTGAAAACTGTTAAAATAGGTGTGTTTTCATTGATTTTTAAAACATCACCGGAGGGGGGGAGGATAAGGAAAAAAAAAAGCCAACAAGCAATTTCCAAGAGAAGCAGAACTTAAATATTGAAGTGCCTGAGAAGAAAGTATGAACATTACCCTTGAAAAGAAATGCTCTCTCCTCGCACCGTGTTTTCAAGGGCAAAAAAGAAACCCGGGAGGCCTCTGTTCCAGGATTTTCAAATGGCCCAATCAGAACCTTGTACAAATCAATTCCCTTCTCCAGGCCCACGAAATCTCTTCCTTCTCTATTAAATATACACCAATAGAAGGTTATTTTGCCAAATATCCAAAATACAGCAAAATTGAGATTATGAAGTAAACAAAAAAAATCCTTAAGTGTTTTAAACCTAATTCTACCCTCAAATTTCAGAGTGGTTACTAATAAAGTCCTGCAGTTACTGCGGTTTCAAAGTTCAACTCTGAATGGTAGATGATTAATATCTAATGCAATTTCTTGCAACAGAACAGAGATGATTTTAAAAAGGAGGGGAAAAAAAACAAGTTCTCTGCCTATTTTGGGAAAGAAAAGGAAAAGAAAAGCCAAAATAACAAACAAACAAAAAAGGAAAACAACTCAACCTGAAAATTGTTTAAGAATCATATACCGCCTAGAAACAGACCCGAGATTCTCATCTTGTTTCCAAGCAAGATTTCAGCCGGGCACTCCCACGTTATCTCCCTCCGCTTCAAAAACATTTTCCATTAACACAACGCCCCAGTGACTCACTCCTCCGCCTCCTCAGCCAGTACATTAAAAAAAAAAAAAAAAAAAAGAGCCGAGTTTTCCTCGCTTTAGTTCTCAAGGGACGATTTTAAAGAACAAAGAAAAGACCCTCCCCAGCCCTTAGGCAGCCACATTCGGAAGCTCCAAGCGTTGCATTCTTGCCTTCCCTTCGAGAAGCTTTTTCTTCCCCATAAAACACTACTGAACGAAAAGCAAAATAAAGCGTCATTTATCTAAACCTGTTCTAACAAAGGAGAGAACGCGGTGGTCTTTACAGTGGGGAAAAAAAGAAAAAGGGCAACCCCCCCCCCAAAATGAACCTGTTCAGAGGAAAGAGGAGAGAGGAGCTGTCGTCTCCCAGCAGTGCGGCCACCTCGAGGCAGAAATGGCGGAGTAGCTCCTCCCCGCAAATCCCGATCCCTCGCGTATTGTCGTGATTTATAAGCCCCTGACAACCCAAGAAGAGGGATGCAGTGGCTGGCGGCTTCAAAGACCACAACTTTCACACTGCCAAGGCCGTGCCCCCCTTTCTCAGGGTGCAGGTGACTCCTGCAGTCAAGCAGGCCCAGGCACTTGTAGCGACCAAGGGCCCCAAAAAAGACAACTAAGGCTTCCAAATACAAAAAAAAAAAAAGCGGTACCGAAGAGCTCAGCGAAGCCAAAGGCAGCAGTACCCAGGAGACCACAGCATATAAGTAAAGGAAACTTTGGCAGAAAAAAGCCAAGAGCAGGTGTTTACTTTTAAACACCACTCACTCTTCCAGGATGAAGAGAAAGAATTAAAACATCAGTTCAGGCCCCAACTAGTACATTATGACTCCCTTCCCCGTGAATATGTGACTTTCCGTAGCGCTTCTACATGAACTCACACTCGAGACAGTTCTGCAACTGCCATCACCATCACCCATCCATTAATTCAGAATACCTGATGCTACCTTTTGGAAACCCTCCTGGACTGCACTCCAGGGAAGTACTTACGGGTTTTTTTACTATTCCATGAAAGCTCTAAGTTGCAAATAAGAAAAATGAGAACCACAGAAAGCAGAAAACCGCGGCAACCACTACGCACAAGGCACTCGAATCTCTGTTCCCCCAGCAGCATAAGGACAGCCGCGGGACGCAAAGGAGAGGCCCGGATCCCCCGCGGTTTGAAAGCCCCGCGCTCCAGCCGGATTGGCCGGCGGCAGCCCCGAACCCGCCCCGTCCTTCCCTTCCTCCCCTGGGGTGAACAGCTTCACCCCCACGAAATTCACCAGGAAGGGGGGAGGGAAGCAGCGAACGCAGAGCTCGTATCTCTTCTTAGACCATTCTGCAGTGACTGATTTAATCAGTCTGAACCGCTACCCTTTTTTTTTTTTTTTAAAAAGGTGAACTGACACAAGCCTATATAACTACACCAACTTTGAAGATGAAGAAAAAAGGCATGAAGAGACAGATCAGCAAGGTAGAATTTAAAGATATATTTTAAACGCCTACCCGGGGGCTTAAAATTTCCAGCTATATTACCACAGCATGTATGCCTGGAGTCAAGCGTTCCTGCTCTTTCTAGGAAGATGTGGGTGGCTCTGAAAAGAGCCTTTGGGTTGTTTGTCAGATAAGATTTACTTGGCCTTAGCCTTGTGGCTGTCGGTCTTCTTGGGCAGCAGCACGGCCTGGATGTTGGGCAGCACGCCGCCCTGCGCGATCGTCACCTTGCCCAGCAGCTTGTTGAGCTCCTCGTCGTTGCGGATGGCCAGCTGCAGGTGGCGGGGGATGATGCGCGTCTTCTTGTTGTCGCGGGCCGCGTTGCCCGCCAGCTCCAGGATCTCGGCCGTCAGGTACTCCAGCACGGCCGCCAGGTACACCGGGGCGCCGGCGCCCACGCGCTCCGCGTAGTTGCCCTTGCGCAGCAGGCGGTGCACGCGGCCCACGGGGAACTGCAGCCCGGCCCGCGACGAGCGCGACTTGGCCTTGGCGCGCGCCTTCCCGCCCTGCTTCCCGCGGCCGGACATAGCTCAGAATGCAGATAAAAGCAGAGCTACGTCAGTAAAAAATCAAAAAAAAGGCTGCGTAACAGCCGGTAAAACGACGCGGAAGAAAGAAAATGCACCCAGAGCTTGAACTCTGCCTTTTTATACCTTCCTTCCGAGGTTCGATTTGGCTCCTGATTGGTGGAGCCAAGGATTGTAAATTTACCCAATGAGGATGCAGATGGAAAAGTGGACCAATAGAAGATGCAACGTATTTGACGTCACGGACCGGAGTTGTCCAATGGTGAAGGACAATGTTGAGTCATGCTATTTGCATACCGTCCCTATAAATACGGGGCACTCGGCTTCTGCATCTTTGTCGCTCCTGCGGTAGCCAGGTATTGACAGACTCGTAAAATGCCGGAACCAGCTAAATCCGCTCCCGCTCCTAAGAAAGGCTCTAAGAAAGCAGTCACTAAGACTCAGAAGAAAGGTGATAAGAAGCGTAGAAAGACTAGGAAAGAGAGCTACTCGATCTACGTGTACAAGGTGCTGAAGCAGGTGCACCCCGACACGGGCATCTCGTCCAAGGCCATGGGCATCATGAACTCCTTCGTCAACGACATCTTCGAGCGCATCGCCGGCGAGGCGTCGCGCCTGGCGCACTACAACAAGCGCTCCACCATCACGTCTCGGGAGATCCAGACGGCCGTGCGGCTGCTGCTGCCCGGCGAGCTGGCCAAGCACGCCGTGTCCGAGGGCACCAAGGCTGTCACCAAGTACACCAGCTCCAAGTAGGGCGTCTCGGACCGTCACTCAACCCAAAGGCTCTTTTAAGAGCCACCCATATAATCAGTAAAAGAGTCGATCACACCGCTTTTTTTTTTTTTTTTCCTCGGTGAGTGGTACTTATATCTGATACTATTTTAGGCCGTGGGTTGGAACATGCTGTTAAAAGATTAGGCAGAAATGTTTATCCCGTTTAAGTATCCGGAAATATTTAGGTCGTCTTGTGTGTCCTGTTCTGACAGTTAGTCCCGCAGGCCAATTAAAAAAAAAAAAAAAAAAGCATGTTGAGTGCCTAATGAGTTTTAAAGCTATTGAAGATAGTGTATTCTTTCCGTTTTAGAGTACTTATACGTTCTAGTTATTCACAATGGCAGTGTGTTTTCCCCATTAAATATTAGATGTCATTCTGAGGTGACTTGGCCATAAGCCAAAGTAGGTTGTTTACCCGGGGAACTAGGGATTAGTCTGTAATGATTGAATGACGATGTTTAATAAAACTTAAAGCGGCAAGCACGGGAGACGCACGATGGTATAGAGAACAGCATAATTTTATTAGACCTAGAGATTTCATAAGGAAGTGGTGTACTTTATTAATGTCTCCGACGGAGTAGAACCGTAGCAGAATTAAGAAATCTCCAAGCGATAACACATTAGGAAACTACGAGTAAATATAAGGGACTCTAAGGAGAAAATAATAAATTTAAAAGAGCGAAGACGAGCACTTTAATGAACCTCAGGTAGCTCGAGAAGGCAGGGAAGGCTGTATTGGGGTAAACACCTTTTCCAAGGGGGTTGAATCTTGGTTGTCCCGGGCAGAGGCCGCGAGAAAATTGCTGCAGAGCCTGAGTGAAAACTCCGTGTCTGCTGGTGGGCTACTGCTGTGAGAGCGATCCGGCCCATCGCCAGTCCCACTCGGCAGCACGGAGCTGAGGGATAAGAGAAAAGGGAGCGCGGCTGCTCCCGTGGAAGCAGACGGGGGGAGCGGGTGAGGGAGGGAGAGAGGGAGGGAGGGAGGTGCGGGGGGAGAAGGGGCGGTGGCTCCCGCCCGCCCCCAAGGCGCGGGTTTTTCAAACTGTGCCCCTCGTCCAATGGCCGCCGTCTCTCGGCGCTGGCCAATCACAGCGCGCTGGGGGCCATAAATAGAGGCCCCTGTGGCTGTACCCTCATCAGTGTCTTTTCTTTTGGTTGTGGGGGCTTTTCTGCGGAGATGGCTCGTACGAAGCAGACGGCGCGTAAGTCGACGGGCGGGAAGGCGCCCCGCAAGCAGCTGGCCACCAAGGCTGCCCGCAAGAGCGCGCCGGCCACGGGCGGCGTCAAGAAGCCGCACCGCTACCGGCCCGGCACGGTGGCGCTGCGCGAGATCCGGCGCTACCAGAAGTCCACGGAGCTGCTGATCCGCAAGCTGCCCTTCCAGCGCCTGGTGCGCGAGATCGCGCAGGACTTCAAGACCGACCTGCGCTTCCAGAGCTCGGCCGTCATGGCTCTGCAGGAGGCCAGCGAGGCCTACCTGGTGGGGCTCTTCGAGGACACCAACCTGTGTGCCATCCACGCCAAGCGCGTCACCATCATGCCCAAGGACATCCAGCTGGCCCGTCGCATCCGCGGCGAGCGTGCGTAAGCTGTTGGCAAACAAGTTTCAGACCATCGAAAACCCAAAGGCTCTTTTAAGAGCCACCACAATATCACTGAAGAGCTGTAAATTTCTTGTCTCCGGTGGGAAGTGACTAAACTGTCAACAGGATTTCGCTTATCGAGTAAGTACCATACAGAAAGTCTAAATTCGTGTTTCGTAGGAATTGGATCCTGTCTTTTGCAACACTAGTGCAGGTAGTTCTTTTAAAGTGGTTTTTCTGAAATAAATGCTCGTTTAAGTTAAAAAACTGCTTTCTAAGTTTTTTTTCCTACGTCATTTTTGTTTTTAGGGTGCATAGTCTCTTCTGAAAGGGAAGATACCCACTTTAGGACGAGAGGGCTTTATCTGTTAACATACATCTTAAAATAATTTCAAACTGTTTAAATTCGTGAGAAAAGGAAGCTTCTATGCAATTCCTTTCTCGTGATAAAAGAAGTTAGATATACTCTTAAATGCGTCCTGTGTGTCGTAAATCTTTTGTTGCCTCTATCATATGCCCCTTATTTAGCTTCACTGTTTTTCGGTACTTTGCTTTATTCTTCCAGCGACAATACTGTATTTTCGCCCCTCCACTTTGTTTTTGGGCGGGCTCGCGGGACTCGCTTTGTTTCTTAAGGCGCAAAAACTTCTTTCCCGCCTTCTCTGGAAGGACTCTCCATCAGTAGTTTCCTCAGTGCTTTATCACTCCGTCCCACGGGCCTTTCCACCCCATCTCAAGCACTACTGTTTATTCCCGAGATAAATGTATTTCCAAAAGTGTTGGGGGGACGGAATGTAAGGTGGAGGCAAGGATATTTTCTGTGTCCCTTTTCCGAGTGGTGTGCTCCTTGCTGGTGTCTTGTCTAGGACCACACACGTGGCGTCTTTAATAGTCAGAGATTTTACGTTGCATCAATTTTCTCTGTCATTACTGAGGCTCTTGAAAAGAACTGTTGAAGTTGCCACAGACAAAATGTTTTCCGAGAAGTATCAGTGCTTGAAAACTTAGGAAGTCTAGAATAATTTTTGAATGGAGTATCTTCCCTATTCGGGTTCAGTTATTTTCATGAACCTATCTGGAAAACGGATTTCTCCCTGACTGTAAATTCAGTCACACACACCCCCTTGCTCTCCTAGTAAAGAGATCTGTAGCTGCCTGAAAAATGTACATTTCTAAAATTATTTTGGACTGTACGGCATCTTTATATATATTAATACTACAGGTAGCTTTATGTGATTTGGGGACCCTGTTGTTCTACTGAGTTATTGGAAGTTATGTCCCTTTGGTTTTTCAATTATGCTATAAATGAGTACCCGTGGCTTTTAAACGCGATTGGATTGAGATACACACAGCCTTCCTTTAAACTCGGAAATAACGAGTCAATAAGAATGCTTAGAGGAAATATTTCTCCTGGAAAGCCTAAGACTGCAAGACTCTTAGTTTACTCTTAACTGCTGGTAGGCTTCATTTTTAGGAGTATTTTTCTCTGTCAGAAACTCTGGCTCTGCAGCAAAATCCGACCAATCAAGTGCCTCGACACCATTTTCTTTCCTCTGTTTTTCTCACTTTCAGCCATTTTCTGTTTCTGAACCTCCGAGGGTTAAAAGGGAGAGGGGAAAGCCTCAGGAGTAGTGCTTTGGGTATTAATAAGTCTCTGCTGTGATTTATTCATCCCCCAAATTTGTTCTTTGACATAGGACTTTTGTTTTTCTGAACAGATTTTTTTTTCTTCCTGTAAATTACCACCGGGATTGCAGGATTTAGTTTTAGTGAAAGCTAACTCATTTAATTTTACTGAGATGGCCAAAGATATGTTTACCAGGACCTGTTTGCATATGCTTATAATAAAAATTTATTAAATCAAGTAAAATACCTTTTTCTGGTAATTTATTTAGAAGATATTTGATACCTTGTATCTGATATAAGCCATTGGTCAGAGTAGTTACATTTCAGCAAAATGTAGTATCACAAATGATGTTTTGGGTTGGGTTTTTTTTTTTTTGCATGTTCAAGAAACAAATAATTTTTGAGCAGTGAGACAGTAAAACAGGTTTTATTTGCCTTAATCTCTTGTCATTTTTCTTCTAGTCTTTTGAAGACCTTGTACTGTTTTACTAAATTAAATATTATTTGGACTCATTCATAGAGAGTTGCATGCTCAAATTGTAAAGAAGCATTAACACTTCATCAGCTGAGAAAGATGTGCAATACTTTTTTTATTTTATCAGGGCTCATATAATCTAAATTATAACGCCTGAGTCTGAAGTACTTTTGGGGTGTAATCCACAGCCAATGGGTGGCATGTAGACACAGGTGACCTGGTGCAAGATTCCCTAAGTCCAAATGAGAATAAAAGTGGAAGTTCCTCTGGTGCCAGCAAGCTTCAGCTGCATTTCTTTGCTTTTTGCAGGGGAGCCTGAGATAAGAGGATGCTGCCAAGTCAAAGCTGGATGTGAGCAAGACCTCAGTGCTGAGTAGCTGGGGACTGGCTTGAGAGTTGCTGTTGGCAATCGAGGTGCTTTGGCAGGTGATTTTAGATGCTCAGCAAGATATTTGGCTAGGACTCTTCCTGGCCCTTTAGCCCTCCTCCATGGATGAAGTGGCTCAAATTAAAGTCGTGGCTTGGAAGAATGTTCTTATCAGTCCAATGTGTAAAATAGAGCATAGCTACTGACATCCTGGTGAAATACTTCATTTCATACAAATACATAAAAGGTCTTATGACAGCATCTTTCTAGAACAAAAATATTTGAATTAGTCCTACTTGACAGCTATTAATTTCTGAAAAAATCTGAACAGATATATATCCATATGAAAGGGAAGAGTCTAATTTGAATTAATTATTGTTATGTAAGTGTTTTGTCAAGGTGGTTGCAAGCCAGTATGCAAAGACAGATCCTAAACATGTTTTCATTTGCAAGTCCTTCTTGTGGGCTTCTTCACAGTCTGAATCACCTGTTGGTTACAGCCTTCAGTAACCACCAACAGTGACGTTTGAATTTGGCCAACTGACGCTCTGCCTGGCCAGCACTGTCCTGCTGCATCACTGCCTCTCTCTTCACTCCCACTTTCAAGTCACCTTGCATCTTCAAGCTGGGTGTCAGCCTGTTTCAGATTGTAGATGTGCAAACAATGTTGCCACAACAGTATGAACATTTATTAAGATTTTATATTACATATTAGGAAGTACTTTGTTAGCTATTCCTATTACGGAATTAATTACACTGGCCACAATAACGGGGTCTGACCCTAGGATCCCGCTGATTAATGAACTTTTCCAAGTGAAGGTTCCTTATTTGTCTTACTAGTTCTCAGGTTACAGCTTGAGTTGGGTGGATCTGTAGAATGACCAGTACACCAAAAATTAACTTTCAATCCCCCACAGGTCAGCCAGCACTCAACTCCCAAGCCCATCAGTTGCTTCTGGTCAGTTGTCTCTTTTTTTGGTTTTTCTTTGGTGTTTTTTTCATCTGACATTACCTCAATTCTTGGAGTTGTTTCCTTGGTCCTCACTAACCTTTTTCGTTCTTCTTTGGGCTGGCTGTACATTAGCAGCATTAGCTTTTAATAAAACCTTTCATTTTGGTCAGCTCTTGTGACCTGGTGCTACACCCACTCCAGCCACTAATGGTAAGCTACTTTATACATCATGAGAATATGAAGAATACAGTTAATGAAAATTTCCTGTATAATACTCTGAAGCAACACAAGATGGAAAGCTGTGTTCCCAGCGAAGCTGATATGGCAATACCAGGGTTTAGTAATAAAAAAAGACAACAAACTAAAGGAACATTAACATATGTTGTAAAAATAAAGCAAATCGAGTTTGAATTAAACCCATTTGTACATAAAAAAATGTAAGCCCTTCTGACTGGGGGCCTCAACCCCAGTCTGTGGTGACTGATCAGGATCAGAGTAACAAATTCTGCTGCTCCAGAGGCACTGGGGTGGCAAAAGACATGGCCCAGCCTTGCTCACTCCACACTGTTTTCATCTGGGCCCCCCATCGTGCCTTGCATCTCAGTCTAAAGGTGCCTTTAGGTTTGGCTTCAGGTTCAAAGAGCCACAAAGTTTAGTGCTCCAGGGAATCTGGTGCCACCAAAGTCATGCCAAGGTGAGTATGGCACTGCCCCAACACCGCTTTTTCCACAGTTTTTTCTTCCAGGCCATCCATGGTGCTGGGCACCTCAGCGCAAGCCTGCTCTTAGGGAAAGGTGCCAGTCACACCTGCAGGGACACTGGGGCAGCAAAGAGCAGGTCAAGGGCAGCCTGGCCCTGCTCCAACACTGCTCCCTCCACCTTTCTCGTCTGGGTCACCTGTGGTGCTTTCTCAAGTTTATGTGTATTGACAATGTTCAGTTCCATATCTGCTTCCCTGTCCTTCATGTTCTTTCACCCTTGAGCACTGTGAGGTTTTGCTAGTCCATTAGTGTGAAGATGATTCTTTAATGGGCTTGATCACTTTGTGTTTATACATCAGCCAAGTCTGTACTCTGCTGTGCTGTCATGTGTTCTCATGTGGAGGTTAAATGTAGTTAAGATATTTAAAAAGCTGATTATATATCATCTGTGACCTTGTTGCTTCTCTCTCTACATTTCATTCTTGCTCATCACTATCTATTTCTGAAGAGCTTCCATTTCATTGCATGCAGTCCCCATGCCATGAATATTTGATGTATTTATCAGTATCCCCTTTCTCTCTGCATATGGATTTTTAATTTTTATGCTAGTCCAAGCACATTACTGATCCATCAGGATGGATCAGTAAAGGTATACAAAATTCTGGCCTGTAGGAGCTTCAACTTGTGATGCCATCAATAGGAAAGTAATTGATCTAGAGGGCACATGATATACATTTCTGTAAGTGTTCCATATGATCTCATGGATTTTAGGACAGTATGCCAGTGTTGTAATGAACATAAAGGTCTAGAGCCTAAGGCATGATGTAAGAAGCATGCCAAAAAAAAAAAAAGGTGCACAAATGAAAAAAATAAATTTTTAAAAAAGTGTTTCTGAGACATAGGTTTTCAGGAACAGCCAAAAGTCAAATGTAAATCTTTTGTGTTTTAGATGCCGCTTCAGTGTGCTGAGGTCTGAACATTTCCTGAATTAATTCAGACTACTGATAGTATATGAAAAACAGATAACATCTCCACTGCACCAAGGCAATGATAAGCAGCAGTTGAGAATTTCTGAATGCTTTGCTGCTGTCAACTAGCTCTGTCAAAGTCATTGTCACACTGGGATTGAAGAACTTCTAAGCAATAAGTAGGGCCAGCTGCAGTTCAAGTTACTTATGTTGTGAAATAGAATATTAAGGAAGGTTTTCTTCTGCTCCCTCTTCCTAAATGAAGTATGCTGTTGGTTGCTGAAATTGAATGTTATTTTCCTTATTTAGGCCAATTTGGTCTTTGCATCAGTTCTCCCAGGTAGACTCATCTGAAAGGTTGCTGTTGTTTCTTTAACAGGAAAAAGGAACACATTTGGAAAAAATTAAGATTGTTACATGGATATGGACTAGTCCACTGCTCTGAGAGATGCATTTAGAAGTCTAAGAGTGGTAACTATGCAGACACTAAAGGAAAATGGAGGGGTTGCCAACATCTGTCACTCTCAGTCTCCTTCGGTATTCTCAGTCTAGGCCCACATGACACAGAAATTTTTCTAGAACAAAAATGTCACCCCACCTCTGTATCCAATGCTTGAAAACTGTAACAGAGTCAACAGCATTTCCAGGCCAATCCTTGCTGATTTGCTGGCTGTTTAGGCAGATGCATGCAGAGTTTGGCTTCACCTTACAGCAGCAGCACAAGTGTAGCCTACACAGAAATAAAAAGAAAATACTAAATACATGCTGTGAGGACTGATTTACAATTGTTATATGTTATGCATGTGTATGCATGCGTACATGCAGTCATTGTACATTTTCAAAGATCTGTTACTGGGATCTTTTAAGGTGGAAGAGTAGGAAGTTTTTACTATCCTTATAAAATTTATCTAGTTTAATGGCCCTGAAGTGCATGGCTGTAAGTCTTACGTTAGAGGTATTTCCTAATACACAGTATTTTGCAAGCACCTGTATATGTTGTATTTTAAGAACACTTTCAAATACGAAAACGTTTTATCCTCAAGAGTTTAGGGAGTGGGGCTGGTTTGGTTTTTTAACACATTATAAATAATGTTTAAGAGTGACTTTTTAATCTTCAATTTAACTAAAAGTCCAGTATGAAGTTTGCACTAATTCACCCAACTGTCCCAGCATAGAACTCAACTATACAGGAGCCACCCTCACCCCTGCCCTCAGAAACATAAAGCAGAGCCCCCGAGCCCCTCCATGAACCTCCACGAGGTGTTTACTGTTGCAAAAGGGATGGCCTTCTACTCCTCCTCCTCTTGGATATCTTTCCACAACTGTTCCATTCATTGATCCGTGCTAATGATGTCTTTATATAACATTCTGGTTTCGGGTTTGGAGTTGCTAATTGCTTGTGCTGTGTAAGTGTAACAGGCTCATGTGACTGGAGGGTGTCACACGCTGATGGATCAATCACTTTCCCATAGAAGAGTCCAGTTTAAATGTAGGAATCAAATAGAAGGTTGGCTAGTGGTGCTTATAAGACCAACCAGGAAAGCCAAGAGGGCCTAAACTTAGGGAAGAATAAAAACCAAATGCACTATGATACATCCATAAATTCTGTACTCACATTTTCAAAATAGGCAGTTCCCTAAGTTATAAAATAGATTCTATCAGTAAATTTGCAGTTTCATAAAAGTAGGCTGAAAGGTTTGGTACAAAGTTGTCTGCTGCAGAGTGAAATAGAAGAAGAGCTAAAAGATAACCACAGATATTAAAATAAGCAAGCAAACAAACAAATGAACCCCAGCAGAGCCAACCAAACCTGGATTTTTTTTCCTTATGTTCCAGTGTTTGGAAAAAGTAAGTTGGATAAATCTGTCTAACTTACAAAAAAGTCAGCAAATCCTTTTTTGAACATATATCTGCTACACTTTTGAGGTGATAAGTGGGAAGAGGTAAAGAAAGACAGAAATCTCTTACCCTAAAATGTGTGAGTCATTAATAAGAAAGAAGGATGGTGGGGCATGAGGGCATTGTTACAGCAGCACTTCTTTTTTCTTCTCTTTTTCAAAGAAGATAAACAAAATTATGCCAGTGAAAATGTTTTATAATGCTATGAGTTCTCAGAATATTAAGATTAAATGCAAATTAAAACAGAAACCACACAAAACCAAAATCCCTAAATGCCTCTTTGGGAAATTCTTATTTTCATACTTCTTGAACACTTATTGCTTTCTCTGTCAATATTCCTCTAATAACTGTAAAGATTGTTTATTATTACCCAAAATCAGTAGAAATTAGTGAAAAATTTTTTCTGTTAAAAATTAGAAAGGGAAAATGCCAAGTGGCCCCAAATGTTTTTAATGGTGAAATTGAGTTTAATCTCAATATAAATTAGTGTAATAGTATCTGTGTCAGGAAGGGAAAAAATTATTAGTTTGTGCAATTCTTCCTTAATCCACGAAGCTTAGTAGTAACTAGAAAACTGATCTGTATTTTAGAGTTCACAATTAAAAATTTGAGCAGCCTTCCTAATTTAAAAGCTGCGTGTCTAGCAAGGAGATAACCCAAACATTAGCAGGAGAAACTTGAAATAATCTTTCATTTCCATTACGACGTGGACCAAGAACAAGTCTCCTACTTCTCTAGTAGGAAGCATTCCAAGAAAATGTTGCTTCTTCCTTACGGTCTGTTCTTTTATAATTCTGTAGGTTCTCAGCTTTCCTAGAAACAGTCGAACAAACGTTAGATAGGTAAAGGTATGACAGACAATATTTACATGTTAGCACGTGAGTGTGCTTGTGTTTCCAGGGAACAACCAGACATCCCAGTAAAAGAAACACAGACCGTAGAACTGTTCATGCTTTAGTCCTCTGTAAAGAAATTCGAAATTAAAAAAAAAAAAAAAGGTAAAAACCTTTTAGCGATTACACAGGTTGAGCGTTTCCTTTCCCTCCTATTTTAAACAAAAAGAAATTAGTAACAGAAAGAAGCTATAGCTTGCAAAGGACGAGGTTGGCAGAGATTATATTTTCCCGAGCAAGGTGTCTATGCAGGCAAATGCTAATAACCGAAAAATTTAAAATGAACACTTGAAGGGTCCAAAGCAAAGCAGATGGGCGGGCAGAGAGCGGCGGAGGGGCGGGTAGGAGAGCCGGGCGAGGGCCCGCATTGGTAGGATTTTGCCGCAGACCCGCGAGCAGCGGGGAAGGAATGGGAAGGAGCTGCCGGAAAAGGGTGACGCAGTCCCCGCTCCTGCTCATCGGCGGAGACTCAGGGCTCATGAGGAACTGTCACCGCGCAGGGGGGCACGGCCAGAGCGGGAAGGGATGGGAGAGCAGCAAAGAGAGGCACGGACTGAGGAGCGGCGGGGGGGCTCGGGAGAGGGGGAGCCGCCGCGCGCGTCCGAGGGAGGCAGCCAGGAAAGCGCCTCGCCGCGTCTCGCGAGAAGCCCGCGCGGAGCCCCGCGCTGGGTGAGGCGGAGGAGAGGGGGGCTCCGGGCGGAGACTGGGCACGAGACCCCGCCTCCTGCAGCAGTCCTCAACCAGGTCGGC
>VZSR01003524.1:634516-674916 GCA_013398615.1 Brachypodius melanocephalos | reverse complement strand
TTCTACCGAAGCCTGAGAAAAGGGGTTAATGTGCTGCAATTTTTTTTTTTATTCCCTGTGAGAGCGATACTTCAATTTTTTGCCATGGGGGAATTCTTTTGCGTGTCCCAATGTTCTTGACGTAATTATCACGCAGCTTTTTTCTGTTTGTGGGACGGATGTGTTGATGAGGGAGCTGATTTATGTCTCTTGCAGTTATACATATGATAAAATCCTATACCACTTCCTGTGCTTTTAAAAAGTGGCATGTGTTTGGTCATTTTCATAGTCTCACTCTTTATGGATAGCTATTGAACCATTCTTTTCACTGTTTGTTTTTTTCTTCTTCACTTTATATTACTTTTTGAACACAAACCAGTATTTCTTATTTACTGTACTTTTACAGCCATATTCATTTTAATGAGATCCATCATATTAATCACCTCTAGTAGTTTCAAGTGTCCATATGTGCGTGGGTTTTTTGAAAATGCATTGTTCACTTCTTCCCCTTCTTTATTCTTTTCTTTCACCTTGGTCTTTTTAGTCTTTTTTTTTTTTTTCTGTCGAAATGTGGCATATTTAATATCTCCAGGGAGTTTTAGTCTTCAGATTATAACAACGCTCAGCAATTTACAAAACTAGAAAACTTGCAGCTACAGGTGGCGAAGTATGGAGCAAATCTTATAATTACGCTTAAAATTTCCATCTCAACAACTAAAAGATAGCTAATAGCTACCCTCAGCCTTGTCACCCAGCTTCTCAAATGTGATTTTAAGGTGCATCATGCACTTTAAAAATTTCCCCGAACAATCCCAGTTACAAAACAAATATTTCTCATCAGCAGCAAATATGTAATTTTCCCTATTGCTATGTGCTGTTTCCTCTTGATCGCCAAGTTGTTCTTTAACATTTCCTGGGACTTCTTTGTTCTTTTCTCTGTGTTCCCCAGAGAAAACTACACCACACTAAATTGAAGTTATGTTCAGAAACTAATCTAAATCTCCAACATAAATCCCTGTTTCGGATGAGAAGCAGCAGGGCTGCAGAGAGAGGGCAGATATTACAAGAGGAGCAGCAGGATAACCAAGGTAGCATTAAGCTGCTCTTTTCCACACTGCTTTGCCTCCACAATAGGAGAAATATACAGCAGAACTTTCAAGCAAGCCTCTCTCACTGGGAAGGAAAAATATCCCACCCTTTCTTTGGTTCCCTTCAGACACCACTCTTTTGCATACAGGCTGGAGATCTTTGTGGATCTATGCTTCTGCTTAGCGTGGTAAAAAGGAAAAAAAGAGCAGAAGCAAGCCCAGCTTGCTAAGATCTCTTTATTCACTCATTCCAGATAGGTAGCATGGGCCTATACACGAAACTGTTTTCCTCTGATACCAGGTAAGTCCAATATTTGACTAGCCCTTAAGGTCTTCTTCTTGCACAATGAAGTGATATTAACAAGAAAACAGCTTGATTTTCTGGTTCATGGTGATTTCAAACTGCAGAATAAAATTAGCATTTAATTTTTAGGATTATCATGCTTTTGACTTAAACATGTACTTCCAGTATTTATTGCATCTTAGGAGAAATCCAATCATTTCATGTTACAAATTAAATCACAGCTTCTATCTCTTTTAAATTGGTGAAAAAGAAGCCATGCTCTAGAGGCCAAAGGAATTAATTCTAAATATGATTAACAGTGTTTGTATTCCAGAGTCTCTGTATCTTTCCTGGTTGCATCTTTTTCCCTTTTACATTTATCTTGTGGCTGTTATGAATGCAGACTACTCTATGAAGCATGCAGGTATGCTCCTTTTTATAGGAATTTTAAAAAAATTAAAAAGGAGAAAAATAAAAGAGTAGCAGAACCCCTCACAAGTTATTTGTTTCTGGATTTGGTTGCTTTTGGGTTTTTTCCTTAGAAATGCCCGTAACTACGTCTTCTTCCAAACCCGCCGGCTGCTGCGGTGGACACACGAGCCGAGTGCTCCGGGGTGAGCCCCAGCCGGCGAGAGGCCGCGCCGCACTGGAGGAGCTTCGGCACCGAACACTGGAATTGAAAGAGCTCATTCTGATTGGCTGATAGCATTCGAATCATGGACCAATCCTGGCGTGGTGTTTAAAAAAGACCAATAGCAAAGCGCTTCGCTCAGTGAATGACGTCACTACGCCGCTTGTCCAATGGAAGCGCTTATTTCTGATACCATAGATTTGCATAAGGGCCCTATAAATAAGGGAGCAATCGCGAGATCCGATATTCCGCTGCGGCAGAGTATTGAGGGAGGTGCAGCCATGCCTGAGCCGGCCAAGTCCGCCCCCGCGCCCAAGAAGGGCTCCAAGAAGGCGGTCACCAAGACGCAGAAGAAGGGCGACAAGAAGCGCAAGAAGAGCCGCAAGGAGAGCTACTCGATCTACGTGTACAAGGTGCTGAAGCAGGTGCACCCCGACACTGGCATCTCGTCCAAGGCCATGGGCATCATGAACTCCTTCGTCAACGACATCTTCGAGCGCATCGCCGGCGAGGCGTCGCGCCTGGCGCACTACAACAAGCGCTCCACCATCACGTCTCGGGAGATCCAGACGGCCGTGCGGCTGCTGCTGCCCGGCGAGCTGGCCAAGCACGCCGTGTCCGAGGGCACCAAGGCTGTCACCAAGTACACCAGCTCCAAGTAGGGCGTCTCAGACCGTCTCTCTCAACCCAAAGGCTCTTTTAAGAGCCACCAAATGTTCAAGTAAAAGGGCTGCATCAGTGCTTTTTAATGGGGAGGTATGTAAACAGCTTAACATTTGTATGTTGATTGGTAAATCAGAGGGTCCTCTCCCTACTAAGTTGAAATGAACCCAGTAAGATTTGTACAATTTTACATTGCCTATGCGTAGTATTTAAACTTGCTTGTTCTAAAATTCAAGTCCCGTGGGGAAGGTGAAATTGTTTAAATTCTCTACGGGTTTAAACGCGTTTTATTTTAAATACCTAGCATTTACTTTCAGTGTAGTATAGCAGTATTAAAACCAAAAAAAGTTTCTTCTATCTTGGCGGCTTAATTTTTGAGGCGGGTTTATATGTTTTAGTTTTTATCATAAAACTCGCATGTACCCAAGCCTGCCATTGCCCCTTTTAGGTTTTTTTCAAGTACCTGTCCGTACTCGATAGGAAAATATTTTCTTAATGAAAGTTTTAAAATACCAACCTCCCAAAATTTTGCAGATGGTTCTTTCTTGAAAAAGAAAAAAAAAAAAAAAAAAAGAGAAAAAAAACCACAAAAACCTGCCCCCCCCAAAAAAAACCCCTATCAGTGGTGTAAATCACTGGGCGATCAGTGATTTACACTGTAAGGTTTAATTGGAGCCGGGGAGAATCGGAGCGTGGGGGCCGGAGCCCTTCCTGCGCCGCCGCGGGAGCGGAGTTCCGCAGCAGCTGCCGCCGGACAGGGCCGTGGCACGGCCCGCACGTTTCCCATCCCCGCTCCCGCCGCTCCTCGCCCCCCCCCGCTCGCAGGCCGTGAGACGGAGCGGGAGGAGGGCCGGTCCTGTGCCGCGCGTCACCCATCGGGCAGCGCTCGCTCCCGGCTTGGGGCTGGCGCCGGGCAGGGCCGCGGCGACCGCGGAGGGGGTCACCGCTCTGGGAGGCGGGGCCTGGGGGAGGCGGTGCGGGGCTAATCACGGCCCAACGCGGCACTTTTAAACTCCCCCAGGCGCCGGAGCGGAGGGCGCTCGCCGTTCCGCGAGGCCGCCGACACCGCCTCTTTCTGCTCTGGGCTGCACCGGTCAATGAACCGGGGGCGGGGCGGGCGCAGCGCTTATCGCAGGGCTGCCGAATCGCACGTAGGAACAACACTTCCTTTTAAAGGAAGATTTCCCGAGCAGGCAGGCCTTACCGAACGCACACGTACCCAAAATCTTAAGTTTTTTAATGCCGTGTGAACTTCTACACTAATCGGCAAGTGATTTTGGTTTGCTGATCTATAACCGTAGTGTTTCAGCTCTTTTTAAGAGAAAGTGGGTGGCTCTTAAAAGAGCCTTTGGGTTTATTTAAATGAGTAGACTCTTATTAATATCTCCCAGCCATCTTACTTCTTTTTAGGCGCTGCCTTCTTTGCCTTGGCTGCTTTGGGTTTGGCTGCCTTAGGCTTGGCTGCTTTAGGTTTCACCGTTTTCGCCTTAGCCGGGCTCTTCGCTGCCTTCTTGGGGCGGCCTGCCTTCGCAGCTTTCTTGGGGCTCTTGGCCGCTTTCTTGGCCGCTGCGGCAGCCGGCTTCTTCGCTTTCTTGGGGCTCTTCTTCACCGCTGCCGCCTTCTTAGGCTTCTTGGCAGCGCTGGCGGGCTTCTTAGCTGCCGGCTTCTTGGGCTTGGCAGCCAGCTTCTTCTTCGTTGCTTTTTCTTTTGTCTCACTCGGCTTCTTGTTCAGCTTGAAGGAGCCGGAGGCGCCGGTGCCCTTGGTCTGCACCAGGGTGCCCTTGCTGACGAGGCTCTTGAGCCCCAGCTTGATGCGGCTGTTGTTCTTCTCCACATCGTAGCCGCCGGCGGCCAGCGCCTTCTTGAGCGCGGCCAGGGAGAGCCCCTTGCGCTCCTTGGAGGCGGACACGGCCTTGGTGATCAGCTCGGTGACGCTGGGCCCCGCAGGTTTGCGGGCTTTAGAGCCGCTCGCCGCCTTCTTCGGCTTCTTGGCGGCGGCCTTGGCGCCGGGAGCAGAGACAGCGGGAGCGGCAACAGGCGCGGTCTCCGACATTGCGTCGGCCTTCGTCCACGAACCAGAGAAACCACTGGGCCTGGAGCAAGTCGGCGGCCTCTTATTTATAGAGCGGAGCCGCGCGGTGATTGGTGCGTTGCAGAGCCCGCCCCGCTGCACGGCAGAAAGGTCCCTTCTCGCCGCTCATTTTGTGTTTCTTAGGAGCCAAAACCGGCTGTTTTTATCAGAATTTCCGCCACTGACCCCCTCCCAGTCCGCAGCGGCGTGGAGAAGAAAGACTCTTGTTCCCTTCGGCCAAGTTTCCTTTCGAAGAGGCAAAGGGTGAGCTAAAAAGGAGGCGATAAACACTGAGTCCTGGACCTGAACAGACCTCGGGAGACAGAAACTTTTGTTTTTCCTTCTAAATAAAATCCGCGATGTGGGGAACTAGACTTCCAAAGTAATTAATTAATATTCTTTAAAGGGTCTTCTCTTAATCTGAACTGAAATTCAGGGATTAAAATCGCTATTTTAGGCGCAATTTGATTTCAAAGAGGAGGAAGTAACACAGGCTGATCTTGAGCACTGAATATGGATTAGAAATTAGCTCCTTTGTCCAAAATCCTTTACCTCTTTCAAAATAATTAAGAAAAATTAAATTAGTGCATTATGCAGCAAGGCTAGGAGTAGATTAAAGTCCTGTGAAGGGCTTTTTGTCTCACCAAAGGAGGTGACTTTTTACAGCATAGCAGTTTGTGCTGTGTTGCTCAGTGTACACAATGCAGACATGGTTCCCTCGTCCTCTGCTACAGAAATGCTAACTTTCTTAATTAATTAGGTGACATAAAAACACGGCCGATTTTTGTTAATAATGATAACCAGTGACCTATCGTTTGATAATATGTCAGTGGGGGTTTTTTTGATACAGCTGGATTGGCAAAAATCTGAGTCATCATTGTCTAAGGAGATACTGCTCCAGCTGATTTTCTCAGTACTTGAACATAATAAAATTTGCTCAAGTAATCAGTTAGGATTCCTCTTTCACAGCAGTTTCCTAAATATTCCCCTTTCTTACTGTCCAGTGACTGATCCCTACATTGGAATTAATTCTAAAAATGGCATGTCTTGATCTATCTGCTACACTGAAACAGCTCGCTGCTAAGCAAGAGGGGGACAGTCTTCAGATGCAGTTTTCCAAGAACAAGCCTCAATTAAAAATAAATGCACGTTGTTTTTCAGAGTACAAAGATTGAAAATAAGTATTCTCTGATATGTTTATTAATGCCTACAGCCCACTGCTTTGATAAAGGCCTGTAAACTCCTTTTTACCTCTTGCTATTGTAACTGTTGGTGATACTACAATTCTGGACAATGTTATGATTCAAATAATTTATGTTTTCATATAGGTAATTACTAAAATATGGGTTTTGACCAATAATAGCAGATTTTCAGTTTCTATTTCAACATATTAAATGGTTTCTATTTAGCACTATGTATAAAATAGAATCAAAACTGGCAACAGTCCTTTTCACCTCAGATTACCTGTGCATTGTGATGAACAATTATTCTCAAACTCCTTCAGATCTGAAGCAGAACATGGGCTCAACACCTCAAAGATTTTTAATAACATGTAAGGATTATTAACTCAGAGTGCCTTTTAATACCAAACAACAAAAACACCAAACCAACAAGACAAACAAACAAAAAAAAACCCCACAAAATGAAACAAAACCTCTCCAACAGATTATCTGTAGGTCTTAAAATTGTTGAGAGGGGGCAGGGCTGTTTCTAAAGACATCAGTGGATTACCTGAACTTCACATAGAGCCGAGCTGAAAAAGGAGAGGCATGGTAAGGCTGTAGGTTTTTTCCCTACAGTTTTAACAAACTTTGCATCCTTCTCACCCCCATCAGCACAGTGATTTATTTCACATTAAATAAATCACATTTATTTTAGTAGGCGTGTCAGCCACCTCTTACTATAAAGTGAGTTTTTAAAAATCTTAGTCCTAACTTTAGAGCTATAATACAAAGCGTTTGGGGTGGTTTGGTTTCGGATTTTTTTCTCAAGAGCCAAGATTAAAAAGGATTTTGCGTGTTTGGGGGGGTTGTTCATTTTAGTGTTGTTGGATTTTTAGAGATGATGGTGAAGGGTTTTAGTTTGGTTTGGTTTTTTTTTTTTTTTCCCTAGGATGTACAGCTCCTTTTATGAGGAAGTGGGTGGCTCTGAAAAGAGCCTTTGGGTTACTTTTGAGGTGGGAACGCTCCTCGGATGTTTCACTTGCTTTTTGCCTTGTGGCTGTCGGTCTTCTTGGGCAGCAGCACGGCCTGGATGTTGGGCAGCACGCCGCCCTGCGCGATCGTCACCTTGCCCAGCAGCTTGTTGAGCTCCTCGTCGTTGCGGATGGCCAGCTGCAGGTGGCGGGGGATGATGCGCGTCTTCTTGTTGTCGCGGGCCGCGTTGCCCGCCAGCTCCAGGATCTCGGCCGTCAGGTACTCCAGCACGGCCGCCAGGTACACCGGGGCGCCGGCGCCCACGCGCTCCGCGTAGTTGCCCTTGCGCAGCAGGCGGTGCACGCGGCCCACGGGGAACTGCAGCCCGGCCCGCGACGAGCGCGACTTGGCCTTGGCGCGCGCCTTCCCGCCCTGCTTCCCGCGGCCGGACATGGCTCCCAAAGCTACTCCGCCGAACCGCCCAAACTGACGCTGTCACGTGTTCCTGCGCCCCGCGCGCGGCCGCTTTTATAGCCCCTGCGCGCACCCCGCCGGCTCTCTGATTGGCTGCAACGCTCTCTGGCCCGCTCCGACCAATGGCGCCGCGGATCCAAATCCGGCCAATGGGAGCCTCCGGCTGCCGCTCTGGCGGAGCTGCCCCCGCTGCCGGCCCGCGCCGCGCGCTCCCAGCCCGGCCCCGCTCCGCGCCCGCCCCGAGCCGCGCTCCGTAAGCCGGGACAGCGCCGGGGAAAAGGCCTCTCCGCCCGCCTGGGGACAGCCGAAGAGCACAGCTGTCTCCCTGGAAATGCCATCTCTCTGTGATTAGAACTCATCCTGTATTTTAAACCTCAGCAGTGCTACGGCAGGGCTACTCTAAAAATGTGTTATTGTTATGATAAAAGAGAAGCTTTACTTTCAGTAGGAGCATTTACACCCCAGCACTACAGGTAAGTGTAGAAACTAGGCAGGAACACGTAATACAAGACGTGTCTGTATTACATGTACAATCTCTCTAACTCTAGAGACAAACTACCTCACCATACTCACATTGGTGTTTTCAAGCTGAATTGTCTGTTTCCGGGCTGAATCTTCTCAACTTTTGTAAACATAACTTATGTAATCATCTAACTTATACAACAGAAGTTGCTTAATAAAGAAAGAACTTCGTGTTTCAATTGTGTAGTTACATCACACAATATGCATTAGGAAGGTGGAGAATATGCATGAGGTGGGCGGGTCCATGTAGATTTTACTGTATAGAGAACTGGTGTGCAAGTGTTTTTGATTGTGTCCAGAATTTGTGAAAATAGATTCGAAGTTTTCAAGTGTAAGCTTGGTTAGCTAATAACTTTGTCTCCTTAAAGCAGATTGAACCTCAAAACAAGGTGCATTCAGCTAAGCCGGAAACTTACAGCCAACTAAATGCATCATTTGAGGTATCTGCTAGACTGGTATCTTAATGTTAGCTACAAGTAAAATTACCTGTCAGTCAGTCTTTTCACATTAAAATTGTTTACTAATTTTTACTTAAGGTAGCATGTCTATGATGCACCCCGTGGTTATCTCAGGCTTGATATGAAGCAAACCTTCCAATCAGAGGACATAAAATAAATTGTTTTGTAATTAGTAGTAGTATTTCAGAACTTAAGTTTTTACTAGCTACCAATGAAGGTTAAAAGGGATGTTTAGGAACTTAAAAACAAGAATATAGCAGAATTTTAGTGGAAAAAGGTAAGTATATGTTATCGACAATGTGATTTTTTTTCTGAGCTTCTGAATGCCTCTATCATCTTCCAAGGTGAGCCAACAAACCTCCCCCCTCTCCACCTGCCTGCTAGTTCTACACAAACCACAGAGAAAGCGGTATTTTGATACACTGAACATTTATTGTCTTTCACAAGACAAAAGGAAGTTTCCCCAGCCAACAAAAAACCATCAAAATGACCATAAAGGGGGCAGGGTGCAAAATTCCAGTGTACAGTACACTCAACAAATTACCTTCCTGACTACCCTGGAAGAAAGATGATTGATCAACCTCACTGCAACTAAAAAACATGATTATAAAATATTTACAGAAAAAAAACCCCAAACCAGTACAGAAAATAAAAACTGGACAACCATTTGTGTATGAAATGCTGCTAACGCTTTTCTGGCTCCTTAAAAACCTTTTCCATTACCCTCACCAGAGCACTCAGGGTATGTAAGGATTCAGGCAGAGAATAGTCATCCCTGTCCCCAGAGTATCACTGTCTCCCTCCAAGGAAGGGGGAAAACTTGAGGGGAGCAGCATCGCCTTCTTTACTGCAATTTCCTTTCACCAAGTGGACATGGTGGCTCTGAAAGGAGGTCCCAAAACACACCTCAGCTGCAACAGCCTCTATTCACAGCACACTGGCAAGTTAACCTGTGGGTAGGGAACCATTTCCAGTCATGACCTTTCATTGCTTGCAGGGGGACTTTCCCTTCTTCTCCCTCCGTAGTGATCTGATTGATTTTCAGAGGGGCAGGAAAGCTGACTAGGACCACGACAGGTCACAGGAGACCTTCCATTTCTTTCATGAAGGCTTCATACACATCATCCTTTGTCTGTACAGAGATAGGGGCAGACGATCCAGCCTTAGGGGCAGCTTTGGTTAACGGGAGGGCAGGCTCATCATCTTGTTTTCTCTGGGAGGCAGCGGAAGCGCCTTTATTCTCGCGGCGCACCCGCAGGGCAGTGGGCACAAAGCGCGTGATCTCCGCCTTGGGGTTGGTGATCTGCGGCTTGGCACTGATGGTGGCCGTGGCTTTCTTCTCGATGGTGGCCGCACTGGTGTCATCCGCCTTGGGCCGCTGAATCAGGCTAGGGGGTGCACTCAGTACCCCAGGATTTGGAATGGGAGCTGGTGGAAAGAGCCCAGGTGGGGCAGGTCCTAAGGGAGGCACCAGAGGCGGCCGTAACATGCCTGGGCGAGGAGGAGGGATGCCTGTAAGAAGAAAAGAAAGCATGAGCTGTCTCCACATCCGGGAATTTCAAAACATTTGAGCAAGGAAGTGCACAGGCTCAGAACGCCAAGAACAAAAAGCAAAACAAAACAACCTCCAACAAGATGCAGTAGCATTGGCTTAAAAAAAAAAAAAAAAAGGTTTCAAATCTGCACTTAATGCTGGGTTGAAAATGCTGCTCTTCAGACTCTGAAAGCCAGAGGAGCTTGTTTATTGCTCCCTTTTAAATTTAAAGTTATAATATAAGAATAAAGTTTCTTGACAATACATCCCACTGGAATTTCAGAGTCATCAGAAAGGTCTGACCCAGGCACAAAAAATAAATATTCAGATCTCCAACTCATTTCGTGGAGCACCATTACAGCACCCAGAGGCTGTTCAGAAAGATTCCAACTGAGCAAAAGTTTAAACTCTGAAATTCCCTTTCTGAGGGCAGATTTCTTGCTACCAAGCTATGCACAGCACTTATGTGTTATTGCACAGAATAATGTAATAGCACGTAGCACAATGCAGCCATAGACAGGAACAAAGGCAAACTGGCAGCCAATTATTCCTCACTGGCTTGATCACCAGAGCCAAGACTGCGAAAAGAAAGCAAGAAGGGACTTGGCATCGAAAAAACCAGAACCCCTTACCTGGTGGGGCAGGAGGGGGCAGACGAGGAGGAGGACCACGTGGAGGAGGACCTGGGGGCAGACCTGGTGGGGGACCTGGGGGAGGACCAGGTGGTCGCCCTGGGGGAGGACCTGGTGGCAGCAGTCGAGGCAAAGGCCCACGTAACCCTGGTAACCCAGGAGGTCTCAGGAACGGAGGAGCTCCTGAAAGCATTCACGTAACAGAAGGGAAATTTAATTCACAGTTAAGAATATATCCCAGCAACTAACTCATCAGCTAAGAATAAAGATCTTCAACACATGAATGAAAGCTGTATGACCTAGCTGCCAGATTAAACAGAATTTCTAAAAATCTCAAGCAGAGACAGCAGTTACACAGTTAAGGCATCTCTATGAAAGTCCCAGTGTATCATGGAAAAAGGGTTCCTCCCCATACAATTAAGTAGTAACTGGTAACAGCTTCTGAGCTGAGTTTGTCAGAATTTAAACAGCTAAAAACCTTTCTCTGTGGCATTTGCTTTTTCTCCTGGCCTAAAACTAAGTACCTTTGCCCTTTTACTCCACTTCATACACTGGCTCTTGCTGCTGTCTGCCAGTGGTGGCTCTAACAAAAAAAACCATCAGGGAGGCTACAACTACAGGAGCCTGATGCCTCAAAAGCAAGGTACAGCACTGATGATGTAGACTGATGACAGAGAGGTCTCAGTAACTGGGTACAAATACTCTATCTGTAACACATTCTGCAGCTTCCAAACTCCTGAACTCATACCACTGCCTGAGAGGCTGCATCCCTCGAAGCAGAGTAAATCAAGTATTCACCTGGTGGAGGGCCAGGAGGAAGGCCGGTGGGTGGGCCTGGGGGCCTCAGTGGAGGGGCTGGAGGTGGCCCCAGGGGAGGAGGCCCAGGCATGGGAGGTGCCTGTATCTGAGATGGAGGCACAGCCTGTGCACTCTGCTGCTGCTGCTGTGCCTGGGAAGTCGCAGTAGATGACCCAGTCTCTGCAAGTGCTTCCTCACTGAGTTGCTGCTGCTGCTGCTGTTGCTGTGATGTCTCTTCAGACTCTGAGTCCTCTTCCTCCTCCTCCTCTTCTTCTGAATATTCCTCCACTTCTCTCCCTTCTTCTGGAATTTCCTGACCTGGATAAGGAGATACACTTATAAAATCTGTCTAAGCATAACATCTTTGCGAACATCAGAGAAAACTGAGCACACAGAACGAAGTAAAAACAAGCAAGAGAAAGATAAACCTTACTTCAAAGGGAAGAAATCTGACCACTTTTTACTGTTAAACATAAAATGAAAACAAATAAAAATAATAACAGAAAAATCATTGCTCTTCTAGAGAGAGCTCTGACAACAAGAATTGTGTTTCTCTGGGACCTGATACTTGTACTACCAACCTAAACTGCTGCTATTTAATCTCTGCCTTAAGAGAGTTTGTGGGGAGGTGAGGCAACAGGGGGTTGGGCACACAATGCCACAATAAACATAATCCCCATGTCCAAGAAACTTCTGCACGTTTGAAAGATACTGGAGTTTTTTTAAAAAAACAAACAAAATTTGTTTTATTGGTTAACTTATGTCTTAGGTTGCAATGCAAAATGTGACTGAAAGTATGTATTCTACCACCATCTGTTAAAACCAGGTGGGGCAGTGTTTCTTATCTCTTCCATGACCCATCTCTCATAACTCCGGGGGGGGGAGGAATATCTTTTCTTGATGGTCCATTGAGTCTCACTGTATTGACTGATAAAATTACATCATCCTATTGTGAGAAGCCAAGCACTCCTACCTGGATAAAATCTGAGAGTGAGAATAGCAGGACAGCCTATTTTCCACTGGATTCACAGAGGAAGACTGGACCCATCTCACCACCACTGGACCTTCAGAGGAAAACTACACCCTTCTACAGGATCATCTCTGCTCCAACAGAACTACATCTGTCACTGCAGGAGGACTTAATTGGACTGCTACCAACACCCTGACCAACAGGGTCTCTGGCAGTATTCTGTCAGTGTTTTCTTTTTCGTTTGTTTTCTTTTCCTGTACTACTACATTTTTATTTTTAATATTCCTAGCAAAAAACCTGTTATTCCTATTCCCGTATTTTTGCCTGAAAGTCCCTTAATCTCAAAATTATAATAATTTGGAGGAAGAGGGTTTACAATCTCCATTTCAAGGGATGCTCCTGCCTTCCTTAGCAGACACCTGTCTTTCCAAACCCAGACAATTTATCTCAGCAGAAGGGTATTTTTATAGAGTACAAATCCTTACAGGTTACATGCTGAGCACACAGGCAATGTTATCCTTTCTCTTTCACCAAGAGATTCATATTTCATTTGAACAATTGCTTAAAAGTTAAGCAAGAAAAGGTTTAGAAGAAAAAAACAGTAAATTGCTACTCTTAACTTCGACTCTGCTATGTGAAACACACGTTACTTAAACAAAACTAAATTTCAAAAAACCTACAAATCTAAAAACTCTAAACAAACAAAAGAAATAAAAAAGCAAAAACCAAACTATACCTCAAATACCTGATGAGAGCTGATACTCTCAGCAGACCTTGCATTATGACAGTCAAGTATTTACAAAATAAAACCTGTGCAAAGTAAGCTGCCCACAGAAACCTTAACTGGAAGCCTAATGGCACAAATTATATCTACCTTACTCACCTGCCATTCGTAACATCATGGCCTGGAGTGGTGTCAGTTCTTTCATGTTCTTTTTCTTCTTTCGTGACTTCCCAGGCATGTCTGCAAACCGGACGCTGTGACCTGGGGAAAGCAGGGCAGAGATGAGGGTGACAGCAGGTGGGAAGGAAGTAAGAAAAATTAGATACATAGTTACATTGATACCTGGTATGGATAGTGTATCAGTCTAACATAATGATGCTCCTTAGGTAAGAGTTAACATCAGTGTTTCTGATTGTTTGAAGTTTTGCTAACCTAGTATTCTCTACCAATTGGTCTTCCGCAAGCAAGTGAGCATATTTTACACTGAGGCTTAATTTCATAGGGTATCTTACCAATGTAACGATTCAGGTGAAAAATGGCTTGTAAGCTATAAGCTAACACAACTTTTAAGAAAACCGGTTTATTTGAAAGCTGCTTCACATCTAGATAGCCTTCTCTTGACTCATTTATTAATAAAAACCCTTTAGCTGGAATTTAGGTGAGTTAGAACATCGTTGACTAAATAAATTATACAGACACCCTCAACTGTATCGAGTAGTATTTTTCTTTTGAAAAATCAACTCCCAGTCTCTCATTTCCCCTTCATACCTGATTTCTTTTCTTCGCCACCTTCCCTCTCCTTGTCATTATCACGATGCAGGAAGTCCTCTCCTTCACTGTCTGCATCTGACCTATCGCTGTCACTGTCATCGCTGCTCTCATCGTGCTTATCTTGATCCATATCCTCAGGATAACCTTCATCTTCACTAGTGCTGGACATGTCGTCATCATGGCCTCGCTGTCCTGCAGAAAGCAAAGTATTAGGAAACGCATGAACTCCAAATACAAAATATTCCTTCACACCAGTGTATGTTTTCAGTCACAACACTGCCCTTAGCAACAGCACGGACAGTCATCTCTACTTTTTAGCACACATTCTTACAGGACATTTTGGAAAATCTGTAAGATTTCATATTAACCAGCTGATTAATCTGCACAGCAAAAAAGTGAAGGCAACTGCTACTGCAACTCATTCATTAATTTCTATTCAGCAATTGCCCACCACTGAAATATTTTGATACCTTCTGGCATGAAATAAAACTAATCCATCTAGTCACAAAAGTTTCTAGGGATGATACAGCAACTGTGTGAAAAAGAGGACCTACATTCTCCTAGCAAATGCACACTCAGGGCTGGTTGTAGGTTTTGTTGTGGTTTTAGTTTGAGGGTGTTCATTTGATGGGTTTTTTAAATAGAAGATTTCTCTGAGAGTGATAGGGTTTTTTAATGGGATTATATGAAGAATGTTTCAGCATTGCTAAGGGTTCATCCAAAAAAATCTAATCTGTGAAACCTAACAAAAAAGTATCTGAGACATGTAATTAAAAGTTTCAACATTTAAAAATACAGCTGGTAGCAAAACTGCAGATACTGTGGATACATCGGAATTACCTCAGAGGGGCAATCACTTAGTAAGAGTCCTTCAAGTAGTGTTAACATCCATATTACCCAGAGAACACTGTCTAGGGCACACTGTATTCACAACAGTGCCATTCACAGCAAAACAGAGGTCAAGGGAAACCCCAGAGAAGAATGGGAAAGTCCTTACCTGCTTCAGAACTGTAAGAAATCTCCTCCTCTCGCCTTCGAGGAGCCACGTCCAAGGCAAAACCCACTTTACGGCCATACATCTGCAGGACCTGAGGAGGGGGTGGCCCTGGTGGAGGTCCAGGGGGCTTCCTGCCTGGAGGTAAACGTGGAACACCAAGCCCCGGAGGAGGAAGCACAGAAATGGACCGAACTGGTGGTCTGGAAATAAGAAAGGAAACTAGAAATGTAGGAACACAATTAAAGCAAACATGCCTTCAGCAGAATTATTCAGCCTTCTCTCACCACTGCTTATGCAGACTTCTAAAAAGAAGCATGAACACTTAAAAATTAGAGATTTGACAAAAGGAGTTTACAACCTCATACAAAGACATGACTGCAGAAGATCAGCCAAAAGCTCCTCAGAAAGCAACTGCAGACAATACTGAAAAAAATCAACTATTGAATCCTACAACAGAAGATGAATGAAACGATCACAGTTGGTGAAAACAGAAGGCTATTCAGAAAGAAATAGAAGAAAAACTAGCACTAGAATGAAAAAAAAAAAAAGAAAAAAAACAAAACCAAGCAAACTAGTAGTTTATATGAACTATTCATATACACTGAATATGCCAGCAGGACAAAAGAACACACACACGGCAATTTAAGGGGCATTTATGTTCAAAACAGTAGGGCTCTAAGTTTTCCTGACATGAAAAAGACAAAAAACTAGAAGGCAAAATGTATTACTCAAAGAAATGTAAACAAAAAGCTGTAATAGTGGGGAAAGACTAGAAAGAGCTTTGGTTAAAAGAAAGCACAATTCACTTGCACAGAATTCCTAACTTCTATGAGTCAATATTACCTCTGCTTCTACCTCTAGCTTCTTCCCCATAATGTGAGTGCTTCCTTTTTACTTCCCCTTTAAGTTTCTTTTTCCACTTACCCATAGGCTGATGTCTTCTTGAGGATAGAAGGTGGCTGAGCTCCTGGAAGGGGAATGTCCTGTATGAGGATGTTGGAGGGAGCATGGGGCATATCTGGTAAGGGGATACTTTCCACTTCAACATGCTGAGCATTCTAGAAGGGAGAGAAAAAGAGAATGGGTTACTCCTACAGAAGCTACTGCACAAACTCATACTTCTTTTAAGTACAGAACATATGGAACCTGCCACCACTTGTCAAACATGTCCACTCTTTAGGGTGTGTTATCTTGGCAGCAGTCCATGAAAGAAATTTGGGAAAGTGTCCACAGTAAAAGCTTTCAATGCAAACCAAAGCACTTGCAATGCACCCATGAAAAGCTTTAGTATTTCAGTCAAAACATGGTCAGGTTTCCATCTTCTTTTAGACCTTCAGTCTACAAAATTAAGAGGCTGCAGACAAGTATGGCTGTGCTTTTGTGTTTAAGTATTCAAGTCACAGACTGCTGCATGCTCCAAAGGAAAGAAAAAAAAAGTCTTACAGATCCTTGCACTTGCACAACATTATGTTCTCCAGCACAGTAGGGAGAAATATTAGAGAAAGATCTTTAAAGGCATGCCAAAGGATTCTCACTATTTCCAGCAAGAGATTTAACAGAAGCTCACAGAAATATGAACTGCATGCTCACAGACCTGCTCTCTAATACAGAAAACAAAAGGCTGATATTGTTGATTTGCAATACAAATTTCCCTTTCCTCCTTTCATGTTGAATGAGATCAGCGTTATCAGACAGTGACCTGACAACCACCACACTGTCCTCACTGAAATGCTCTGAGATACTATGCAAATTAGTATTCACATGGACCACACGATGCTGAGCTCACATAAATCTCCCTTCCTCTCTAACTCACACCTAATGAGCAAAGAGAATACACTACCACAAGTCTGAAACACAGTAAGCATTACCTTGACAGCATCAAAATACTGGCTGAGTTGTGCTCTCTTCTGCTCATACTCCACTTCCAACTTGCGCAGTTCTTTATAGATGTCAGGATTTTCCTTCTCATAGAGCCGCAAGATACGTTCAAAAGTCTCACGGAGCTTTTTGCGTTTATCCTTCAGCACTTTTTCATTAAGTTGTGGCTGCTGTACTGGGTTAAACTCTGATCCAAGACACCAAAAAAAGTGACAAAAAAATTGCAAATTACACTACTGCACCACCATGAGGAATGAAACTATTTCAAAACAAGTTTCAATCCCTGTTTTCAGGAAGTCTTCAGCCTTTTAACAACCCCCTCCTTGAACTCTACATTAGCAGCACATACACGTTACTCATTCTTCTTATCAATCATCTTCTGGGAAAAAAGTCCTCTTTGATGGCACCACAACACCTCAAATCATAATCAGTCCCCAGACACTCACAGAATCCCCTCTTCTAAGAGGAAAGGAAAAAAGATTACTCTATTTCAGTCTCCCGGGTTGGCTGTTAAATCTACACTGTGCACCTACATAAACTACTGCCTAAGTCCAGCACCTGGTACCTTTCACTCACCCATCTCATCCAATTTTTCCATGTCCCGGATAATCTGCTTTGGATCTTTCATCTTCAGTACAGCTGCTCGGACCATCATCCGTTGCTTTTTGTTCTAAGATCAGAGACCAAAGAGACAGCAAAGTTTCACAGTAGAAAGACACAAAATATCTGTTATCTCTTTATCAGTATTTCCAGTCTGAAGAAAAAAATCACACCTCAGAATGTCCTGAAAATGTTCACCATGGCACAATCAGCAGCAAATGTAATTAACACTTCTGGTAATTTTAATTCTACCATCTTGATAATTGCAAATGCTACTACCATTCCTTCACTCCACCTAAACACATACAGTCAACACAATAACCAACTGACAAAATACAGTAAAACACACTAAGAAGTGTCTGAGTTTTGCATGCTTTGTTTGGATTTTTTTTTAATTTGGGTTGTTGCTTGCTTCTTTGCTTTGTTGTTTTGGTTTTTTAATTACTAAGTACTTCCAGCAATGTCTCAATAATTACAAGTTTAAAAACAGCTGGGGATATGTTTACTCCAAACAAGACTTCTAAGTTTTTTTAAACTACGTGTTTGGATAATATTTCCTAAGTCAGTCTTGGGATATCAACCAAAATATAGGCATTCTGCTCATGGCCATTCACAATCACACATGATACATGGCATAGGAAATGACAGCTAAATGTTCCCTAACATTTTAATTTACCTTCTTTAGTTCCCTTTTCCGAGCTTCCTTCCCTAGAGGGGAAAAGAAGAATAACAACTTGAAAGACAAAATCAAATTAATGAAGAACCTTTCCTTCACCAAGACTAGGGCTGTTTCTCAACAGCTCACTCATACTACAAAGACATACTGTAACTCAGCTTCCCAATGAAAGAGAAATATAGCATGAAACAGATTTCTATTTCTTGTCTTTTACACAGAAAAAAAGAGATACTGCAGTCTTCATGTCCCTAGAAGCAGGGCTTTTTCCATACAGAAAAGAAAAATAGGCAACCCAAGTCATAGTGGTAGGTGCAATCACAAAAAAGATTGTTGCACAGAAACTGAAATAGTCATCAGACAACGCACTTTAAAAATATGTAGGCTTTAAGAATGCCTCTTAAATAAAGCACATCCACAGTGGGAGTCTGGATTTTCTTTATTTGCTGAGCATTGAAAACACCTGGCATGTTACCAAAATTAGAAAAAAAAACAGTAGGAAAACTCCCCCATCTAACCTGAGCACCTGCAAAATTTGACATGTTCCTCAAATTCCTGCCCGGGACAGATTAACTCTGTCTCAGGAAGCAGCCTGCAGTTTATCCAACAGCTAAGTACAAAGGCCTTCTAACACTGATAACCAGCTGAAAACCAAGAGGTAAATACTTAAGATAGCAAGAACATGAAAACAAGCAGCCTTCCCAGATAAAACTGAGATAATATTTTTCCAAGTTAGAGAAACTCAGTTCTGATCAACAAGTGAGGATTCTCTCCTCAGAGAAAGCTTTTTGTCTGCTCCTCTAGGCACTCCCCATTCCCACCTGCTTAGCTTCTATGGATACTTACGGGCCTGATCCGTGGGATTCATAAACTTCCCACTCTTGGTGGATGACGTAGATCTCCGCCCCATTTTGATCCTTCTTCTTCTGCCTCAAAAAAAAAACAACCCTAAAAAAAGGAGGGAGGGACCTGGAAAAGACGACATAGTTTCAGGTCCTACACATTGGTAGCTCGAGGATGCTTGTTTCTCTTTTTTCTATCGGCGTTACTTCCTCAAAGAGCTCAAATACCTTTAAGATCCTCAAACCTGACTATGAGCTCAGCACCCATATCAAAATTGCCCAACTCCAACAAAGTACTACTATTTAACTAAGTACCTACTTACTACTACTTTAGTAGATCATAATCCTAAACTATTGATGAGTTTGTTATTATTCAGAGTTTTTGTGCTTACACTATGGAGGGGTGCAGGGCAGGGAGAAACACACAGTCTATTTTTCTAAGAGTGTATCGAAGTTTAGCTTCTCATTCACTCTCATAAATGCTCTCCAGTTTTCACCTTTCCGTTTCGAATGCTTCCCCACAAATCCTCCCTTCCTCAGACTTCTAAATCTCCCTGATATCGCCCCCCAGCACCCACTGTACCAACACGTGTAGGATTATTCTGAAAAAAAAATAAATTCCTGTCTTCAGACATTTCTTCAGCTTACAGCTGACTACATAAGTGTCCAAACTACAGCCAGGGATGTTTCTTCTCTCCCTCCCCTCCAAACCTACTTCCCTGACAAAACACTGGGGTGGGTTTGGTTTTTTTCCTTTTGCAAGACACTATCGCTTCTCTAGGTGGGAATCTCACCAAACAGAGGTAGGAGTTATAATTACACCCCGTATTTCCCACAGTTATATATTTACAGGCTAAAGAAAAAGAGAACAAACTTCCGAAACCTCCATTTCACATTTTCTAAGGACTCAGACTAAAGAGTTTCAACGCAACAAGTTAACGGCCAAAGGTGAAATATATGTATAAATATATATATAATAAGTCAAGCAGTAAATTCATTATGCTTTTGGCCACAGGGGAACGGGGCAGAAAGCCCCACCTCCTACTCCCGCCCAATGGAAAGAAGAAGAAAATGAAGTAGCGCGAACTGCCGCCTTCTCCTCGCCTCTCTTCTCCTCGCAGCCCAGCACTGCCGCGCCCCTCTCACCCCTCCGGCCGGCCGGGCCCGGCTGCCTCCGGCTGCAGCGGCCTCGCTCAGCCCCGCGCCCGCCACCGCAGCCCCGCCGCCATCTTGCAGCGGCCCCGAGTGGCGGCGCGGAGCCGCGCTCCGGAAGCGGCGGCCCCAACTCGATGGTTCCGGCGCCGCTCGCTCCCCCTCGGAGGCTCCAACTCTATGGTTGGACCTGAAGAGGGGCCGGAAGGCGGGGCGGAAGCGCGGACAGGCTGGAGCAGAGAGAGGGACAGGGATAGGGATAGGTAGGTGTTGGTATAGAGATGGATACATAGACCAACACCCAAGCGGCCCCGGCGGGGTCTGGAAGCGGGTGGACACGGGCGGTGCGGGAGGGGTGCACCCGTACGGCCGGTGCAAGCAATAAAACATGGGTGCAGACTTAAAGAACCAGCGTGTGAGGGAGGAGATGTAGGAAGACAATTTTTCTCTGCCCAGGGAGCAGAGGTGGTCCGATCTCTAGGCGGATTTCTAGACTCCGTGCTCCTGGTGAAAATACCGTGCAACACAATGTTGTTACAGTTTTTCAAGTGATGGAGACTCAGTTGGCTAATTTGTAAGGATCATTGCAGGATGGGTAAAAGACTATATAATCACGTTAAAAGACTATGCATCACATTAATGCCAGCATTTAGTCACAAACTGAACAAAGTCAAAGTCAAGGAGCATCCTGAGAGCCAAGGCTTCAGGAGCTCTCAGTGTTTAGGGAGTCTTGCTCACCACATGCACAGCCTGGTTATCCCCACCTTGGGCCTCTTTGGCGTGTCCTCTTTGTGTTATTCTTGTCATCAGAAAGAATATTAAGCCGAGCAGATTTTGGTTACAACCATACTGTTTTTCCACACAGGTTTGGAAGCAGCTTAGGCTGGTTTGCAGGTTTTTTTGAGACTGTTCTTATTTGGAACACATGTATCACAGGTTTAATTCTTAATCCTTTGTCCAGAACAACAGCTTGAGCAAAGGCAGAATGTTCAAGAGGATGTGATGGAAAGCTGTGGTCATACACATCCCCGTCAGGTGCCCTGCCACTGTAGAGGGAGATGGCTGAGTCTGAAGATTAGCTGCACCTCACAAGGCTTGGGATCTTCTGTCCTGGCAATACTGGGCTCAGAGGGGGTAGTGGTACTGCCTCAGCCCTGACTGCTTGCTCCCAGCAGTGTCTGCTGATTTGGAGGACAATAGTCCTCTCAGATTTTTCACTTGCTACTTCTGTCACACTGAGAGGCAGCTTGAAGGAGTCTAGAGGGGAAACATCATCAGACTGGTTGTGACGTCTTCCCAAACGTAAGACTGGCCAGAGGATTACAGAGAGCAGGAATTAAATCTGTTGCAGGGAAATCAGCTGTCCTTTAAGTCCACCAGGAAGAAGGAGTTACTCGCCTAGATGTGAGTAGCAATTTTATAGCTCTGTGTTCCTCATTGTGTACCTCACTTCCCTGACACTGCTTAGTATTTGCATTCAAGAACATGTAGGCAAATTGCTTGCAAAATATAACGGATTTGTTTTTCTTTGTCTCCACTATTCTCATACAACAGTGATTGGCAACATCTCTGATTTTAATTCCTAGTTTTGAGTGTACATTTGGACATAGAAAACAAGAGCCAGGAACTCCTACCTCTCTAACACACAGAGATATTGCTATTCTACTGATTGACAGTCTCTTGCCTCTACACAGGTACCTCTAAACTGAGTGCCACTTGTGTCAGGAGACAAGAGATGTTACATCCTGGAGAAATGATGCCTCAGGTCACCACGTCATCCACCACAATACCCCGTGTAGGCAGGGCAGTACTTTTTGCCACCACTGAAGTGCCTTTCCTGACTCACGTAGCCCAGCCTGCAGCTGGTCCCAGATTCTCAGTCCCTGGCATCCATCTGTGCTTCTGAACCCTGGGCTTTCTCCTTGCTGACTTGGCAGAGCTGTTGAGTGCCAGCAGTTTCATTGCCATCTAGTGGCTTGTGTGCATAAAAGGGAAGAGGAGTCAGAAAACATTTAAGTGAGAACAGGAGGGGAATAAAAACCGGACAAAACAAACACAAACAAACAAACAAATCCCCCAAACCCCAGAATGGAAGGGTTATGAATCTCACCCATCTCTTTATTTCATAGGCACTATCTAGTTATTAATAAATTAAGATTGCTAATATTGAATATTAGGAAACATGTATGAATTTGGACATGATTTTAGTATGGGGGAAGTGACTACCAGAAAAGGAACTTATGTACAACCCTACTAGATTGGTCTATCATGGATTTTTAAAAAATTAATTGGATTTATAATGAAGATTTTAATATTTTTAAATTATTTGGTTCAAGATTGGTTTTTAGAAAAAAAAAATCCCAAAAACCCCCCAAGAAAGAAGAGAAGAGAGGTCTTCCATTACTGGTATACATTTTTATTAATGCTTAAATTACCTTTTTTTTTCTAAAATCAAGAAAAAATAATCCACAGCAAATCAGAGCAAGACACTACAAATAATGTTCTTGCTTCCGGCTTTGGTTTTAAAATCTGGAAAATAAGGACAATTGGTAGCATTTTGTGAAATGCAGAATCTGAGCACATTTTTGGCAGTCTCACACTGGTGGTATCAGGTAAAGCACTTTAAAGTAACTTTAGTACATTAATAGGGCTGCAATCCAAAAGGCACTTGTACATGTGCATAATCCCACTTCAATCAACAGAACAGCAACTTTGCACAGAAATTTTTACCTGTGGTTGGCAGGAGCAGAGCATTACAAGCATGAGAGGTTATTCACGGCCAGGCACACCCAGAACACAACAGCTGGCTTCTCTCGGTTGGGGAGCAAGGTTCTGTGTGTTTGTGTGTAGGCCCAGGCTTCTCTTACTTGCCAAGCTACTGGGATTAGAGTTTATTTAAAGAAGATCTCTGAAGAAGACTGGCTTCTTAGGAGGGCAGGAAATAGCAGTTAAATGTGCTTCAGCTAGTCCTTGTAATAAGCAGGGAATTCAGTCTATCAGATTTAGCACTAATCCACACTAAGAGTTTAGCAACCACAGATGTCTTCATAAAGCCTCCAGGTGCTGGCATGAATTGCCTTATTGAAATTGTTTTCTCCCATTGTGTTGTCATCTTTGATACAGAAACACACTTTCTCACCACTACCAGTCCAGCAGTCTGTATTATTGTCTCTAGTATGAATTACAATTCAAGGTTACCTACAATGCTTCCCAGAAAAATAAGTTTAAGGAAAGGTGCAAAGTATTTGAAACATTGCCCACCCAAAACAGTTGTAAACCGGTTCTCTATTAATATTTGGTGCTAGTTTCCTGAATTGTCACTTTTCTTGTTCTGCTGCCACAAATAAGAAAATAAAAAGCCATCAGTAGTTCATTTGTCATGATGAATCAAAAAAGGTTTCTGCAGGCATAGCTGCTGCAACTACTGTCACAGCTGAAGAGAGAACTCCAGCTTCATTTACTGAACTTGCTGTCTCACCAAAGAAGTTACTTCGTGTATGGCGTGCTGGTACTTTTCTGAGGCTGCTTTAAACTCAGCAAGGTGCTTCTCGTAGCTCCTCACTGCTGTCAGAAGCTGACTCCTCTCCATGGCTCCCAGGATGGCATGGAGAATCATTTCAAGGCCAAGCCCAATAATGGTAATACTAACACCCCCAAGGACAGACGCCCCAATCTGCGCGAGGAGACCGATGAGCTTGCTCGCACTGAGAGTTAAATGATTGGAGCTAAGAAGTTTGATAGCTACCATTGCAGCTGTTGAAGTTGCTTCTCCAAAAATAATAGAGAAAACTCTCTGGGCTATTGCAATTTTCTCCAGCTCGGGCTCTTTGATATCATATAACTTCTGGTACAGCACTGGCTCCAGCTTTTCCTTCATGTCACTATCAATCTTCTGCACCTGATGCTGAATCTCACTCATCACTTGAATGATAATTTCACAGTTTTCCTTGACTGTACTGCTCTCCCGCATCTCAATGGGAGTAATAGTACAGCCCAGGTGTTCATTCAGCACTCCAACCAACTCGTTTGTTGCATGGAAATTTGTGGACATACAGTCAAGCAATTCCTGATGCAGCTGGATCAGTTCTTTCTTTCTCTTGGGATTATCTGGATAAAGGAGGTCACTCAGTGCCATTCTTCAGAAATAGGCTACTTCAAGAGAGAAAAAAAAAATTCTTACTCTGTGTAAGGCCCATAACCACAGCCCTTAAAGTGCATTGAAATGTGTTTTGTCTCTGCCCCACTGGTTCTTCTCATACTGAGTAGGTCAAATCCCAATGCATAGCTTGTAAATGTAGAAATCTTAATTCTTGTTTGGATCTTTGCCAAATGATTGGAAAAGGACCTTATAAGACATTGGATATGCTCAGAGCAACAAAACTAGCTAACAAATATGTAATGAGCACATTGGTAAAATGGATGTGGGTCATTGGCAACTGAAGATGAAATTGAAACTGAAATTTGGAAACTGAAGATGGTAGAAGCTGAACTGGTTCACCAAAAAATGGAACAATCTCATATAATCAGCAAAATTAAAGATGTGACTTAAAGATTAAAGAATTGTTCCCAGCACTACTTTGTATCAGCCTATATTTTCCATTTAGTGGCATCCAATTTTTCAGCAACCATGATGATTGGTGAATATGGTTTGTGTCACAATAAGGGTATTTTATGCCAGTATAGCTTTTTTCTTCTAACATTCAAGAGAAAATGTAACTATATAAGCATTCTGTACTTATGCTAAGAAGCTTACCCTTGGGAATTCATAGTGAATAGTAAAATTGTCCATAATAACCCCATTCTAACCTATATCACGTTACACACATCTCTCACTGTATTTCCTTCCCTGATACTTACTTCTTCATAAACTGCATGCCAAAATTTATGGGAGAGTCCAAAGAGACTGAGTTAGCAGTGATCATGGAGTTATTCCTCATCACTAAGATTCTGTAATCAACACGGTCACTTTCCTTTAACCTATCACCAGCTGCAAAGTGAAAATGCTTTACATGATTTCAGCTTAAATGCAAACATCTTTGCTATGGGAGCAAACTATGAATGAGTAGGATGACTCATTTCTGTGTTGGTACTTTTTATGTTCTCAGCCCTCTTATTGCAAATCTAGGCCACTTTTGTGCAGTGCTTTGCATTTTTCTAAGATAAACCTCCTCTTGCTGTTGGTGCCTACATATCACAATTAGAGTTACAAATAGTTATGTGTAGAGGACTACCCAGATTTTTCTTCTTAAAAAGATACCTTTGTGACATTTTGGTCCTTTGTAGTTCTTGCACTATCTGTTAGCTGCAAATCATCTGACACTGACCCAGCTGTATTTTACAAAACATCCCTCCCCCCCGCAAACAAGGTCACAGTAGAAAACCAGAATGATTTCCATCATCCCATGCCAACTTTTAATCTCAGTGTTAAAATACAAGCCAGTCTGAAAAGAGGTTTTTTTCCCCAATATTTTCCACAGCACTGTGTATTTCTTTCAGCCACTTACCTTGTATCTCTGCCAAGAGAATAACTCTTTAACACATCTTCTTATACAATCTGTAGGGAGCAAAATACATATACAGTAAAGGTTTGTGATTTTCAGGAAACAGAAAGCCATGATCATACAGGCTAAGATTTCATATCAATCCTGCCTCGGCGATGTTGCTGGCTTGCTCTCTGACTCAGTGTGATACTAAAACCTTTCCACTCCAGTGCTGTTTTGTTGTAAGGTCATTTGTTTTCCCTTATTGGTAGAGAAGACAATTTGTTTTAGAAGGAATAGCACTTCAACAAACATTTTACATACTAGACAGATGTGGAGAAGGCTTTTAGAATCTGTTCTTTACATATGATTATTTCAGCTTCTTATGGCTGCTCTAGATTTTATATATCCTAATGCTAAAATTACTTCTTACTCCTGACATTAACACTTGCATTAGCTTTTATATTTTCCTTCTAGAATTAGGCAGGCCACATATATTTCTGTAATTCTATTCCTCCAGCTCCAGGGAGATTTACCACAGAAACTTTTCTAATTAAACATTTACACTGCCTACCTCATTTGGTCTGAATGCTCCTGTTGAAATGTGTGTGGGATAGTAACTTCAGCCTCTTTCCCCTCTGCTCGCCTGGTGTTTTCCAGCAGCATGTGATGAGTTAGGGATACAGAGGCTGGGCTTCAGCTGCATCCTGTGCCTGCCTGCCTGTCATTAATTCTATTGTGTGGTGTTTACCCAGATTAATCTAATTTTCTTTCTGCTCTCCCCCTCCTTCCAATTTTAAGAGAATTCTGTTTACTTAAAGCTAGTTCCCAATTACTAGCTCCTCCAAAAGCCTTGATTTCCTGGAGAGAATGAGTACAGCACAAATCCCTCCTGCCTGCAGCTGAGGTGCCATCACAGGCACCTACAGCCATGGCTGAAAGGAGATGGTGTTACTTGCTGTCCTCAGAACATAGTAGGTGTAGGACATCACTTCTAATTCAAATAAAACCATTAAAAAAAAAAACCTGGGATTTATAAATTTCTATTGTTTATAAATATAAACATTCATGCTTGCACCTATGCCTTTAAGATAATGAATTTTTGCAATGACTGCTTTTGTACACCTGCAAATTACAGAAGAAAAATTGAATGGTCCCACAAAAACAGAAGAATAGATACCACAGACAGAGGAAACAGGCTTTTACTGTTCCAGTAAGGCAAGCTTGTACATATGCCTTTAACAAAGCTAGACATCTTTCACACTCTTATCCTTAGAAAGGTGGATGAGTTCCCAGATGAAAATATAAGATCAAGCATAAAATGAGCACTCTGCAGTTGATAACATGTTTTCACCTGAAAGCTGAGCTGCTCTATTCAACCCCAATGAATACAATCCGAGTGCCAAACTCTCTTGTTGTCAGAGCTGTGAGCATGAGAACATAAGCTGAAAGAGAACACTAAATGATTTAACTGCTATATTTCTGGAAATGTCAATTAGTTGTGACTGCTGGGTGTTTTCCACTGAGAATGCCATGTAGTCCTGAAATACTTCATGTGATATTGGACTGAATTGAATTGATCAGGCTGGCAACTGCCTGTGTGTCACATTCTGGAAACTGATTTCAGGTCTTCAGTGTTTGCAGGGGATGCAAATTCTTTTCTTCTAGATCCCTCATCATTTGGAACGTGGCAGAAAATAATTTGGATAATATGGAGGTAGCTTTGTTCCTGCTTTACTCTGGGTCTTTTGGGAAGATTAATAGCTATTTCAGGCCTATTAAGTTGGACTTGATCTGGAGTCTGTCATCCTTCCTTGCTGCAATTTGCCAGGTCTCTCATGCCATGAGAGTAGAAGGCGGTGTGTGGAGGCCCAGATTCAGCTCTGAACAGCAGTGAAGGCAGCGAAGGCTAAAATCAATTTTGCCATTTCACCCCATTTCAGACCCCTTTTGCCATGGGAAAGAAATGGAGGAAAAGGCAAATGGTTGAACTGAATTCTGAAAAAAGTCTTTAAAAGTATACAGTGGGACAGGAAGTTGTAACTTCTTGAACACTTCTGACTACACATCTAACCACAGCAAGAGCTGATGAAACATACCTGCTGCAACCAGTCTAGCTTTACAGGGCTCTTGCACAGGCAAAGGCAACATCAGGAGAAATCTCTGAGCCACCCACTATCCCAGGACTGTGTCCTTAGTTGGCCTTGTGAAAACTCCTAGGTGCAAGCAGAAGGACATAACTTTCTTTGCAGTCAAAATGGTATCAATGATACGCACCCAAGCAAGGAGAATGTTTTGTGCTTCCACCTATCTAGGGATGCTTGCACCATCTAGTCAGTGTATTAACTAACTAATATAAAACACTTTTAAGAGAACTGTAGCCTGACAAAATGTGGCATTACTCAGTCTTCAGTTGCTTTGTCCTTTGAACATAGAGGTAATGCATTTGACTGTGTTGTGTCTATTCCCCCTTCCCAAAAATGAGAGCTTAATTATGTGTAGACCCACCGGTATATACAAACTGAAAGATTAGTTCTGAGGGTGATGTAAAGTAGTTGTTTTTTAGGACTTACAAAAATTTACCAAAAAACACCAAAATGTAAGAATAATTAATTTACAGCATTTCCTTTATTTAAAGATTGCACATCAAAGTCATAGTTCCTGCAGCCATCAGAGTAACAATACTTGCAGCTGTTTCCACCATATTTTGCTGGCTGCTTGCTAACGTCCCAGGAAAGGCTGTCAAGGATTTTTTTCTATGTTTTCTTCCAACGAATGTCTTGGGGAAGAATGGGTTGGTTTGGATAATTGATTTCAGAAATGTAACAATTTAGTCAGAAATATGTCCAGCTTCATTCCTCTGTAATTCCCCTGTAATAATGCCTTCTGGATTTCCTCTGTTTGCTTTTCAGAGTCAGACAGCACTCCAGAAATGTTAGTCCATCTTGGTTTTAAGAGTGGCAAAGAAAGGCTGTTCAGGGTCTGCCAGAATCTGCAGGACTTAATGTACCTCTCTGTCTCTTCAACTAACACAGAATCTGACTCAATGCACATCTTGGCACCAGCTTTCACTGCACTCAAAGGAGGGATGCCCAGCTGCCCAGTTACCCACTCGACTTCACTGCCTTCCACATCCCACAGACACTCTTTCTCACTAAAAAATAAAGGGTTTAAGAGATCTGTAAGGAGTCCAAAGTCCCTGTGTGTCTTTCGTGAACACCTCAGTGAAGGTTATCCCTGATCTAGTCTTCAGAAAGGCCATAGAGAACTTTCTTCCTACCTGAATGTGTCCAGGGAATGTATGTTCTGATGAACCAGGCTGAATGTTCCAGTCTTGGCTGAAGAGTTACAGCTGAAAGTAAAGAGAAGATTGAACCTTCTGTAGCAGCAGGAACTCCAGGGTCTTCTTGCCTGCTATTCAAGGGCACATATCTGGATGCAGCCAGAGAATCAGAGATTGAGGGCCGAGCACAGGGAAGCTCTCCAAGCACACTAGGGAGAGTGGCAGAGGCAAGTGCAGTATAACCACTGTTCTTGCTTCTTGAAGCTGAAAGAAAGTAAAGAGAGTAGTTGTTTAGACCTCTATTTACTGCCCAAAGCTTTTTGCTTTTGCTAACATAACCTTTGCCCGCGAAGGGCATTTTCTCAACTCTATTATTTTGGTGTGGAGGCACAAACCCTCATTGCTAAATGATTGTTTTGAGCTCAAAGATTGCATTGACACACTACTGTACAAAGAGACAAAAGCAAGAGTCCTGGACTGGTGGTAGACTCACAGAGAGGCAGGGATGTGAAACCCTGAGGCATGAGGTATTCCAGCATAAAGTTCTCTCTATAACCAGGAAACTCAGTGTATTCTTTGTCAAAGGATCCCTCTTGTCCCTTCTACCGCGGGAGAGAGGTCACTGCTAAAATGACAGTAGCTTTGTTTTCACTCCTCTCAGCTTGCCAGAGATAAGTGTAGAAGTAGTAGCTTGCCAGAGTAGTAGTAGACCAAAGCCTAGAATAGTCCTGAGACTTGAAGGGTAGCAGCATTACAAGACACCAGCACAGATTCAAGTTCAAGCAAATCTCACCCACTCTTGCAATGAGAATGCTGGGAACCCAAAGGCACGAGTCCTACAACATCCTTGCAATAACACATGGGATAAATGGGGGCTGCAAAGAAGCTCGAGACCTGCTGTTCATTCGTCTTTAGTGAGCTGTGGGGAGGTCCAGGTTTCACAGCAAACAGGTAAAAGCTGGGTCTTGCGGTTCTTATGGGTAAACACAGCAGGCGAGGTGCAGGTTTGGCCTAGAGTGGGGCCCTGAGTAGGTGCAGCTGGCAGGGGCTGCCTGGGGTAGTGGAGACCAGACTGTGGCCCCCTTGCACGAGAGCCTGTATACAGTGCCTTCTACCAGCTGGCACAGGTACCTGCTGTAGTTCCCCACAGAATGCAGATGCAGCCAGCTAGGTCTGAAAGAAGCTTTTGGTAAGAAATATCTTGTAAGAGGAAATGAGGTCTTCCTTCTCAGATCTGTGGTAAGAAAAGCCTTGCATAGCTGCTTCCAGGCAAGTGGTCATTGTGAACAAAGTTAAGTTCCCAAACTTTCAGGCTTCATTCCTGAGGTAGAAGTGAAATGGCCAAATGGCCCCCGGCTGCCTACCTTGGCCTTGATGTGTAAGTTCTTTACCCCCCTGTGCGCCTGGTAGCACTTAGGCTCCCCCATGCTGCTCTGCCATTCCTTCAATATCTAGATAGCAGGTATTAGGTAGAAGTGAAAATAGTTTAAACTGAACTTGTGTCTACAGTGCTCTGGAGAGATTCCTGCTGTAGATGTAGCCCAGTTCAGCTGCGAGGGCAGGGGGCAGTTCATGGTGTAAGCCATGAGGACCATGGCATGGCTTGTCACGCATTTCCCCCAGGAGACCCTACTGGACTCTTTAGCAAAGCCTGCTGAGCCTTCTTCCAGAGCTGCAAGTAGTCCTTGTTAGCAGCTATTTGAAAACTATCTCCTTGCTCCAGCTGTTCCATTATGTCCCCCTTGCTACTGGTTATCAAAGGAATGCAGAGCCATATCCATCAAGGTGGGGGACACAGCCTGCAACATGAAAGGAAATGAAGATTAGCATCAGAAGTGTGAATGTCTTGTGGATGCAAGCCAGGTTTTTCCCTACCCTTTGCTTGCCTCTTTGTCATTTTTGGCAGAGCAAGCAAGGCACGTAGCAAATCTTTAGCAAGACCTTCCTGAACAACCTCAGGTTGTTGGCTATACACCACCACAGGCAAGAACTAGTCAGCACGACAGAGTTCTTATTTGATATGGATGTGCTACATTAGAATCCTCCAGGAGCGCTGGTCAATTTAGACAGGCTGGAAGAGGAAAGGAAAGATTCCATGAGATCTACTCACAAACACTCTATGAAATCCTATCAAATCTATGAAGCCCATTTTCCATGATAATGATAGGCCGGGTGAGGAGGGGCACCTCCAGACACGGAGGGATTCCCTGAGATGAGGGACCTTTGTGAAGTTGCTTGGATTCTGTGGACAGAGGATCTGCGAAATATTGCTGAGATAAGGTGGGAAGTGGCATAAAGGTCTCATAATGGGCTCCTTTCAAAGCAGTTGCTGCTGCTGACAGTATCTGCAGTCCCTGGTGACATGAGATAATGCCATGAAGTCCCATACAAAGTGATAGATGCAGACTACCTGCTCCTCCGTCCTGGAACTTCTCTGTTATCTTGGGCTGTATTTCAGGAAGCGGTCCTTTAACCCCTAAAAGTGAGTCCACAGAAGAGCTCAGGGATTCATGCAGACGCAGCTCCACCTCTATTTGTGTAGAGATAAAGCAGATCTAAACTGAGACAGGCTGCCGTGGGAGCTTGGCAACCATGAAAAATACCCCCACTAAAATGTCAATTCAGCTGCATATAATCCATTTGTAAATCATGTCCCTGGGTTTCCCCTCTGACCTGTAAATGAGTGTTTAGTGCGAAGGGAATCAGGAGGAAAGGAATTTGCATTTTGGAACGCTTCAGAGGAACTGAAGTTTTTATTAAATCCAACAAATACAATGGCCGTAAGATGGCAGCAGAGGATTTGTGGCGGTGCTTAGCTCTGCATTAACCAAGGGAAAATGGAATTCCTCCATTTCAGCAGTAAATTTGTAACGTGATCTGAGTGCTCAGATCCCCAGCGATATGACCCAAAGGTCATAATGACTTCAGCTCATGAAGAGATCTGATGACACAGAGCAGATGACATCATGGAGGCCTCCGGGTGTAATTATTTTTGCCTAAAAAATATTACTTGAAGGGAGAGAAAAAAAATAAAACTAACAGAAAGATGCAAAACAGGAAACTTTTTGTGCTAACAAAACCACACAACAGCAAAAAAAAAAAAAAAATTCCTATTTTATTAGTGCACTGGATATTAGGATTCTGCTAATATCTCTAGTATTTCTCCAAGCAAAAATTTCACTGTTTTCAATAAAGCACTCTGTTAATTTTTGCTAGGTGGCCTTCAGAGGAGAGTTTTACTGTGAGCAGTGAAGCTCCAGCAGTTTATGTCAATAGAGAAACCAGTCACAGGTGTTTGAGCAAGACATGCAGAGATATTTATTAAGTGTCTTCTGCCTGGCCAAGATCAGCATCACCAGTGCAAGCCATAGCAGCTTGCCCAACAAAGCTCACACTGGCAGCAGCCGTCTCCATGCTCTTGTCCTTTGTCCTTACTTCAGGACAAGGCTTTTCAGAGAAACGCTGATCTGGATACATGGTGAGTCAGGGAAAGCCTGGGCCTCCTGTCCCTCAGTGTCACAGAGGGCTGAACCTATGACCTAAATTTCAATGTCATCATTTCTGAATCACACTGGGGCATGGGAGGGGAGAGGGAAGCCTGATGCACCGGGTTCCGGCTCCTCAGGGTTCACAAAAGCAGGCTGAGTCTTCCAGGCATCTTTTACGCCAGGTAAAAGTTGTACAGAGGAACAGAAAGAAGCAGCACACCAACCCACTTTACATAAGCAGTATTTATTGCAATCAGCAGCTGAGGATGGTTGCACCAGCTCACATGTAACCAGAGAGATTCGGTCTCTGCCAGTTTCCTGAGCATCAGCACTCCCTGTTCTTGGAGGTGTGATCTGCCATCCACCTCTCAGGCAAGGAAAGCTGACAGAGCATATTAGGAAGGTTATGCAGAAAGTTGCTAAGGTATAATATTAATACCAGAAGACAGAGTGAAGTAGTGCAGAGAGAAGACAATATATGTATAAAAATACACATACTATATATATATATATATATATATATATATAGCTACCAATTGTCTTGAATAAACAAAACACTGCCCCAATTTCAATCCATCCTTGAACCAATTTTCTCTTTTTAAATTTCATAATGTTTATAACTTTCTTCTTTTTAATTTTTTTAGCTGTTTAGATACTTTTAGTTTCAAGCATAAAGGCAAAAGCAGCAGAGAAGAGGGGTTTTTTTTTGTTCTGCTGGATATTGTTAGTTTCACTAGAAGCTGGTTGGAAAAAAAATCAAAACCAAAAAAACCAGAAAAACCAAGAGAATTTGAGGTCTTTTTATACAGTCATGAAAAGCAGCACACAAATGCAAGGGCTCATCTGAAAGGACTCCTTAAACACCTCCTAAAACCATTTGGGATTTATTTATTGTTGCTATACAGGCAAATTTTATGACAGAGTAATCAGAAGTGTGTACCAGAAGCTGACTGCTATCTATGCAAGAGTATTTGCACACTTCTATCTTTACAAAATGATCCTACTGTGATGCATATTTAATGTGATTATGCTACATGAAGCTACTGAACTTTCCCACTAATTGGAGCAGGAGACAGGTGTTCTTCCTTCACAGTGAGCATCCCAGGATCAAATCCATCACATTTTTACACATTGTGACATTCTTATTCCATAATCCTCCTGTATTTTGCAGAAGAAGATAAGAGATCTAATGATGTTTCTAAGGCATGCAATGGTTTTCTTGAAACTAATCACCATTTTTCACCTATTGTGTGCTGGGAATTCAGGTGGAGGGAAATAAGACAGAGTCTTCTGGTAAAGCTCAAAATACCACAAAAGATGTCTGAAGAGAGACTTTATTGATGAAAGGAAGAAAGTTAATGGAAGCTCAACAAGTAGGATAATCCCTGCCTTGGTGTTCCAGCTGGTTAGGGAGACAATAGAAAAAGATGCCAATCCAGATGCTTTCCTTCCCTCCTTCCCAACCACAACCTTCTTTCTCCTGTGGGGTTTGGAGTGTTCCAAGCCAAATGAGTGGAGAGACCTTCCCATCCTCAGTATCTCCCAAAGAATCGGTTGTAAGCCAAGGCAAATCCGATTTGGTCAGAGAGATAGTCACAGGGCGGGTAGTTTTCACAGCGCTCGTGCATCTGCTCCATCGGACTTTTATAATACTCAAAGTACCTGGAGTAGACAAAGGCAGAGATGCCATTCTCCAGTTTCAGCCAATGCAGGTGGAGACAGTTCAACACAGCTGACACTGACATGAAAGAAGTGATCCTCCAGGGTGACCCAACAGAGGACTGCTCATGCTTAGTTAAACATCTGTTTACACAGGGATAGGCTACTTGATCAATGCTGGGAAATATGGGATTGACCCCAACTTAAATTAATTGCTCTTGAGTTTTTATTAGCAAAGGATGCCACAGAAGCTGTAAGGATTTGGGTTTGGTGTTTTTTTGTCTTCAATCTCATTCCCCAACTACCTAGGAATTTGTTGTTGTTATTTATTTAATTATATATTCATTTTATTATTTCCTGCTTACCTTTATTTTTGCCCACTAGCCATTATTTTCCTTTCGCTTAAACACTTTCTCTAATTACCCTCACTTCTGTTGTAGACAGGATCACTATCCCCATGTAGCTTTTTTCCTTTTTTTGCCAGGATAAGAAAGCCCAATTTTTTAAGTCTCAGATGTACACTTTAGATGTCATTCTCGGTTCCTCTTCTAGGTTTGGTTAATCTTTCCTGAAGACTGCACACACTACCACGGAAATCCCACCAGTGTCTAATGAATTTTTACTTTATTTCTGTATTGGAAAGAGTAGCTTAACAACCTCTTCCAGGAAATATGTGAAGAACAGCCTTGCATTTCCTGAAATTTCTCAAATAGCTAGGATTTCTCCAAATCTTTGTGTCTACTTTCTGCACGAGCAAATGTATGTTCTACAGCTTCAGAAAGAACAGCCAATCTGATCTAGCCTTATTCCTGCAACAAAGCTGTGCTTCCTTTGTGGAAAACCAGAGGCAATGACCAAGGCTCCATGATTCTTATTATCCTAAAAATTGATTCTGATGACCCAGTAAGTTGGAGCAGCTTCTACCTTGTATCCTGCTGTCTCCATGGCTAGCACAGTTAGTGCTGTCTTTCTCCCTGGGAGAAATACTAGAGTCCAGCTATGAGCCTTCAGATGGGTTTTAAGGAAAAAAGAACCATTTTTTCCATCACTGGAAAAATTTTTTCATCTCCATCACATTTTTTCATCTCCTGCTGCCTTTTTCCTTCAATACATGAAGGTAATAACATAGCTGTACGACAAGATAATGCCTTGTCGTGCCCCATGGCTTTCCCACCCCCTCTTCAGAGCAGGTCCAGAGCCCAGCTCTCAGCCCAGCTCCTGAGTTGTTACCATTCGTAAGGGCTGGATCTCTTCTTCCTCTTCACAAAGGCATTGGCAACTTCTTTTTTAATCTTTATGCCTGCCAAGAGAGAATACAGCAGGTTAAAGATGCAGCACTGAAACACACAGACCAGTCTAACCTCTGAAAATCAGAACCTACTTTCTTCACAGATGACTGCCACAAGTGATCCTAATGTTCTGTTCATCCCTCTGTGTCCCACTGTCCACTCAAAACTCCCTTCTCACTACAGCCTTCACATCTCCATGCCTTTTTTCATAAATTCCATTTCCTTATCACACAGCATAATCTGAGCCTGCAGCAAATGTGCAGAAGGCATAAAATATGAATAAGAAGTAAATTTAGGAGAATGGGACCCTCTCTCCCTCGCCTACTTAACTCGAGAGTCTTGGCTTCATTTCTGTGTCTTGACTCAGACTGAGAATGATGTGGGATACCAACCAGAAGACCTTAAAGCACCTCCAATGAGCCATGAGCAACAGGCAGCACACAGAAATACCAGTGCTCACATGTACACAGTTCTGTGAAAGGTGAAGAGTATAAAATAGTGACAGTAAACATCACCCAGTGAGAAATACACCCAAGACAGGCAAAGATCCCAGCATTCAGGACCCAGAAAACATAAGAGGTGTTTCAGCCATGAGAGCATTTGCCCCTGCTCTCCACTAACACGTCATGTCTGCACAGTTGCTTCTTTGCTCCCTTGATTTGTCGTCGTGTAAACACCTTGATGCTGTGAAGGAGCCCACAAACACCAGGTACAGCCACCTCCCAGCCCAAACCAGAACTCAGCAGAGCGCAACCTCACTCCATGGGATGGTCCCACAACATCAGAGGTGGCACAGGTGCTGGCACAGCAGCAACACAGGCAGCTGCACACCAATACACATTTCAGCATGGAAACTGGCAAATTGTGGCTATCTCTGGGGGGAAAAGATTTTAAGACCTCTTCTTGCAGGGAGATGGTGGGGTTTGTCCCTTCCCTCATCATCATGGAGTGTTTGGCTGTGTTTCTCTTTGGAGGGGAGAGGTATCTGAGCAAACTCAGGTTAATCTGGATCAAAATACTGACTACACAGAAAGTGCCAGTTAATGAGTTGTCAGAAACTACCACCTTTCCCTGAACAGTCTTCACATATTTTTTTTCTCTTTCCCAATCTGTGTTTGTATTGGCTCACTGGAAAAATACCAGCTTTCATGCTTCTCAGCAGTAATGTTATCCTTTAAAGTGTGAGAAAGGAAAGACATGAGAGAACAAAAAGGATTTTCCATACGGATTTCTGCCAGGATCAGCTTGCTGCAAAAGCTGTGAACAACCCAAGGTGTGCAAATCCCAGCATCCCAGGTGATCTGACAGAAGGGACTGTAGCCCTCAGGAGCAGCCAAGGAAGCCCCTCTCTTTCCGAGTTTCCTTGCTGCAGGATTTGACAGGGATGTCACAACCCATCGATGTGGGCAGCTTCTGCTCTCGGAACAGCCTGGGGGTGCAGCAGTCACTCTGGGCAGGTCTCTGCTCAGAAGCCTGGTCAGAGCAAGGAGGCTACGCCAACACAACCCTGTTTCACAGAAGGCAGATGCATCCAGCTGCTAACAACCTGCATCACTTATGCCTTGCCAGGGCACTGCTCAGCCTCTGGCAGCAGCACCCCAAGCCTTGCTGGGGCAGGGACAGTGTCTGCCCTCGTGTCACCTGCTCACCCGTGAAGGGCTCTGATCACTGCAAAGGCTCCTGCACCTCAGGGACTGCAGACTTGGAGAGTGAAAAGGGAAGAGTTGGAGAGAGACTCAGCATGGTTCTCGTTCAGCCCTTGTACCTATCAAAGGGAAGAAAGAAGGCAGATGCAGGAGAATGGAGCTGAGCATCAGTCAGAATGATATACTCACTGTCAGCGCTGAGAGACCCTGCGGGTTCTTTGGGGTCTGGAAGACAGACAGACAGACAGATAGGCTACTTGTGAGTCCTTCTATGCTGGTGAGTCATCCTCCTCTGTAACTGAATCCCACCACTGTCTGGCCAGATCCAGCTCCCCCCCACTCACATAGAAGACCTATTTCTCCCAAAATGGTTTTATTAACACCCACCATTTAGAGAGAGACAAAACGATAAACCAGTTGAAATCTTAAACATATTAAAATGTTCAAATTCTCTGCTGCAATTCAATATGCAGGGTGAGTGGGTGTTGACTAGTGGAAGAAAATGCCCAGCAAAAGATGGGGGGGTCTCTGTTCCCAAGCCCTCTCTCATCCATGACTCTCTCTCCAACAGAGATCTGAAGTCATGCAGTGACTGCTGGTGAATCTCCTCCCCGCCAAGGCTCTGTGTCTCTCCCAGACTGGAGGGAGGCTGACAGCAAGCTGCAGGGTTCAGCAGCGCTCCGAGAGCCCTCCTGAGAAGATGTCCCCTTACCTTTCTCACAACAGCAGAGTGCTGCCAGGGCCAGAGTCACAATCAGCAGTGCCAGCACACTCCTCATGTCTTCTTTGGCTGCACTAGTCTCCCTAACCTCAGAGCTTTCCTGGAGGCTATTGAAGTTCTCCGGGGCTTGTTTTTGGGCAGCAGTTTATATCCTGTGCTTTCTTGGAGAGACCAGGGATCTGGCTTGTGTTCCTGTGTCTGTGCTCCAAAACAAAACCCGTTCTTAGGGCCAGGAGATGCTGGGTCCTGGCAGTCATTTTGGCATCCATCTCACGACTCGGGGCATTTCCAGAAGATTTTATCTGAGGTTTTGAATGGGGCTGTTGAAGAAAAACAACTGGATTTTAAAAAATCATTTTTCTTACAAACTTGAAAGTCATTCAGTCATGCTGGAAAGCCAGGGGAGAGACCAGCACACACTGAAGTAGATCAGTTCTTTTCACGTGATGGGGCTCTCTCATGTGGAGTTTCTCGAATGAGACTGAACACAATGGTGATCTTTTCCTCTACCCAACATTGACTCATTACACTGAGGGTAAAAGAACTTGTAAATCAGTTTGCATAGGGCAAACACAATAGTTTTTTCAGACAGTTTCACCAAATCACTTGGGAGAGATGAGATTTTTATACTTTTAGCAATTTTGGAAGTTAGTTTGAGGAAGGATCTTTATATTTTCCTCCTGGAAATCTTCGTAATTTAGCAGCTTTATTTTGGCTTCTCTTGTCTAAAAGTCAAATAAACATATAGACTCCAAAAGTATTTTATTCTTCAGGACCTGAGTGGCTAAAGTTACTTGGTATGACAGGAGCCTTGCATGGGCTATGTGTCAATAACCCCACACTCCCCAAACCCACCATCCAAGTCACCAAAGGCACCTCCCACAAACAGCATAAGAACCACAGAATCACAGAATTACCTCAGTTGGAAAGGACCCACAAGGATCATCAAGTCCAGCTCCTGACCCTGCACAGGACACCTCAAGAGTCACATCTTGTGCCTGAGTGCATTGTCCAAATGCTTCTTGAGCTCTGTCAGGCTGGTGCTGTGACCACTGCCCTGGGGAGCCTGTTCAGCATCCAAACTTCACCTTCTGGGTGAAGAACCTTTTCCTGATATCCAACTTAAACCTCCCCTGACACAGTTCCAGCTGTTCCCTTGGGTACTATCACTGATCACCAGAGCAGAGATTGGTGCTGCCCCTCCACTGTCCCTTAGGAGGATGTTGTACACTGCAATGAGGTCTTCTCCTGGCTGAACAGACCAAGTTTGGGTAATTGTTGTTGTTGTTGTTGTTGGTTTTTTTGGGGGGGTTGTTTGTTTGGAGGTTTTTTTGTTTGTTTGGGGGTTTTGGGGGGTTTTTTTGGGTTTTTTGTGTTTGTTTTTTTTTTTTTTAATCAAGTGTGCTCATTCTTTCTGGTAGTAGAGACATAATCTTCCTCTACCTCATATTCAGTCCTCCTGAAACCCATGTTCAGGGTTATAGAAGTAAAGTTTAGGAGACTCCCAAGCAAAATCAGAGCCATTAGAGATTTTCCCAATTCTTAGAAACACTGTCTTTTAACTTAGAGAATTTTCAGGATTAAAATAAACCCCAACTTTTGTCTCTGTTAACTTTTCTACAGTCCAGGAAAGCTGAATATATATATTAATGACATCTCAAGAAAGGCCTTGTATAGATATTATTCCAGCAAAAGAGTAACAGTTAAAAAGTAAATAAACATCTAAAAATAATAGGTATTCTAGGAAAGTTATGCTTCCACATGAATACTTGAAATAACATAAATATATATAGGTATGGTTCTAGTAATCCAAACAGCTTTATTTATCCTCCCATCTTTTCCCAAGCTTTCTAACCAGCATGTAGTCTCTTAAATCTGTTTGGTTGTTGTTTACACTAATGAAATCCCACAGAAATCTCTGGTATTATTCATTATTTATACTGGTTAACTGGGGATTGGAATCACTGGATATTTCTGGAGACAGACCCAGACAGCACTAGACTTTGTGCCTTCTGTTGTGGTGGTGCACAGTGTCCAGTCAAACCCAGACACTGCAGATTTGTTGATTTTAGTGTATATTAGTTTGCTGTGGTTGGTGATGACAAGATTCACCCACTTGAGAACACAGAGAACAAGGGGGTGTGACTATATCTAATCTGTGCAGGCGTTTTCCTTAAAATTATTTCTCTCTCACTTTTTTTTCTGGACAAAACTTCAGCAACTGTCAGGGTGGAGTTTCCTATCCAAAGTGTTTTCAATAAATAAATCACATTTCTTTCCAAAATTCAGTTTCAAAGCTGGCAAAACCTTGAAGCATGTTTTGGAAGGAGATGCATGTTTGTAATGGGCCAGGTAGATTTGGCACAAGACTTAATTTCACAGATTAGTCAACACTTTGATACTTTATACATCATAGACTTTGATTGCATGCCATGAATCTTTCCAGCTTCTATAATTTGCAGGTGCCTGTGTAAGCCTGGAGATGTGAATGTCGAAACCATCTGTGTTTTGCTGAGATAGAGGTTATGTGTCCTACAGAAATCACACCAAGAGATGTCCCAGCTGCTGTGGCTGCTGTCAATCTCAGAGCAGCATTGAATTCAGTGTCAGCACTGGTGCCTTTTGGCCTGGGGGCAGGCCTGGGTGATGGTGAGCAGAATGCAGCCCTGCTCACTCCTCAGAGGTCCAGGAGCTGCTCAGTAACTTGTGCACAGGGTCAAGCCACACCTCAATTTCAAACAATTTGTGAACAGTAAAATGAAATTGTTCTATGTGTTCTATGTGACCCCAAACACTGGATTTCTTTTTTCTGTTTATTTACCACCAGGAGCCCCTCTCCAGCTTTGATTTCTGCAGCTTTCAAGTGCTACCAGAGTAGTTTCAAGTGGAAGGCTTTTGAAAGGGGATTGCAGAAGGAAACACAAGTTAAGTCTGGACCACACTCGTTCTAAAGGAACAC
>VZSR01003524.1:558749-634416 GCA_013398615.1 Brachypodius melanocephalos | reverse complement strand
CTCGTCTCTTTTCAAACCTCGCTCCAGCGTCTCAGGGAAAGCGTCCAGCCTGAAAAGAGCCCACCAAGAGTCCCGTGTGGCACCGTGGCCACCAGAAAGGGACTCTCTTCTGCAACTGGCGTCAGGGCGAGCTAGTTAGCGGAAAAGGGGCCACTGCACCCTACATACTTACAGGCTTCTTCTGTCACCAAGTCTCACCCTAACTTTGTTTTAAGATTAAATAGGTGCCTTCTGGATTTTGTTTCCTCAACTGAGGAAAGATTTGATTTTCAAAAAGTGCATCTGCATTCTGAACACCCCACTGTTTTTAGATGTCTTAGGACTGGGAGATGAAACTGTCTGGTGACCTCTGAAAGCAGCCATTTGTAGAACCTGGAACAAGAACATCATAGATTCTTCCAAAGCCATGTGCTTGCAAGGTAATGACATTTTCCCCCTTAATCTGCAGTAGAATGTATGACAAACAAATCCAGTTCCTTGATGGAAAATTGCATAACCCCCCTTCCAAAATACTGTGAGTCAGGAGACAATAGTATCAAACCAGCGATTTATTTTGTAGTAAACACCCATATCCTGAACTCTCTGTGATCTCTGCTACATCAGCTCAGTGCTAATTAAACTGTGTAGGAATACATGGCTACATGGGAGACAAGCAGCAGGCACGATAACATACAGGGATACAAGCAACTGAATATCTTTCAGAGCCATTGCGATTTTAGGGAGGATACCCTGGACCCCAGGCCCCAGAGTGGGAAAGGTGGGAACACCCTTTACTTAGTCCTCCTCCTCCCAAAGTAGTGCTTGTAAGCAGCAGCGTAGCCATGGCGGAAGGCGTACATCTCACAGGGGTAGTAGTCCTCGCACAGCTCCCTCTGGTGCTCCTGGGGTGACTTACTGCGCTCCCTGATCCTGTAATGGCAGGAGAAAAGAGGGGTAAGTGCTGTCATCCTACTGCAGCCCTTTCCTGTCGTTAAACTCCCCACTGGGATTAAGGATCCACCATCAGAGTCCATCATCCAGCTACAGAGTTCTCAGCGCACCAGCTTCTGTGTTTACCACACCCCAGGGAGTGACATGACTACAGCAGGAATGTTTTGCCTCCTCAGGCAACTTTTTATTTAGGGGCTAAGTAAGGTGGTGGGGAGAGGGGAACGGCTCATGCCTCAGTTTGAGGAAGGGTCCCCCCTTTGTAGCCTTCCCCGGACTGCTCTCTTCAGCTCTTCTGCTCTTTCCCAAACATATACACAGAAAAAAGACCTGAAATATTCTGCAAAGGGGTCACCTGGTACTCAGGAGAAGGTTTGCCTCATGCCTCACTGAGAGATGATTTCTGTGCTTCAGTCTTTATTTTCACAAGCTTTGAATAAGGTGTGAAATTGGTTATATCTGTATTTTATAAATGAGGCAAGGAGGCCCTCAGATGGCCCTTTGATTTAGAGAAGGTCATGCAAGTTCTGCATGAGATCTAAGGACAAGAATAAGATCTCAAACTGAGCTTTCTTTTGGATCATCCCACACTCATTCTCTCTCCTTCTGCTGGTGCTTCCTTCAGAAAAATTAATCAATCTTCTCAGCATGTGACATGTCTCCAAATCAAAAGACCTGCTCTCTGTTATCTGAATTCTTGCTTTTCCTGGAATTGGGGACTTTAATGGTACCTCACAATATAAGAGGGACTGAGGCTTCTCAAAAGTCACCATGGCTGCCACCCCTGCTACCAGCCTGTGCTTGGAAAGGAGGAATCTTTTCCCCCTCCCAGCCTCGGTGTCCTGAGGCCACGACATACCTCTCCTGAGCGATGCCTCTTAGTCTCGTGTCAGCCTGTATGAAGTCATTGGCCCTTCGCCTGTTGAGGAAGGGATCTGAGAAGGCAAGGGGTTATTCAGAATGGTACTTTTCCAATGCCAGATGGCAAAAAAAGCTAGCTTCCTCCTTTCTAACAGCTTCCTTGTCTGCCCTCCCATGTACAGTGAAATCCAGGACCTTTTAATATTCTCTTCTATCCCCTGGCTGGTTCACATACAGCTCTCTCAATGGCTGTGCAGCCCATACAGAAGTGCCTATGCTGCCCTTGCTCTGCTCTTACTCAAATCACATGGGGAATGTTATTGTGATTTTGCTGCCACAGCCCCTCTGAGTGAGTGGAGCTTGGCCCAGAAGAGGCAGACAGCAAGCTACACAGACCATGGGACATCTGAGCACTCTCAGAAGAACTGCAGAAACTGTGAAATTGTGCACAGGAAGGGCCTGAGAAAGTCTCTCTGCCTCCAAGGTTAGACAGTCATTGAGAAGTCTGTGTGGCAGTTTTGGACTGAGGGGCCTGAAAGTCCATTATGACTTTTTTGAGAAACATCACAGCCCTGTTGCGGAGTTCAGGAGTCTGTGGATATCATTGATCTTGGCTTCCACATGTGCCTTTGTGTTGATGACTACCTGCTTTGTTCTTCTTCCAGATGTCCTAATTTCTTTTTAGTTTCGATTCACCTATTCTCTAACTTCTCCAGGATATTGCTTGTTGCAAAGTGAGACTCTCCACCCTTTTCACGCTTTTCCTGTGACACTCCCTCTTCCAGCCAAAGGATCCCTTCTATTCACACACCCTGCTGCTTCCAAGGTGCTTAGAGTAAGGCTCATCTTGTTCTTGGGGGAGAATAAATTCTGTACGTGGCTTCTACAGTGCCTCTTTCTATGCTCATCCCAGAGTTTTTGAGCAATGTCCTTTTCTAGTGTCAGTTAACCTGGTTTTGGTACACATAACAGAGACCTGAGCTCTGTTCTCAAATTTTGTTTTCCAATTCTCATTATATTCTATGCATAATGGTGGTATAGCTTGTGCCAGAACACATGAAGCCTTCTTTTAACTCTCTCCCTTTTCATTCTGAAACTCCATCACTCAGTAAATTCAATTTCCCTGGACTCAGTGATTCTACCTATTTTATCCCTAGTAGGAGCATGAGTAAATGATCTTGGACATGTCTGTAGCACTCTTGAAATTCAATGACATAGTAAAGCAGTCTCTTACTGAGATACTCATGGGACTCCATGCTCTCATGGGACTCTGTGGAAAGAAAGAATGGAACATGTATTATGACACTGTATTGGTGGGATTCAGTATTTCATATACCACAGAACAATAGAGCACAGAGAAATCAGAGAAGCCAGGTTTTAAGGCACATGTTTAAAAGGAAGAGAAAGGGATCAGTGGTGTGACCTAGAATTTATATGAGGAGTTTAAAGTGCTCAGGAGTTTAATACAGAGCTACCTGGTGATTTAGTCAGTGCTTCCAGACTCATGCTTGGTCATCCAGCCTGATTCTCTGGCATAGTTCCTCACCTTCTGCTCCTGACACTACAGTGTATAGGATACCAATTTACCTTCAAAGCTTGCATGTGTTCTTAGAGGATGGGTTAGCACAGTGAAATCCACTTGACACTTGCATGAAGCAGCATGTTAATTCCACCAATGTGGAACTGTGTGCCTCACAGGAGAAAGGGGATGATATTACAAAAGGAAAAAGGGAAATCTTCCAATTAGCAAGGAATAATTAAGAATTAGCACTCTTATTATAGTCCAGACAACAAAGAGACAAAAAGAGAAGCAGTTTTGTGAGGTGAGTTGGAACAGAGAGGAAGGGATTGAAACATCCTGGACCCTGAATTCCAACGACTGGAGATAACAGCTCAGGATCAGGGCTAGGAGGATCTGACACAAGGGCAGGAAAGCAGGCAAGAGATCAAGTTAAGGGAAAAGAAGACAAAAAGTTAAATAACAAACATGTGAACAGACCCATAAATGTCTGCAGGTTTGGGGTAATGAAGGTCACCTACCATAGCAAGTGGCAGCAATCACCAGGGCAGCCAGGAGCGTAAGGATGATGAGAGTGCGCATTGTGCCAGTGCAGGGAGGAATCTCTCACTCTGTCTTTCTCACTGTGTTTTGCTCTCTTCTCGCAGAGGGTAGCTGGAGATCCTGGGCTGACTGCAAAATTAGCAGTGGAATGTTTATTATGAAAACAGAGCTGGGAGGGAGCCTTGAAAGAGCCTGGGCAAGGCGACAGCTAGCTGGTACACACTCTTCTTGGAGCTATTACAAAACATCCTCTATTAGCAGACTGGAGAAGGTTTTGGGAAGGAAGGAGCATGCCCCCTTCCTGTCATAGTTCAGGGCTGGGGGATGTAATCCAGAGGCAAACATATCACTAGCACTCCACACTCAGAAAAGCTGGCCTAGGCAAGTGGAAGGAATTTCATGGGCTGCCAGGGGCCCAGAGGAAGAGGTGTGTGTTGATCCCAAATATAAATGTTTGTTTTTCTGACTTTTTCCTCTGATCTGCTTTATTTGCTCTCATCATACCCTGCCTGGATACAACCAGCCCAAACTCTTCTGTCAGCCTTGCTGATGGAGACATGGAGTATGAGGTTTCAAACATTCTTGTCCCTCTCAGTCCCCCTCTCTTCAGCTTGCTTCTGCTGCAATGCCAGCCTGCCAGCTATCGGAGGAGGAATACAACCCTGCTATCCCATTTCATCTCCTACTTCATTGCTTCAGGCCTGACAAGCAGCAACCTGAAAGAATCCCTCTGCTGCCGGGATCATGATCTTTGCATTGAAATAACAGCAGCACCCAGAACTCTTGGAAGGGTCTCACTATGGTGCTGACCCTAGAGTCCTCTTGCAGCCCAAAGGACAATATCTTGGTGGAGTCAGAGGCAAACATTTCCCTCTCTGGTCTAGCACTGATAGTCTTTGCCTCACCGGACACTGAAGTCACATGCCAGTTTAAGGCTTTTCATGTGGGATGAATCTTCAAGGTTAGCAGTCTCAGAGAGAATTACCTTGCCTTTTAACACCTAAAAGAGTTTGATTGGATCCAATGCCATGGGCAGCAGAGATGGACAAAACATCAGGTGTTCCACTCTCCAACTCTTGGATCAGTAGAAAGCAGTGAAAGAGAAAAGTAGCTACAAAGATGGCTATCCCTGCTGGGTGAAAAGGGAAGAGTTTGCTAGAGGCAAGGTAGAGAGGGAGAGTGGGTACCCACTGCCTGCCAGCCCCTCCCCAGCGACAGTGATGGGGCTGGGACCCCACACATTCTCTGGGATAAATCTATGGCACAGGAATCATTGTTATGTCTTGTCCACGCTGTGACTACTGCTTGTTTTGCCTATGCAGGTATCAGAATTTCTCACTGACAGGATGCAAAGTGAATGCACTCTGGGTGCAGACCACCCTCCCCAAACCACTGTGCTGTTGTCACAGTGTCACCTTCAGAAGCCAAACCGTGAAGCTGCACTGAAAGTAACACAGCCAAGAACTACAGGGACATATAGCCAGAGCCTAACACTTCATCAGTGAGGAGTGAAATTCATGGGAAAAAGATTACTCTGGGCTTTGCAATTTACCTTTTCAATGCCAAACTCATGACCCTTTCCTGAAGCCTCCTGTCTCAAGAAGAAAAACTGACCAGGGACTTCAACTTCAGACCCAAGAGAAAGAATTGCTCTTCATCCCCATTATCCCACCCCATGTGGAGAGCAGCTCAGTCCTGCACCATCGAGGCCCCTCCATACACATTCACTTCTTGCCTGTTCAGTGCTTAGCCTGAAATGAGGAGGAAAACTTGGGAAAAAGCTGTAAGTTTACTCTAAACACAAGGGCAAAGGCAAACTTTGCTGCTGCCGCTCTGTGCCCTGCAACTCTAGTCTCTTTAAAGGAAATTCTCTGCTCTGGGATCCTTTTCATTTCTTAGAACTCAGAAGTTTTGGACTTATTGTTGAATGTGGATTTTATAGGTTTCCCGAATGTCTTGTACAGTAGCTGCTAAGAAAAGAAAACATGAGGGAGAGGCTGGAGGATAGACCCCAGTGGGAAAGCATGGGGCACAGAGAGGAAGCTGCTGGGTGTACTTTGGAATGCAAGTGAGGCTGCCCAGTGTGAAACTCCAACATGCTTTCAAGCCAAACCCTCTTTATTTGTGTTCACTCAGAGCAGACCTTTCTGCTCCCTGGAAGACTCTGCTCCCATTTCAGAGGACTCTGATCCCAGAATGCCTGGAGCACACCCTGCCATCAACCACAGGAGAACAGCCACAAACACCACTTTAACCCAAGTGTTTCTTTTTTCACCACAGAGGCAATGCATTTTTCGAAGGATGAATGAACATGCCAGCTACACAGCCCTATACCAACAAATCTCCTTCAGGGAATTCTTCCTCTTGCAAAAGTACTCCTTTCTACTCCCCTTGCACTCCATACTTTCCCAGCACACATCTCCCCTACTCAAAAACAGTGGGCTGCCCTGGGGGTAATATACCATGCAACACAGTGAGCCCAATCCCTCTGCTTTTTTGCAGCATCCACTGATGAGAAATACAGAAAGGAGCTAAGACACATCTGCACATACCAGGGAAGTTTCTGTACACTCACAAGTAAAGGAGGGATCAGAAAAGCAGCCCTGATGTGTCTGCTGCTGGAGTGGAAAATCACAACACTATGCAGGCTGTAGCAAGCACTCCTAACATTTTACAGCAGTGAAGCACCAGCAAGGCAGTAATAATAATAAGCAGCTGTCCAGAAAAAGCAAGGCAGTCCCTGGTCCCTGCATACTCACTAAGCTGTTGCTTCCCTGTCAGTCTGCAGCTCTTGTCTCAGGGGGCAGCTCTCCTGGCGTCTTGGACCCTGGACCGAAGAAGAGAGACCTTTTATTTTATTAGCATCGATCAGTGACTCCTCCCCTCTCCCACTCCTGATCCACCCCCAGGCCACCATCAGAACCACTTTCTGCCCACAGCCAGGAAGCCAGCAACATCAAAGGATGAGCCAAAAGGGAGACAGCCAGAGCCCACACCAGCAGCTAGCGAGGACACAGCCACATCCAGGTTCCCTTTCTCTCCCTGGGAGCAGTGAGTGGACAGAGATATGAGAACAAGCTCCATTCTCCTTCTTTGTTGCAAGAATCCCCCACCTTTCACCCCCTCCTTTTCTGGCTGTGCTCTATCTCAAGCTACAGTGCCAGCCAGGGCACCTGTTCTTCCACAGGGAACAGTGGGCCAGGAGCCTTCTCCCATCTCATTTCACGCTGCTTTTGTGACTGATCCCCCCTCTTAATGGCAGGTTAATATCAGACTGAAAACGCACATAACTAAAGTGTCAGCTCTGAAACCCCCAAAGTGACACATGCTACCAGGCAAAGAGTTGGCTTACACAACCCCAAATCCCTGAGATGCACCCTCTGCTCTCATCAGACTCACAGCAGTGCTGGGCAGCCCAGGACATGTGGCTGCTGGACTGGGCTTTGGGCTTCTGGCCCAAAATTAAAATGATAGCATGGAGATAAAGAGCCACCACTGTTTGGACAGAGAACAGTGAGCAGCTCCTGTCCGAGAAGTGCTCTATGATTTTGGGGAAGGTTCAGACTTCAGTGTGGCAATGAGGTACCATGTTACTTTTGTCCTTGTATGAGCAGCAGTTGGTCCTCAGAGCCTGAGCACAGCAATTTTGAACTGTCCTGAAGGCAAAGGGCACATGATCAGGAACCACCTTTGAAAAGTAGTGCAAACAGGAGGGCGTTTCTTGCCCTCGTCTACCACCCTTCAGGATCATCTAAGTTTTCAGCCCTATGATATCCTGAATCCTGAAAGAAATCAGGACTCAGAAGATGTGGTCACCCTCAGCTACCTAGATACTGGTAAATAATTGGCCCCAGTGCCATCTGACAAACTCTTAGTTAAGTAGGAGAAAATGGGCATTAAAACCAAAACAGCAAGATAGTAAGGAACCAGACAAATGGGGGAAAAGCTTAAGCAGTGGAAAGGAGAAATTATGAGAAATTGCCAACTGAATTTCTCTTGGGACTAGTTTTACCTTACTTTACTTTACTTTACTTTACTTTGTTTCTCTTAATGACTGGCTTTAAAAGTGAATGCTTGTTGAGGAATTTTGTCAATAACAGAAAGCAAGAAGTCAACAGCAGCGAAAAGGAAGTCTGAAAACTCATACAGGATGAAAAGGATGACCTTTAAATCTTCATTAATAGGAACACAATAATATGCAATAGGGCAAAGGAGAGGTCTGCCATCAGGATTAGCAGTAAGAATCCTGCTGTAAATAAAAAGCTTGTAAGCTAGAAGTAAATGGGGAACAAAAGGAAGAACTACGAACCAACAATTATAAAGGCGAGGACAGAATACTGATTCTCAGATGTCTACTGCTGGCACATTATGTCAGCAGACATGGGCATCTGTCGGTGCCTCTGGATAAGTTACCAGGGACATCTCAGCAGGATTCCTCTGCAGGGTCCAGGTCACCCCCTTCATGGAATAATGAGGGCTAAAAAGGCAGTATGATTTGCATTCACACCTAAAATGGCAGACTTTTTCCCCATAGGCTGTGGGAGGTGCTAAGCCTCTCCATTCCTGCATTGAGCTCAAGGCTTTTCCAGCAGGACAGTGGACTAGCAGTCAAGTTTTGTTTCCAGTAGCCCCCAGGGGTTGTTTCACAATCCACAGCTCTTATGGTTAGGAGAAGTCCGATTTCCAGCCTCTGTCTTTAAAGCCATGATCCACACCTACATCTCCCTCACTGAGTGCCCAGCTCATGCTAGGAAGGCTTCAGCAGAGTTGCTGAGCACTCCAGGAAGGGAATAAACCCTATCAGCTCTGCAACAGAGCAGGGTTTCCAAACCCAGGTTGCCCAGAGTATCAGGTAACTGGACTTACCAACCTGGACAGTCCTTTTCAAATTCGCTTCTGTGTTTCAGGATGTAAGTTAGTCAACCACCACATGGTCCATGGCTTACGAAGAGATTTCTCAACATGATAAACAAGCGCTTCTTAGAACAACTAGTTCTACAGCACATGAGAAAACAAGACTTTATTTTTACTTTGCCATTTAGTCCTAAGTAATACCTAGGAACTGATCCAAGAAGCAAGAATAATTGAGCCACTAAGTAAGAGTGTTTGAGTATCCACAATATAATTAAAGTCAACAACCTCATGGAATAAATCGTGCTGAAAACTAGCATACTGACACTAAGCTTTAGAAATGGAGATGTTTTTTAAACACAGAAGCTAGTCAAAAGACTATGAAATAAAAATAAGCAACACATTTCAGACATTTAAATAACTTGATATACATATCTGAATGTGTGTTAGCTTTGGCAGCCAACTCACTCAGCTACTCAAAATTAAAACTAAAACTAGTTCAAATGCTAGTTGAACCTGGGAAAGAAATGCTCAAAAATTAGATTTAAAAATTTCCAAAGATTATTGGAAAGAGGGAGCCCATAAACAGGAAAATCTAGTTTCATATCAATCAAACAATTTTTTTTCAAAACAACTGCAATGACTAATTTCCACTTTCATGATGGAATGGGAGAAAAAAAGAGAGTCATTTCATAACGAGTAAGTAGTGGGGTTTTTTCTTCAAAAATATTTAAACACATGTCTGAATTCTGTCTTGACCTTTCCCCAGAGGAAAATTTTGCCCCAGCATTACATCTTACTGCAAAGATAAAAGTTTCCAGTGTGAGAATGCATATTGGCTCTAGCAATGTGGATCTATGTGTAGTCTTAGGACTGTTGTAAAAACCATCATGTGAAGCTCACAGATAGTGTCAGTCTTCTGTGGGTAGACAAGGTTCCCATACCATCTTACAGCTATTTTCTTTCATGCTTCCTCCAATATTTTGGACAGTTAAGAAGCTTCCCTTTCCATCTTATGTAATAACTTCCAGTAACTTTCTCCTGTCCATGGATATGGAGTACACCTGCATGTCCAGCCTGAAGGATATCACTCTGGACTCTGGAACAAATGGTTTTTCAGTGTCCCAGGGATAAGGAGCAGAACTAAAAATAAACACCATTAAGAGGCTCAGATCCTCCTTCCCTGAACAAATTCAGAGGGTGAGAGGGTAATTCTTCCACTTGCTCTGACTTACAGAATTCAGGTGTCTACATTAATCATGACCATAAAGAGAAGTTTATAGTTGGTGAGCTGTAGGGTTGGCTGGCTGGTTGGTTGGTTGGTAAACTGGGGAGGTTTTTAGCCACTCTATTATGTTAGTGGTGGCAAATTTAAATTTTATTTATTCTACTGAAATTCAGAGATTAGTGTCCAGACACAGCCTCTATGCAGCTGTGATCCCCAAAGTTACTCCCTGCAATCCATCAAGCTTCAAAACAAAGCCCAGTGTCCTAGAAAAATCTCACTGTGGCTATGAATACAGAAGCATTTAGAGTCAGCAGTACAACCTAATGGGAGCTCACTGCTCTCCAGTTCTGCTTGTTGGAAAAAAAAGTGAGCCTGGCTCAAGCCTTCAGCTCCAATGCTCAGCACACTCCATGGGATATCTCAAAGACCGACTATCTCTGTTTGGCCAGGACTTCCCAGAACAGCTGTGTTTGGCTGGTAATAGGAAGTTCATGAGCAGAGAAGACTAAAATTTCACAGAAGTCAGACCAAGGTTATTCAGTTCACTGAATAAAGCAACCAAAACATTTCAGAGCTAAGAGCTAACTCTGTTGCTTCCTTTGGCTTCACCCCCACCCACCCACACATGTCCAGATACACTGATCAGCATATTTCTGTTTCAATCTGGGAAGAAAGGAAGAGACAGGATAATATTAATATTATTTGGATGTTGAGTTGGCAGAGGCTCTTGTGTAGAGATTAAATAACCCATATAAGAAACTTGCTTTTCTTGTACTTCAAGAATCCTATGAAAAATGGGGCAAGCAAAATGTTCAGATTTTGTCTATGTAAACAGAGCATGCTTCTGGGCTGCACTCTTATGGGAAAAGGGAACAGAAATCCCTCTTCTTTTTCCACACCCATCCCTCTTGCTTCACCACATGAACACAAAAATGTCCTGACCTGGTTAATTCTTTGGGATCAGACGAGATTTACCCGCCTTATTTCCTGTACAGACATGGGAAGAGATAAGAAAGCAGCTGTGGTTTCACTCTTCTCATCCATCTGATAAATAAAAAAATAACAATAATGCTTCTTGGGTTTTTTGTTTTGTTTTGTTTTTTTACCAACATACTTAGGATAGCAACTTTGATCCCAAATCTGCCAGCCCCTGTGAAGCCAAGTTTGGATTGAAACATTTATGTTCTGTCTGTCTCGAATGCAGGAGGCACTGAAGTATTTACAAGCATCCCTGCAGTATTATATCTGTTTCTTTGTTCTATCTCAGTTCAGTATCTAAAGGATCATAAATGTTGTCTTTAGTAAGCAAATAACTTTTCCTGTGGCACATCACACCCGTGCTCTTGGCCTCTGTTGTTAATATCAGATAGAGTACAAAGGAAGGCCAGGGAGTGAAGCGAATTACACAATACACAGCTAATTGTGAAATGCTGTTTGCGGAAAGAAGAAAGCCATTCTTATTTATTGAAGCATGAAATCTGATTACTCTTATCTTCTTGTGCATAACTACGAATTATATTAATGTTCCTAACATCACATGATAGTCAAATCATTTGACTTGATGACCTTCCTCAGTATTAATTGCACACTATTTATATACTTTTCGGATACATATTTATCGTTTATTTGTATTAAACTTGGCACTGATTATTTTTATTAAGGAATGTTGTGTTTACATAAAGCAGGAAAGAATTGTAAAAGGAGAAGGAAAGATAAAAGGAATTCAAGAAACGTTTGGACAATGTTCTCAGGCTTATGGTGTGATTCCTGGGCTTTTCTGCTCAAGGCCATGAGTGGGACTCAGTGATCCTGATGGGTCTCTTCTGACTCAGTATACTCTATGATTCTGTGATAAATCAGATCTTTTAGATTAGTTCTTCCTTCTTCCTAAAAAGGCATTGGACTCCAAAAGCCACCACTCTGCCAGAGGTGCCTTTGTCATTATTGGTCCCAATTTTCTTTAAATTATAAAAGAAACAATAAGATAATATAAATGGAGAACAAAAGAGATCTGAGTGTGGAAGCACTGGGAAGAAAGGCATAAGAAGGGCTACAAGAACAGCCCATGTTGATGGCAGCTGGATTAGCGGGTCTTTAAGATCCCAACAGATCCTCTAGATAGATATCCAAACTAGGAAGAAAAAAAAAATCGCAGTTTAAAACCAGGTAAATCCTAAAACAAGGGGCAGAGTACACCTAACACTTAATAAAAGAAAATTAGATCTCTGGACATGATGGCGCTAAGATAAAGAACAAGACTGAGCTCTAAGATACCTAGACAAGGAGACAAAGGAGAATGAGCTCTAATGATATGCCAAGGTGGGAAAGGATGGAAGCAAAAAAGACAACAGTTACTGCCAGCTCCTGCAGGATGCAAAAAATGCATCTAAAATGAGCGTATGGCAGCCAAACTAAGAGAAACACTAGAGACATAATGAGAACTCCAGAGCCCGTGAATTGAATCCTCTGTGTGACTGGAAGAAAATGGAATAGTATGAACAAATGCCTACGAATATGTGGTTATGAGGGTGTTAGTCTGAGTGAGTGAAATCTATGTGGTTTGAAATAAAATAACCTTTCCCTTCTATAGTGTCTTGCATTGCCCTCTGTTACTTCAATATTGCAACACTAATCACTACAAAATGAAGTATCAGAAGGCAGTATAAAGACCTCTTACGATGTCCTCACTATGGAAAACTCTTTATCCAAACCCATCTCAAGTTGTTCTGCAGCTTTGGAAGTCATCTGCTTGGTAATAAGTTTCTCTCAGAGCTCTTTCCATTTTGTCTCATGATCCTTTTAGCCAGGCACTGGGAGGTAAACCAGGACAGGTGAACAAGAAAAAGAGCAAGACTCCAGTGCTGCAGGCATGAAGTGACAGTTTTGGATTCAACATTCCCACTCATTTGTTCAGAAAAAGCTCACTGGGGTCTCCTCTGCTGAAATTATCTGTCCTTTTTTGTCTACATACATCATAAAGGATGTCATTTTAAGATTCAATACAGATGTCAAAAATCACATAAGAACACAAACATGACTTACAACATGTACCAGTCATAGAAGTTGCCTTCTACTATTTTCCACGGTAGAATCTTCCTTAAAAGACTTTTGCCAACAAAGACACTTTTGTCCTTCCTGGGCTTTAACTGATTTTTTTTTCCCCTCTGTTCCAGTAATAGGATCTGCTTACAATACTTCCTGGCACCAGTTGGATTGTATTATTTGGGATTTCTTTTCACTGTCTCCCACCAACAGCCATGGCCTCACTGGAAAATGTTACCACGCATTTATCAGGAAAATACACTGCATGAGTCACATATTGAGTACACAAGAAGTTACAGCCCTGCTGGCTGGCTAAGCCTAAGGTTAGTGACAATGTTGTTTACTACCATACCTTTTCATACAGCAGACACGGGATGAGAATCTCTGCTGTGCATATATTATGTACCAACCGTCTGTACACGTCTGTAGAACACACCTTCCCCCGTGTTACTTGGCCAAGCACCTGTCTGTCACTGCAGCTCTTTGAGATAGGTGGTCGTCTTTCTTGATGGCCATTTCACTAGTGAACTGGAGGAGGAACCCAAGAACCTGCTGGAGGATCCATTAAATAAAATAGCAATACTACACAATAAATAAGACATACTCCCTGTCTCCTCAAAAGACCCTTGTCTATTTTGAGACCGGAGGTTGTAACTGAAATGAACAATAATGACTGCAGTCAGGACAGTCATTCCATTAGAGCTGCCCAGGGATCTCATTAGGATTAAGGTCCTGTTTGTGCCAAGCTGCAGAAGGGAGAGATTTGTGGTTGTGTGCCTGTCCTCAGCCCTCCACAGGACAAGAGGCCTCTCTGGCAGGAGCACCTCCCTCAGCCAAGGGCTGCCTGGCCTTCCTAAGCCTGGGGCTTGGTGATGACAAACGATACACAGGCATCCCAAGTTCACTCTCTTTTTCAGGCCCTGGAGCTCTTCTGCATTGTGTGATCTCTCTGGGGTCTCTGTGCTATCACTCTGACAATGGTCTGTTACTGCCCTCATCCTCTTTTGCAGGATTGCTGAACAGAAATCTCTGTCATTGCCTTATCTGGGAAGATCCTGAGTAAGTAAGAACATAAGAAAATAATTTATCACGCTGAGTTTGCACTTCCAGAAAGGGACACTATCAGTAAAACAGCAGCAGGAGTGCTCTGTATTGCCACTGAAGAGAGATCTGCAAGGCTGGCATGACAGCTGAGAGCTTGCCTTTAGCTCCTTCTCTCCTGCCTGACAGCAAGCACCTGAGATCTCAGATCAGGTTTTTGCCTTCTCCATGCAAAACTTAGCACTGAGGCACAAAGTTTACCTTAAGCTCCTCCTGAGAAAAAGTTTCCTGATGTCTTGCAGCTGAAGCTTTTTCCTGCCTAGCCCTGTCTGCCTGGTGGCTGTCCTTCATTCTGCCAAATTGTGTGAGCTCCCTGACAGGCCACTGGGTCCCAGGAATGTCTCTTGTCCTTGTCCCCACCACTAAGGTGGGAGCTTTTGCTGCTTTTGTCAGTGATCTGGAGAATGAGTTCCCTGGGATTTCTCTAAGTGGGTGGTGGAGCCTGAGGAGAAGCAGAGGAGAATGGTGCTTGGCCAGAAACAGAGTCCCCTCTCACACACGTTGCCCATTTGTGACACCTCTGTCTGTCACAGAGACAGATTTAATACATTAAACGTAAATAAAGCAGTGCCAAGTCTTTGGCTGATTGCCATGGCTAGAAATAGAAGCCACCTACTTCAGGAGCTTTGGGTTTGCATGCTTGATGGATGCCCAGCATAAGGACAGACACTGAGATAAACCCAGCCCAAACTGAAGTAAACAATCCTGCATGAATTCTCAAGAAGGTGGCACTGAAGTGAGTCAGAGAACATCGGTACCATTGAAGGCAGTGGGCAAGGAGTAAGGATCAGCTCCCAGGCAGCTCATCCTGGGGGACTTGAGGGTCCCAACAAGGATGTGAGGGCATGTTACCAGCAAGACTACGCACCCCTGACATGAAAGAGCTAAACATGCAGTTTTGGGACTTTCCACTTCTGCCCAACACATAGTCTCACAAAACCAGCCACACCATAATACTTTAGGGACCACTGCCCTACTGTCAGGTGTGTCTGATCATTTGAAAGTCAGGACAGGACAAACAGACACACAGACCATCTCATTTCCATAGGAAGAGCCAAAGAAAGAATCCTGCCCTATTTGTAAAATGCTGCTAAAGCAGTTTTTTACGTTTGAAACGTTCCGAATGCAGTTATCTTTATTGTTAAAAGAAGGGGTTTATTGTCCTAAATCACAAAGCCAGACTTGCCGAGGAGGAGTCCACTGAAATACGAGTCTCAGGACTCAAAGACCAAACAGAAACCTTCGAACTTTGAAGATGTAGAAGAAGAACCCCAGGCAAAGTGCTAATCCATTTGTTTGTGTTGCTTAAGTCCTTCTTCATCACCACTCTGACAGAGGGTGCCTGGTGAGTTCTCTCTGTGCTCCTTTTGCACAGGATATTTGTTCTTTTTAAAAGGGAGAGCCTGGGGCACAAGTGATAAGGCAGGCACTTTTCCCTGGGAGCAGCAGTGTTGTGCTTAAGGCAGAGCTGCTTCCAAGGCATGGGTAAAATAAGAAATAAAATCATACCAGGGTCAGAGGACCTGTCACTCACACAGGGACAAGAAGCCAGCAGGGTAGAGGAGGGTGCAGTGAGAGCCAGCCCGATCTTGGAGATGGAGAAGGAACCTGTGGAATGCCTTGTACCCTCAAGGCTCCACGCTGCTTGCAGATAGCAAGGCAGAAAGAAGAGACCCTGGTTTGGGATCCTGAGAAGAACCTTAACAGGCTGATTCTCAGGTCACCCTCCTTCTGCCTGCTGCTCTGTGTGAGCAGTGCATCTTTCTGGAGTGCTTTGTGTCTCTGTGGCAGCCAGCAGAGACACCAAGGATGTGCTGTTCCCATGCTAAAGACCTGCAAGATGGAGGAACCTGAAAGACCCATTAGCCATGGCAGCATCCAGACTCCCAGATTACAGAACAGGTCTGTGAAAAGGATATTGATGAAAATTTAAAGGCTGCTGATCATCTGATATGGCATTACTACCTCAGTTACAGCATGAGAAACTGCCTTTCACTTCAATACCTTCCTTTCTGCTACTGTCTTGCCATGACTAAAATGTACCAAGCAAGGGCTCATTCACATTTTCTTGTCACCTGACAATTGATTATGCAAATATACCTTCTTAGTATCTTTGGAATAAAGTATTTTAAATATTATAACATTTAAATATTTGCTAATTATTCAAATAATATTAAAATATTGATGGCACAAATATATCTTCTTAATATCTGCTTAACATAATATTTTCTCTATGGCTGGTATCTCAACAGAGCAAAAAACCTGAAAATGTTTCTGTAAGATGAGGTCTGAAACCCAGGATGCCCAGGGATACAAGAAAGCATGACAACCGCTTGGAGAAAGCAATGCAGCAAGGAACCACATTCACCACCAGACCCCAAAAGAATAATGCAGTTTGTCCAGGAGGAAAGGTCTCGCTGGCAAGGAGTGAGAGATGGAGGGAAAACAACAATCCGGATCTATTTAGCTTCAGCTGTGCCAAACAAGCAACCAAACAAGACAGCCTTTTACTCACGGTGAAATACTGGCATTTCAACTTAAGAAAATAGCCATTGAGAGGGAAGGTGAAGGGAAAATGTGGCCATATGGCTCACATTCAGGAGATCTGCACGCAGAAGGTCTGGGCTCTATCTCCAGCTCTGCCTACAGGCTTCATCAACAGTCTAGGGTAAGTTACTGTCTGTCTCTTCTGTTTCTCAGCCAAAGAACAGAAAAAATTGGCCAAGGAAAATAAAGTCTTGATTGCAATGGGAAGTCATGATATATCCAGGATCAACACCCACATTGAATTCCAATATGCCAAAGAATACTCTGAGCACAACAGATTTATATTGAAAATATCACCTCTGTATTTTAAAACACAGTCTTTCAGGCATACAGCCCTCTATTCTTTAGTGGAGAAGAAAACAGATGAACATTTTTTTCTCGAGGTGATTATTCTATTCCTTCCTTGCAATTAACAGCAACAGAGCAAAAAACCAGGAAATCTGCAAGTTCCCATCCTGCTCTTCTGATAGCTGATTAGAATACCCAAGGACTTGACATTTGTCTGCAGTTGCCCACACAAATAAAGGAACTAGAATTGGACTGCACCCATGCTATGTCTTCTGGCACCTATGGAAGTAATTATGTGCTGTATTGAGCTGGACTGAGGAAGTAATAGATAGCAATACCACCAACGCATCATCTACTGGGTAAAAGGCAAGGAATAATGCTGGTGATGTAGACATACAAAACACATGACATGGGTGACATAGAATTACACGAATCCCCAACAAGATGATGGAATATGGGCTCTGGCCTAGGAAGAGAGGATGGTGGGAGACATGAAGAATATATAATACTCATAACACAGGGATAGGGAGAAACCTGGATGCCCACACAGCCCATGTGTTTAGGCTGGAGACTGGGGCTGGCATTTCAACCTGTATGGGAACAGGATGTGGGGTTCTCCAAGAGCTGTTGTGATCCATGGAGGATTCAACAGCTTGAGCCTTGGTGAGCATGTGAGGACGAGGACACAGCGCCGTTTGCAGCTGTGATACAGAGGGCAACTCTGCACAGCTGCCATACATGGAGGCCTGGTGCAGGCAGGGATGCAGTTATCCAATGGGCCTTTCCTCTAACCCAGACAAAATTGCTGCTTTGTACATCATGCAACTAGCCTGCCTGCCTGTCTGGATTTGCAGGTACTTTAGCACAGAAGAGACAAATCAAATGAGAGAACAAGTACGCTCTTATTCAATGTGCATCTTGTGGTTTTGCAGGTTTTTCCACTCAAAATGTTCCTCTGAAATTTCCTTAGTGACTAAGTCAAAATGGATCAAAGAGGTATTTGATTCACAGCCTTACAAAAAACACTTCTGTGTTTTTGTCTTCTCCACCATTATCAGTTCTCTGTGGTATCCACCCAGCACCTTCCCTCACTGACCCTTACCTGTTGCTGGCCACATCATTCCTTGGGCAAGTCCTCTCCTTCTCTCAAAACAGCCTTTGGCTGTTCCTTGCCCTCCCCTTTCACAGTCCTGCAAACCACTGTCCCAGTCTGTATTCTTCAGACAATATTTCCTCCTCCTGTGTCAGCTGTCCCCACAGCCCCGCCGTGGGCTGCCATTTGTGGTACTGAGAGGGAGCCATCCTGTGTGGAGGTGGCTAAGAGTGACTAAGCTCTGTGATATATCCACCAGCAGGAGAGAATTTGTTTCTAGTATTTCTGCCCAGATTTATTTGTTTAGCTTCCTTCCAGATGAACTCCCCTTGGCTCCTCAGCACAAGAGAGACATGGAGTTCCTGGAGCAAATCCCACAGAGATTATCCCAAAGATGATTAAGGGACTGGAGCATCTCTTATGAGGAAAGGCTGAGGGAGCTGGGCCTGTTCAGGCTCAAGAAGAGAAGACTGAAAGGGCACCTCATCAATGTCTGTAATCTGAAGAGGGTGTGGCAAGAGGATGGATTCAGGCTCTTCTCAGTGATGTCAAGCAACAGGACAAGAGGCAATGGGCAGAAAGTGATGGACAGGAAGTTTTATCTGAATATAAGGAAGAACTTCTTTATGATGCAGGTGACTGAGCATTGGAACAGGTTGCCCAGGGAGATTGTGGAGTGTCCCTCCTTGGAGATACTCAAGAACCATTTGGACACAATCCTGTGCCATGTGCTCTGGGATGTGCTTGAGCAGGGAGCTTGGACCAGATGACTCCACTGTGGTCCCTTCCACCAGACCCATTCTGTGATTCTGTGAACAGAGGTGTCAGACAGCCATGCCCTTCTTCCATCTATGATAAGGAGGACAATGGTTTCTATCATATGTTTTTCTAAATCATCACTATCTCCTCCCCATCCTGGGAACTCAGGCCCAGATCACTGCTGGACTTCTGTGCATGAGATGGGATCTGACTTAGGCACCATAAAGTTCATCCTGTGACAACTATTCTGGGAAATATCTGAGAGATTTAAATTTTTTTTTATTCAAAGTTGGCAGGATCCCCAGAAGAAAGGAAGAAGTTCAGTCCTGCCTTGCTGTGCTGGTGGTTGACCTCTGCATACATAAGGCACCATGGCCTGGGAGATGTCATTTCCCTCTGTGCTGGCAGTCAGAGGCCTCTCAACCTCTGCCAAGAGCAGGAGCAATGCTGACAAGGCAGATTCACGTGCACTCACATGCAGTGCCTGCTCCTCTTCTTCAGGGTAAGTGCAAAGGTTGTCCGGTCCTTCTGCAGTCAGATTCTCTACAGTCCCTCACAGCCAGATCCATAACTCCATGTGCAGTGGGACTGAAGTGACAAAGCTGAGGCACTGATTTTCATGTACAAAGTCTTGGTTCAACCTGCAGCAGATGGGAACTAGTTCACCTCTAAGCAACACTTCATTGTTTAATGGCACACACAGTGGTTCAGGGGAATAAAATAAAAAAATGTTAGTCCCCTTGCTGAACCTCCAGGTTTCTGTAACATTCTGCTTCTGGAGATGTTCAAATACTTTCTCACCAAAGATGGACATGAAATTGCATCTTCCACAACACAACCCAATTGCCAGTTCCCAGGGGTAAAGACAACAGCTCTGACACACCTCTGCAGCCTCACTTTCCTGTTAGGTAAACTGAGCTTTAATCTTAGACAGTTTGAATGTGCTTTGAGTGCAGATGCTGCTGCAGAGCAGGGGTTCTCATATCACAGTATGTCCACAATGCTGAGGTGGAAGGGAACCCCTTCAACCTGCCCTCTGTCAATTTGCATCTAGCACTTCCTCCATTTGCAAACCAAACCAGCGTCCTCAGACAGCTCAAAACATCTGGGCCACACACATCACAACTTCAGGTCGGAGATGACATGACAGGGCACAAAACCCAAAAATTAAACAAAAAAGAGACTGACCCATGCACATAATTCTGCCTCTGGTTTCTACCTCAAATGCCCTATTGCAGTGGCTAAGCCCACCAAAGGTGCCCTGCAGAAGCCTTTGAGCACAGGGAGTAAGGCTGACCCCCTTCCTCCACTGCCACATCTGTGCATAGAGCATCCTGTGTGCAGCCCCCCAGGGCTGTCTGTGCTGTGTAAGTCCTGCAAAGTACTGCAGAACAGCTGGAGGAAGAGGAGGCTTTTCCCATGACTTGCTTGTGGTTCCCAAGTTTGTTGGTTAGATGCAGATCTCTGTAAGGTGCAGGGGGAATTAAACTCCCCACTGTACATAATGAAACTCCTGAAAAGTTATCCATATAATTAGCTGTGTACACAGTGAGCACAGTCACTAGGGACACTGCTTTTACTCCCAGGCTTGTTTGCAGAACCAGAGCTTCATTCATGTCCTGTTTTGTTTCCCTGCAGCACTGAGAAAGAGTCACGTCACTGTGCCCAATTTCTGCAGCTGGCCAAGACACAGACTTCAGGCACTCGTGCAGCAGGTCAGGGCCTTCTCTTTGGTCTGGACCACAGACAGATGTGCATGAGACTGGAAATATCTACAAGTCAAAGGCTCCTCACAGATGTCTCTCCAGAATACCTTCCCTCTCTACCATACTGCAGAGAAAGGAATAAACCCTTCCTTGGGAGGAGCAAATTTTGCTGTAAAAAGGAGCAGTTTGCCAATTGAGGGAAAGTGAGCAGGGTTCTTGGCAAAAGATACAGCCCTGAACATTCTAGGGCTGGCATAAAACCAGGCATTCAAAACCATCACACATCACTGACATGAGGATTCTGGAAGGGAGGTGTGAGTGTCCTCTGCCTGGGCTCTGGGCCACTGAGAGGTGAGCTGTCTCTTATCCTCAAAGCTGTAGTGTGACAGGATCTGGGATGGGACCCTCTGGCTTCCCAGAACTTCAGAGGTGCTGATCCCTGTGCTCACACCTTTGCACAGATCAACACCAAAGTTGCTTCATTCACAAGTCATTCCAGCCCGGTGCTACAATCTCTGCCCCTGCCCAGGGCAAAAGCAGCAAGGTATTCTGACACCTTAGACCCTTCCCCTTTCTCTGGGACTCACCCTTCAGCTCTCAGCATCTACCCTATACTTCTGCTGTTGTTTGTAAATGCACAAAAGCCGCAAGGACATCCAGCAGAATTCAGGCATATATTTTTTATATTTTACCCCTCTACACACACCCATTCAAGAGGTCACCTAGTTCAGACTAGTTCTCTTCCCTGGCCAAAAAGATGGTGAGAGCATGCCTTGCTCTGATCAATGACAGCCTCTCCTGGGTAAGATTACTGACTGCAACACCTTAGGCTCATTCATTTTTGCTGCACCACCTCAGACCTGCTTACCTAGTGCTGTTCTGATCCCAAAGCTTCACAGATATCTCCTGTCCTGGTGGAAATACCTGTTGACAATGGGTCCATTTCCATAGGGAATGATTCTTAGCAACCAGCCTGACCGGTTAGGCATTGTATTGGTTAAACTCAGAGAAAGTAGGTTTTTTTAGGCTTACTCACTCATAAATACAGAGGCTTTGTCCTTAAGTGAAAGACAAGGGAAGTGGAAAGTAACACTTGCTTAAAAAACATCAGCCGATTCACTTACTGCTTTATTTAGTAAAATAAATGGAAAATTTCATGTGATGTCAAGCAACAGATCTGTTTGTAGTATCAAGAAAGGCTGACAGTGGATACCAGCATGGCACCAAAACCCAAAAGAATGAGGGAAACAGATCCCTGGGAACTACTAGCTTTACCTCTGATACTGCTATTTCACTATGCCACCCTTTGCTCCAACAGAGTGGCATGGAAAGACATATTGTAGGGCAATACCAGAGGTCCTGAAGTACTGAAAAAAAGAAATCTGGACCCAAATGAGAAGATATAAGAGAGAAGAGATTCCTGGAGAGGACAGACAGCATGGATGTACATGGAATGATGATGGGAATCCATGACTGACTTGGCTCAGGAATTGCTGAGCTGTAGGGCAGAGTGTACTCTTCATACACCAGAAACAGGCTCTGGCTACAGTCATCCTCTTGGCTGAGAAAGAATCAAAGTTCTTCATTGAGGGGCTTCTCCTCAGATTTGTCTTCTTTCTAAAACACATGAGAGGCATGAAATCAGTTTTGACATTACTCGGTTTCTTGGCACAGGGATAAAGAAAACAAAATAACTTGCATACCTCCCACTGCTGTCTATGCCACTGCCCTATGTCATTTCCATCAGACAACACAAAGACCCTGTGCTACAGGAGGATAAATTTTGACAGAGAGACAACTTTTAACCCCAAATGAGTGTGGAGATTTAATTGTGCCCCTCCCAGCAGAGACCTCTCATAGTCTCCTAAGGCCCTATCTGCACACTCTGTTCTGTAGTCTTCCTGGTAGATTTAATTCCTATCCATGCCACTGTTTCTCTGACCTGCTCTCACATGCTGCCATCCACCACCACCCTTCTCAACATCCAAAAGCACCCTTCACTTTGTCTCCCTAGCTGCTGTTCCCAAAAGATAGATGCTTCACAGAGACATTCATACAGCTGCAGAGATCAGTGAATTCTTTTTGCTATAGACCAGAAGGCAGAGGTCAATGAACAAAGAGGCTCTGCAAAGACATCCATCTCTGCTCTGCCCTAAATCTAATCTTCTCTGATATTCAGGTGGAAATGTACATGAAAGAGAAAATGAGAGAGATGGGGAGGACCTCAAGGACCTGAAGTCATCTTCAAGAGCCTGGTAAACGACAGCATCAAGACCCCCTTTACCTTTTGCATTCTTTGTAGGAAACGATTACAGAAGTCCTTCACATGCTCAATGGAGATTTCCTCCACAGTCAACACGTCGTGCTCATCATCTGGTGTGTGGAACATTGCCAGAGCTGGCAGCTGGGACTTCTTCAATTGGAAGTATGACAATACTCGTTCATTGCTCTTCAGATTGCTGTCTAACAGGATAAAGAGAACCTGTGACGGAAATAGGAACGAAAATGTGAGAAAAACAGAAGTTGAGACAGAGAACAGGTCTCCAAACAGTGATCATATGAAGATTAACAGTGACATCTTGATAAAGAGTTTGAGAAAACCATCCATACTCTGTTAGGACAACACTTTCCTTTATTGGGCTACATAGGCCACTGTAGAGCAGCTCCATGCAGTGCATTTGTCTGTATTTTATCAAGTCCAGACTTACACTACCAAACAAAATGTCTTCTTTCATCTTCTTTAAAAACATATCTACAGAATGACAGGAAGGCAGTCTCCACTTCTATTCTCTTAATAGGTAAGGAGACAAGATGTCTTTTATCTTAACAGCAAATGTCAAAGAAACTGAATCCTTTACTTGCACGTTATTTGGATAAGATGCTCATGTCCATGCAAGAACCCAGTGTAAAAAGGGGTTTTGGTGTGGGAAGAATCAAATTCAATGGCAAGAATGTGGGTATGAAGTATAGGGCATCAGGAGCCTGCAAGGATAAAAACATGAGAGTACCAAAACCAAAGGACGTATTGAAGTGAGCTGCAGTAAGCACAAATGAGGATGCAACGATTTGGGAAACAGAAGTTGTTGGCAAGACACCAATGTCCATACAGCCCAGCTCAGTGGAGCATTCAGACCTGGGGAGAGAAGCTCAACATGAATAAGCTAGGATGAGAATGACCTTCAGTCATTATTATAAAATTTATAAAAGAAAATAAATATAATAGTTAAACAATTTAATCAGTGACCTGATTAAATAGAATCCCTCAGCAGATGAGATCCAAGTCAATGAAACAAACACTCAGCTAGAATGTGTCATTTTATCTTCTTTTTACCCTGTGCAATCTGCTGAGCCTGGAATATTCAATATACCTATGGACAAGGCTACGGCTTCACTTACACAAGTAAAGAAGAGTTTAAAAAAAAAAAGCAATGTGATGTGAACATTGTGTGCCCAGTTCCCAGGCTGTGACTCGTGTTTTTCTTTCTTTTCAATGAAGAACCTCAAGTTAGTTCCAAACTTGTTTTCTTCTCTAAAAATAAACTTCATAAATCCTAAATTCTTTACTTATTAAATTTACATTCTAAAAAAAAAAAATATATCTGCAAACTTCCCTAGGCAACAGCCTATGGGAAAGAGGGATATTTAGGCTGTTGTAAGGTTTAACTTCAGTTTTATAGTGAAATACAGAAACAGGAATAGCAATTTCCTTGGATATGTGATATTCAGCATTTGTAATTTTTCTTTCAAAATCAACTGTGCCCCAAGAGCAAAAAGCTAGTGAGCAGACAGGTTGTGGGGTACTTCTCCCAGAGAGCTTAATTTATCTTTTTGCAGGATAAAACACCAAGCCAGAAAAGGGTCACATAGTTAAGGTTCACAGGTCTATGGACATGATCTCAGAGGCTTTCAGATGGAACAGCAGTATATAAAGTTTTAGGACTCTTTTCAACTGGAAAGCCTGGAACAGAGGCCAGTGTTGGAGGGAAGCACTTTCAGAGTGTCAGTACACTAAATGGCACTGCATTTTCATAGTGCATTCAACAGCTTTTGGCTTTCTCTGTAAGAGATTGACTAGAAAACAGTATTTTTTAAATCAAATGCTAAAGAAGAAGTTATTAAAATTAAAATAAAGTATTGTTCATCACTTCCTATACAACACGTCCACCACCTTTAAAACAGATGAATAGCATTTTTAAATGGTAATATGAAGAAATATTAGTCAATATTCTTCACTTCATCAAGCTTCCAGACTGTGCTAAAACACCCCAAACTTAAAAGCTGTACATATTTTATCCATGAATACCACGAATAGGGTAAGAATAAAAGAGTAAAAATGTTGAGGTTTAGAACTCCAAAGGCCTTCTTCTTCACAGAAGCAAACAGAAATACACAAACTGGCCCCTCAGCTAGAAGGCTGAGATATCATCATTCAGAGTTACTGACTTGGATCTTTCTAATGACTCCCATTTGGCTCACAGAGTTACAGCGTGCCCAAGTACAGCAAAGTTCCCTTCTCTGGCTATATTAAAGAAAATAGAGGAAAGAGAGCAATTGGATTTGGTCACTGTAGCTCAGAAGAAGACATCTTAATGCCTATGGGAATGATGCATTCCTGGGAGGTCTGTGACACGGGATGGGTCCTCTTTCAGCAGAAGGGCCCACCGTGCACCCAGTGCTGGTTGTGCTCCAGGAGTCCTGCCAGGACCTGTGTGGTCTCAAGGTCAGCCCTGTGGGCAGAAGGTAGGAGGTGTTGGCCCAGAGGCACAAGCACTAGAAGCCTGATCTCCACAGCAACTGAAGACCAAGAAGGTTTCTCAGTTGGCACATTTCCATGACAGATGACATCTCGTGGAACCGGCATTTTCTCATGAGGAATTTATTTTGTCCTGAGATTCCCAGTCAGCCCCAATCATAAAGAATGAATGCAGTAATCATGGAAAATTATATGGACCGTGAGGCAGGATTCACATTGCCTAACCTCTGCCATCCAGATCCTAGTCTTATCTCAGCCAGTCATCTATGTAACCTCTACAATTAACAGTGACTGGCACTTATTCCACCTATTTTAGAAGGGAAGGAAGCATATGCCTGTCCTTCTCTTTCAGTGCTGAAAAGAGACTAAAACCTTTACTCAGATGACCTACCAAAGCTACAATTCACCAAAACCAAATCCCACTTATAATGGCAACTCTAATGTCTCTGCTAGAGATCAGTTAGTTCCATGCCAAAGAGCAAGTTCACTTTCCATTTCATGCTATCCTGCACAATAGCTGGCTGGGTGTTTTAAATTCCGAGATTATTTCCATGAATTTTTTCATTTTGTAGCAATCTTCTTGCCTGTGTTCAGAGATCTGCTCCTTCAGGCAGTGAAGGATATCCTGCATGAATGAGAAAGCCCTGATGCAAAATGTCCCTTTCATACATGATACTATCTGTGCACTGTCACTTGCAATAAACCGCCTTTCGTAAGTTCTGTACACTGGTGCTTTCTTGGTATCTTGACAACTTGATTCCTAGCCCAGTGCTTGTAGAACATCGAGTTCCTGGTAGATACTAAGACATGGAATGATGCTATTGCCCAAGGAATTAAAGTTAATTGGAAATAGCACTGCAATGATAGAAACCAATGTGACATTGCTTAGTTTTTCCTCCAACGAAGACAAACAGAAAGGATGGTCAAGCCTTACATCAAGTGTTTGACTTTGAACTTCAGGGAGCTGTAGTTCACTGTTTTGTATAAGCAAAAAGATCAAATTCTGATGTTTGAGTAATTTCTTATATCATAGTACATCAAAGCAAAACAAAACCATCAGTCATGATTTAAAAAAAAAAAGACAGCTACAAAAACAACTACAGCTGATATCTGTTAAGTGACATAAAAAGTCCATATTTACAGGCTCCTCTGTTTAGGGCTAAAAGAGGCATCTCTAAATATTATCTCTCTCAATTCTGGAGCCATCAGTGTCTGATAAGGAGAATAAAAATTGTATGAATGATTGTCTGCAAGAGAGAGGGCATCATCTTTTCATTTCCATGGAAGAACTCCTGAAGGACACCAGGAATTTCTCAGAATGCATATCTAAATGGACCTACATCTAAATTAAAACATTCCTGCCCAAATTATTTTGACATTGGAAACCAATTATGTCAGCTGCAACAAAAGCTGCTTTTGTTATTCCCAGCATCACCTTATTGAGACTACTGCAAATGCCCAAGAGTTACACCAGCTGTAATTATCATGTTATACTCTGATACTGTGGAAAGAAAACTGAGTATGACTATTCTAGTTTGGCTCAACAATGCAAACCCTGACATCTCCTTTCCAGTGCATTTCCTTTCCTTGCCTGGACTTTTGGCAGTACTTTCTCAAATAAGCAGATATTTGATTAAAGATCCAAGAAGGCTGATGGATTTCCTCCTGCAGCTGCAGTGCTCTGAACTCTGTTCAGTTATCCACCCACAATTGTTTCTCAAAGTGTGATAGAAAATGACCATATTTTTTCTTACTGCTGTCAGCTTCTGCTGGTTTAGCATCACCTACCATTTGCATTTTCCTCTCGAATGTTTTATAGCACTCTAGTTCCATAATAAAATCTAGAAAAATCTAGACAGCCTCCAGGTACTCACTGTTGCTCCAGGTGCAGTTCAGACTGTTTTGAAATATAAGTCCTCACCATCCTGCCTCATGGATCCTCCAGCTGAAAATCTCAGCTGTCCCTCAGGCAGAATTGAAAATAACATAAACCAGAGGTGAAAGGACCATAATCCAGAAACTGGCAGGTGAATCACTGTCTCATGATCCATTACCAGTTGGACTCAACCATCTTAGGGGTGTTTTCCTACCTAAGTTATTTCACAATTCTATTATTTTTCTTCACGCTTTGGGGTCAGTCACTCAGCAGCAGCAGCACTTCCTCTTCATCTCTCCATCCAAGCAACAAGTTTCTCTTTTCCCTCCCACTGGTGATGACAATGACAAGGACTGCTCTTCCATCAGCATGCAGCAGAGATGTGTGACAGGATCTGTACCCCCTCCCCTGCTTTGGAACCCTTTCAAGGCTCAGTTTGTGTTCTGCACTGGCTTTTAGAAATGCTGCAACACACACCAAGCGTCCCCACTCCATGCTGGCACTCTGCAGTCACTGTAAAGCAGTGCTGGATGCAGAGGTACATGCTCACAGGGAGCCTGAACATCTCTCTACCACACAGCAATGATTCCTTGCTCGAACCACTGGTAGCATTAGCCCCTCAGCACAAGCAAGCCCGTCACCAGGACAGGAATTAACCACTGGTAATCCTGAACAAAATTCAAGTCAAGAATCTTGCAGATTCAGACAATCTGCAAGCCACTAAAAGGCAAAACCTAATCAATACTTATTTTGAAGGAAACCTCAATTAACTTGGTAGTTCCAACAACATAGAACTTCACACAGGAAAATTAGCCAGCAGGGATTTTCATGGTATTGTGTAGTGGCTGCCACTGATATCCAAACTAATTGAGGTCCTTTTACATGACAGAGAAATGGGGACAAACCTAAGTGGGCATATCATTCTGCTTATTCTTTACTATCCAGATCTAAAATTCAAACAGAGAGATCCTAGCACTCTCTCGCTGCTTTCTAGGACAGCAGTCCAAAACTCAGTTTACTCCTCAGAGCGCCACTCCTTCGGGAAAAACAACTTATTAGACTCTAAGTCACTTCATCTCTGTGTCCTCACATGCCACAGCTGTAAATTGGAAATAATTAGTCAAATCCCCACATCTTTAATGTTTATATTTTACTCTGGCAAACTTGTAGAGTGATTTGGTTGGAAACTTGCCTGTACAAATAAAAATCCTTAGATTTGGCTTGCTAAGAATTCATAAATCGTCTGAACTTCAGTACAACATTTCATCCAATGTTTTGTGAAGTATTTCTAGGAAAATTATAGCCACTTTCTCAGATCTAGGCAAGTCACAGGAAAACAAGATGCAGCTGCATCAGCAAAGGATAGTGATGCTAAACAGCATTGTGTTAGAAGAAATAGCTGCTGAATGGAGACCTGTATCAGACTCTGCTTCTCATGGAGGACAGTGGTAATGGTGTCACTTTAACACACATCTCACAATAGATAAATGGAATACTACAGATAAATGAGTTTTCTTTTTTAACTATATATTCATCAAAGCAAAACATTTTTGAAGAGGTGTTTTGATTTTGATGCATAGTTTCTGCCTAGTCTCTTGCCAATGGCTAGGAATGATGTAAAGGTGCCAAAGTAGCCCTGCCATAAGCAAATCTCAAGACTTTTGAGATTGTGTGGTTCTGAGGTGGTCCCTGAATTTGAAAGTGAGAGTATACTTGATTTCTAATCTCTTCCTTCAATACCAAAACCAGATATTCTAGTTATGAGATCTCAAATCTTTCCAGCTCCACACTTCTCAGAGGAAGACCTCTTTATGCCTCTCAGCTCATCCCTCCCCACTTCTGTGTTATTCTGCCCCCTCCCATCTGCTGTTCTCCCTTGCCACAAATGCCTTCCTATTGCTCCCAATCCTCCTTTGTTTGCATGTTCATTCCTCTGTTCCTTGGACACAAATCCCACTGTAATCCAGCTGCTGGCATAGAAGCAGACATAGGATGATTTACTGGGAGCTGTGTTCCCAGAGGGATGAGATGCAGGCAAAATTTCTCAGAAACACCTCATCTATCTCATCACCTTAGTGTGGGAAATCTAAGCAACAAATTTACAGCTCCTTTAAAACAGCTATTTTCAGAAGTCTAAGGGTTGAGAAGCACTGACATTATTCCCTATCTGGTCACTTATGTAAGGCTCCTTGGTGTCCTGCAGGCTACAGATACAAATTCACCTCTCACATCAGTGGGGCACAACTGTTGCCAGACTGAAGCCCAGCAGCTCTGTGTCATCTCCCAGTACAAGGGAACAAAACTGGACTAAAAGCAGCAAAGTATATGATGTTTAACCAAGAGAGCAGATGAGCAGGATACAGAGGGGGTATTTTCCGTGCCAGGTGTCCAGCTGGTAAAAGGTGAACAGAATCAACCCATCCATTTAATTATCCAGATAATCCTCTTTTCCTGCTACTTGACCTTTGCTCAAATAATTCACAGAGGAGATTACGCCCTCCTCATTCACAGCAAAAATCCCTGGGTATTTTCCCTCCCTAACAGCCCCTCTTTCTCTCTGTTTGTTCTTACCTTCCCCTTGTAGAGCTCTGCCGCTGTCCGGAACTTGCGCATTCGCTCAGGGTGCTTTGGAGACATCTTGTCTGTGATCAGGAGGAGGTTAAACTGGAGTGAACTCTGCATCACACCTACTGCTGTCTGCCCAGCACAGAGGGAGAGACGTGGGAAAGGAGATTGAGAACACTCAATTGGCACTGAATGTGGTGTCAGAGGGACATAAGTTCACATGGCTCAGCTGTGGTTTCTTTGCAAATCAGCTTCATAAGCAAGACAGATTTCTTTAAAGCAAGGGGGATCCAATCTGGGTTCTTTGCAGAAGGTCTTAACCTCCTGTCTTTGCTTATTCCCCAGACAAGAGTCTGAAGACCACAAAGGTCCACCACTGGCCTTAAGATAGTTAGTGACTAGGGCAAGGGGAGTAGGGTTGGGGCAGAATACAGGAAGCTGAAGACTAGAGCAAGGATGTGAAGAGCAAGGCCAGCAAACCCTGAATATAAGGATGTCCTAAATCGCTGAGGTCCAGCATCTGTCGGAAATACTAGCAAGAAAGTGGGATGGGTTTGTGGTGTCAAGGTTGGTCTTTGTCCTTATTTTCTTTCATTACTGTTACACTGTATGTAGCATGGGTATCAGCCCACAGTTTCAGCAACCTGATGGCCTGGACACCCCTGTGTGCTGAGGGTTAAAATTGGCTCTGCCGCCCCACAGTGAGAGAAGACCCTGGGAAAGGGCCAAGCAGGCACTACACACTGGCCCTCTGTGAGGAGCCAGGGTTGGCACTGCCCAAGAAGCCACGGGACCATCTCCACGAACTCACTCACTCCTCATCTCACTTCTCCTTCCGCCTGCTTCCTGCAGGCCCGCAGCCTCTCCCTCAAATTAAACAGTAGCGGGGTCAGACCTGCTGCCTCCCTAATGCCACCTAAACCACAGAGGCACAGACTGTGCAGCTCCCCACCAGTGGGAGCAGAAAGTTTCCACACGCTCCGGGAGTAACAAGAAAGGGGTCAGGGAGTGCATGCTGGCAAGGGCCCTGAATAACAGAGCATCTTGCTTTTGGCAGGCAGGACTCTGCTGTTAGCTTAATGTTTATCAGATATTTTGTATCCCTTCACTTTTCTGCTGGTGTGCAGTTGAGGCAGGAGACAGTAGAGGGGTTGTAAGCTAAGCTGGAAAACATTGGACGAGCTCATGAGAGAGGATGAAGCTGAAGGTGAGGATGAAGCCAGCCAGCACCAAGCCCCTTGACAAGGCTGGGGTGAGAGCAGACAAGGAGGGAGCAGCAGTTCCTCCAGCAGCTCCACACAAAGGCGTGCTTGTCCACACAACCTTGTGTAAGCAGAGCTCATCAGCAGGGCTGGATCACATCTGACTCTCCTGAAAAGTGCACAGGGTAAATATTGCCTAAAAATTCCCAAAGTATGTGGCAGAAACAGTAAGGGCCCCAGGACAGGGAGAGAAACTCTTGGCAGCACTTGGTGCGAGCCATGTGACCCCATTATCTGTTGACCTGAAGCATTTTTGGACGCAAACAGCATATGCACTGGGAATAAATATTTATGAAAAACCAAGCTACCTTAGGGAAGCTGGGAGGGCTTTGGGCCAGGGGCTGCAGAAGGCACTGTTAATTGCAGCACCTTGATAGAGCTCCAGAGCATCTGGAAAAAAAAAACTGTAACAACATCTGTACTGAGAGTCAGGGTGGAGGTGGCCAGCTGAACAGCTGAGGAGACAACCTGGAGCACCAAACAGGACACCATGCAGTGGGAACCCAAAAGCAATGCATAAAGAAAGAGACACTGTCCCATGAATTGCAAAAGGATCTAATAGGAGCTCCAAGGTTTCAGAAATTCTGGGAAATTAGAAAGATGAGAACTTCATCCCTGCTGATGTGACTTGGATATTCTTAAATGTTAGGCCAAGATATAGCAGTCCCCAGAAATATTTGGTTTCAAAATGTATTTTTCCCTTTTGAAGATGAAAAAACAAACTTTTTGTTTGTTTGTTTGTTTGTTTGGTTGGTTTTTGGGTTTTTTTTGTTTGTTTTTTTTAATTTCTTTTTTTCGGGGGGGGGAGTTGTTACAGAAAAAAACAACTCCTACCATGTTTGATTGTGGGAAAAAATGTTAAATTTCAAAACAAAATACTCTCCTACTGGTGGGTTGCAACTGAACAAACTGAATGCACCGGTTCCCTTAGAAGATGCTAGAGTTTATCTTGAAAAGGTAGAGCTCTGGTTCTCTTAGAAGATTCTAGAGTTTATTTTGAAAAGGTATAGCTCTGAAACAGGCTGGGCCACTCTTCTCTGATATAACCTGGACCTGGTGAGCACTGTTATAGCTACCCAGAAGGCCACAAATACCCCATCAGCAGTGATAAAGTCTCAGCCTTCCAGCAGCTGGGGCTTCTAAGACCTCCTGACTCCACAGCAATGAGACTGAGGAACTGCTGAGATTTCAGAGGAACCTAAATCCTTGGTGAGCCTCTACAGCAGGGAGGAGAGCAGGGACCCTGCCACCACCAGTCAGATGGGGGAGTCAATGAAGATGGCCAACATGGAAGCATTCTAAGCCTGATTTTGTGTGTGGCTAGTTTGTTTGTTTGTTTGTTTTGTTGGTGGTGGTTGTCGTTGAACTGATGAATTCTGGAGGAATGATGGAAGGGATGGGAAAGATTTTGCTTGGGAAGTTCCCAACCCACTCTTGAATATGCATTCAGATATCTGGGCTCATATCAAGCTCTATGGGCTGAGTGGTGCCTGCCTTCTGAGAGCAGGTCATTTGAGCTTCCATGTTTCTCAAGGCTTGTCAAAGAGAAGGCAGGGCACAACACGGCAAATATCCATGGGAGGAAGCAGCACTGCACACAGAGTAGTGAGAAATGGAGTTCTCTGCCCCTCAACATCCCAAATTTACTGGAAAGCCAAAGGAACTGTGCCCCAGCAAATCTGCTTCCAGTCCACGTGTGGAGCAGCAGTGAAGAGCGGTGTGGCCTCCTCAATCCCATCCCAGTACACCATCACTCCAACCCTCACACACATCTGGATATGCAGACTGGGGCCAGAGGATCACAAGAGAAGCAGGCCAAGCTCAAGGGTGAGGTCTGCAGGGAGCTGGTAATTACCACGGGGTTGTACTCTGTCACCAGGCGGAGCTCATTCATACGAACAAAGCGAGTCAGCTTCTTGGCATCAACATCTCTGTCGTTCATATCCACATCCCGCCGGTCACTGTCTACCTGAAGACAGGCAAAGACACTCACAGTCACAGCTGTCCTCTCCTCTCAGCACCTCCTCCAGAGGCACTGATTGCAGTCACTCACAGAGACACCCACTCTCTGGGACACCACCATCCTCCCTTCTCCACTACACAATCCTCACCTCTTCCCATCACCATTTATGGAGCTCTAGAACCTACAGGGACCAGCCTGCACTTTGAGATAAGGATCACCCAGCCTTCTCCAGCTTTCCAAGGACAAGGCAAACTCATGGTATAACAGAAATCTCTTAGGACTCCAGACATCCCTACACTACTAGCTCTCATTGCACTGGGGACAGGGAGAATTAGCTGATAAACTATTCTAAGCATTGTGGAGAGAGGTCATTAAATAGTCTATTTCCTCACATCAATACTTTACATCCCTTTAAAAAATCTTCATCTGTTTATTCTGTTTCTTCTACAAGTAATAAACATTGGCATCGCCCGGTATGGAATTCCTGGAAACATTGTGCAAGCAGGAAATCTCTCCAATAAAAAGAGGATTTTTCTTCCAGTACAGCAGAAAAGGGAAAAAAAAAAAAGAAAAAAGAAAAAAGGAAAAAAAAAAAAACACTTAAGCCCAGCATATTTCAGCTTTAGAGGAAAATCCAACCTGTACACACCTCCCCACAATTCATCTGCTCAAAATGATATGATTTTATTGAGATTTTTATTACCTGATAAACAAACAAAAACAACAAAAAAACCACAAAAACAAAACCAAACAAACAAGAAAAGGCAGGCAACCATGGAATGATAGCAGTACACCAGAATTTAAGGGCAGAGTTCCTGTGCAGTACTACCACAGGACGTGACTGAGTTAAGCCATGGGGACAGCAGCCTATGCCATGAAGTCAGATCAAAGTTTGGATTTGAAAGCCATTGATGCACTTCATGTTGAATGAGGTTCTTGGGGCTGAGGAGCAGTCCACATGCACACCCCAGATTTTATTCTCTGTGTCTGGGCAACATCTGAAAGTTCTTGTGTTAGTTTTTCCAGTGGTGTGCAGACATCTAAAATAATTTTTGCTGTTCTGTGGTCATTGGCAAGGTCACCCGCCCTGTCTGACAACACAAGCTGCTGCTTTTCAGACTGTGTGGCCTGATTCCTCTCACGGATTTTCCTCCTGCATGACATGAAAGGGCAGCTCTGCTCAAGTAAATAAGATCAGGACAGTGAAACACCTGGGCGGGTGAGATCAGACAGGCCTTGGAAACCAATCTAAAGCAGCCTGGATTCTACAGAAAGTCCTCTCTTGACCTTCATGGGCTTCTGGAAACATCTGATTTCCATTTGGGGATAATAACATCTTGAATCTGCACTCAACATTTATGTTTTTAAGAAAATAAGGCTGTAAAATAGCCTGCATTTAATAGTTGAAGCTCTAGTCAAAATGCCTTTATCACTCCATATAATTAGGTTGTTAGCATCTGTTAATTACGTTCCTTTTAGGTCTATCAGGATTTCTTACTAGAATAAATCAGTTTCTTTCCCCTATACACAAAGAAGTCTCACCAGTTGACACAGTCCCTCCTACTACCATAATTATGGTTTAAACTTCTAAGCATTGTAAGTGTTTCATACACTGCAAAGGCAAATACAAAATTAATTTATGCCTCTGATTCATTTCTATCCTGGTGACACATCTTTGTATCCTTCAAATGAGTATTTGATTCCAAGTTCCTGTATTCATTCTTTTAAAATTCCTTTTTATCTCTGACCTCTTACTCCTACACATTATTCAGCTCTGGATAAAAGGAAAAATAGTATGTCTGATAATTTAAGAAAAACTGACAATCAGACAAGTGAATTGTCAACCATATTTGAACCTGACTAGTGTATTATTTTCTTGGCTGGATTTTTTCCATATTAAACAAGAGTTCAGCTGCAAAAACTTGACTCCAAACAAAGAATATTCAATATAATACAAATTCCAACAATCCAAACACTTTCTTTTATCAAACTCTCTCCCAGTGCAGTCATCCTCACTATCCACCACAGTGCAAAAACAAAGGATCTTTTCAATATTTTTGGAAGAAAACCACAATGACTAAAAACCAAAATTGAAATGGGCGTTGCTTAAAATTGCAACATCTAGCAAATAAAAGGTTAAATAAAAGGACCTGCCTACCTATTGCTCACTCTTAGATCATTCTTTTTTTAATTATTTGGATAATATCAGTGGTAAACACGGTGCAGGAAATGATGAGGGGAAAAAAGAGAACAAACTGTCTCTACCCAATCTTTGTACAAGCTGGATCTAGACCTTGGCCAAGCTGCCATATTTAGTTTCCCTAGACCATGTAGTGTGTATCCACTTCTCCCCACCTCAAGCACTTAGAGGTCTGGTGTCACAACATTTCACTGGGTTTTAGGACATCTTGTGCTGCCTGGGGCCCCATTCCTCTCCACACACACCTACCTCTGCCGTTTTCCACTGCCATGCTTGTGTGAGAAGGGGCAACATGGGCAAATTGATGTAACGAGTAGAATACTTGCTCTTAGCTTTTCTTGCTACTTTTGCAGCAAGTACATGGCTCTTCCCAGAATCATCATTTTAAATTTCAGCAAATATAGCTTCATTGAGGCTACACTGAGCTACCTGCACTGAGTCAACAGAGATTTGACCTAGCATAGCATCCATCCCTAAGAAACTCCAAAGCACGATTTCTAATGCCTAAAGCATATTTAGGAAATGAGTCTGCAAACCACAGCATAGGGTAGCACAGCGTATTTTAACTGCAGAGACCTAGTCTGGCTCTGTTTTCTGTCATGATGGAAAAGTTTTGTACCCTAGGAGACAGCTTTGCCTGCCTAAAGTGACACTTGACAATTTTTGATAGCAAGCCTGCTATGTTGATCCATTGTAACATGGACTCCAGACGCTTGTCATGAGTCTCAGGACACTTTCCAAAACCACAGAAACCCCATCCAAGTTAATGCCAAGCTCTGGGCAGGTCATGTAGAAACACTGGCATCACTCTTTGCAGAGAGCTGGGTACTGAACCAGATCCGTAGGGCGAACACCCAAATAGGAGAATCTTACCAAGTGTAATTAACACTCCTTGTCTCAGTGACAGGCACTCGGCAATTGAAAAGCAAAAGCCCTCTTTGGGGCACGAAGGGGGATGTACTTTGAGGTGGACAGGCAGCCTGACTGCCAACGACAACCCTATTTTTGGCTTGCCCTAAGGAGAGATGAGCTTTGTGCTTTTCACCGCCGTATGCACTCGTCCAAGACCCTCTCCCACCCACACCTGCGCGCTGGGGGACCCGGAACCAGACCCTTATGCTGGACACGCAGGTTTTTGCCCGGCAGCGTGTTCCCGAGAGGAAGCTGCTCGTGATGCCGCCCACGCCACGCCGCGGGCCCACGCACCCTGCGGAACAGCGTGACAGTGTTCGTCGAGGCGCCGTAGTGGGACAGGACGGCGGCGCTGCTGCTGAGCCCGAAGGGCACCTCCGGGATCTGTCCGGCCGCCAGGCGGAACTGCTCCGCTTCGGGGCTCTGCGGGTCCTGCGGGGGCAGAGGAGGGAGGGTGAGAGGACAAGCGGGTGAGAAGCCGAGCCTGAAGGGGGCACCGGGGGCTGCACCGGGGGCTGCACCGCGGGCTGCACCGGGGGCTGCACCGGGGGCTGCACCGGGGGCTGCACCGGGGCTGCACCGGCACCGGCCCGGGCGCGGGCGGCGCGAGAGCGACACCTGCCGGCCGCTCGGTGCCCGGGGAGCGGCCACGGCCACCACCCCCTGAGCGAGCATTACCAGTACCGTAGCTCCTTTTAAAAGGATATCTTAGGGACATCCTGTAAAAAGTAGCTAATTCAGGTATATCAAAGGATAGAAAAATGCAATTTCACAGTATTTTGAGGTCCATTATCTTTCCTGCAGAGAGCATTAACTACTACTAGGCTTTGCCTGTGTTAAAGCCTTCCTTGCTATTCCCATTCCCAACTTTTCAGTGATGTATTTTTCATACTTCTATTTATTGGATACAAATTCTCAGGACATGCATGGTCTCTGCTTGGAATTGGTTTGTTTTTCTTTTTAGTTTGAACTGTCAGCTCAGCTGTTTGTGAGCCCAGAGAGAATGGAAAACAAAATTTTTTTGTTCATTCCAAAGAAAAACATCTCTCATGACCTGTTTTGGAAATGCCAGTGCATCAACATTGCTCTGGTGAGAGCGCTAAAGCCTAGGGTGGGAATAATCTTGCTGAGTTTTGGAGCATTCCTGGGAAACCTGGGGTTTAATCAGGCGGAGCACGGCCCTTTCTCAGAGACACGCGGGGTTTCTGGAGCAGTGTGCTGTGTTTCCATCATGGCATGCTGTTCCCAGTCAGGGAGGCCGTGCTCATTATACGGGAAGCTTGCCGAGCCACGTACTGCAGTGAACTGAAAGGCTGCAGCAGAGAAATAATTTATGGCGAGCGGAGAACGTGGGCTTTATTTGGATAAATATACTTTCAGGCCGAGAGCCAAGCCTTGATGGCACATATACGTCTTTATCTAGTGTTCAAATGCAGCCCTGTCATGCTTCAGGCGCTGAATGCCCGAGATGTTGCTGGCTGCTGCCCCGTGCTCCTGGCAGCTGGGGCTGCACGGCAGCAGCCTCCTGCCTGCCTCTGAAGAATGCAGTCCTGCGGAGGGAGGTCCCTGTGGCTCAAGACAAAAGGAGCCGTGTCCCTGCTGTAGCTCAGGAGGAGGCTCTGGCTACAGCTCTGGGTACAGCCGGCTACCCTCGGGGAAGGAGGCGTCTCGGCACTTTGGTTCTGCGTGTGCAGATTGCCCGGCTGCTTTGCACAGCTTTAGCGCTGCAAGGAGCTCCAATGGCCTGCGGGCACCGCAGTCGAGGCGGCTGGTGCTCTGTGATCAGCGCTTACAGGGCCCCTGGGGCACAAGGCTCCCGTGCTCACAGACTTGTTGCTGCCCATACCGCACGGGCAGCACCATCAGCCCTCACCCTGTGGTGGGCTGTGAGATGCCACTGCCCCACACCAAGAGCATGATGCCCTCCCTAGACTGCCCTCCAGCTCCAGGCACAGGGCAGAAGGAGGAAGATGCTTTGCAGAAGTACCTGTTTTTGAAAGCCTGAAGCCTTCTCTGACATGAGGCAGTGTGTGGACAGCAGAAGAGCAGAACAGAGTTCAAAGAAAACAGAGAAAAATGTGCAAGTTGGGGACCTTGAAAGTAATAAGGATCCTGTTAAAGAGGCCTCTGTTTTATAGTGCTGTAGCTCAATAAATATTTTCCTCTTATTTTCTGAGGAAAAATACTCATGCCATTTGGAGGGGGGTGGGGCAAGGGACTCGTATCTGTCACTCGCCTTTGAATTCAGTGGAATTTAGATAAAAAGAGACAGAGATCTCATGGATATATACTCTGGGGCACAAAGAAGTGAGACAGAGGCCACGTCTACATCCTCCCTACAAAGAGGCTGCAGCCTGAGCCCAAGCCCTCTTGGACTTCAGCAGACCTGCACTGTCATTTCTCCCTGAGACTTGGCTTCCTCATCCCTGTCACACAGGCAGTGCCTTACTCTGTCTTTGCTGACTACAGCAAATAACTGATGCTCCCACTCACCCCTCACCAACACTGCTTCTCTACTCTGCACATTTCTTTGTATCTTCCCCTGCAGCATTTCCCTCTCTCCTGCTCCAGGGCTCCTACAACCTCCTCCACCTTCCTCCCTTGCTCCATCTCCTTTTCTATGTGTTCTCTCTGTGACCCATCACCTAATCCCTCCACATGCCTGTCACAGCCCCAGCACCTTTTGGGAAAACAGCTGCCTTTGGCAGGTGTTTACACCACATCCAGCCTCATGCTCTCCTCATGGTGGGATAGAGCTCACAACTGGCAGAGGGGAGGTGCTGTGAACACACCTGGAAAAATCCAATGACTGCCACCTCTGCACCGCTGATGAAGGCTTCGGCATCTGCAATGTTGTTTAACAGGATAGGTTTCTCTGTGGCGCTGGCTGTGCCTGCAGAGCAAAGGTCAGGGTTGGGCAGAGTGGACACGAGGAACAGCTCAAAGGGGATCCCCCCAACACACACACAAGCATCGTAACCTTACAAACTCACCCCCACACCTCTCCTGCAAGCTCAACACAATGTTTTTGCAGCATACCTTGGATAAGGAAGACTCCCTGCAGCAGACCCAAACTTGCCCCAAGGCAGGAAAAAGCTCACTTACTGTGGGATGCAGAGTCATTCCCTCCAGCACATCCTGCTGGGGAGTATCTGGTAAGCAGGACAACAAAGAGGCACAGGAAGACGGATGTTCCCATGTTACCAGCTTGCCCTCTCCTCGCCATGCCACCCTGATCCAGTCCTCTCCTCCGCAAGAGACACGTCAGCAGCTCTGGGGACTCACAACCTCTTCTGGGGCGGTGGGAAGGGAGCAGCTGGCCCAGGGCAAAGCTTTCAGCTCCTGAGATAACTGCCTGGCTGGAGAAAGCCCCTCCCTGCTGTGCAGGAATCAGCCTTGGAGAGCTGCACCAACACTGCCAGTGGTGTGTCCTCACCCATAGCACTGACATCACAGCTGCCCTGCACCTCTGTGACCAGACACCTCAGCTAGGTTAAGAACATCCCTCTCCAGCTGCTGGATCCCAGAGGTTGATGTTCCCTTGTGCTTGGCCAGCAGGCTAGCCACAGAGGCATGCAACTCTTGCATTAGCTCTGGGGAACAGCTGCTACGGCAAGTGTTAAACATGAGAAGGCTATGTTACAGCTCCCTGGCTCATTCAGTTGCCATCTGGTAGCAGAGCTGGGGGCTGTCTACCCCTGGGGTCTACCCCCACCACAGCCCAGACTTTGGGCTTCAAAGGATTCATGAAATCCCTGAAGGAAACTGTTCTGAAATAATTTGCTTATAGAGTAAGGCTGATGTTTGGAAGGAGAAGGGCTATTTCCCTGCTGAAATAAGCTCCTAAGTCTTCCCATAATGCATTCTTCACATACACATCGCTGAGAAACGTGCTCTGGAAAAGAATGTGACACTCATGCAGAAAAGAAGAAAGAAACTGGTTTTATTCTCAGACACTGAACTCTTGTTACGGCATCTAGCTGCATTCCCCCTGACTGGCTTTGCCTGCACAAGGATGGATTTCAACAGGGTAGGGCACCAGATACAGACCAGGAGACCATCACGGGAGGTAAGTAACCCTTTACAATGAGTCAGAGCACATGGCAAGCGTAACTCAAGATAGGGATTTTCCAGTGACCAGTCCACCCCTGCCAGGTGATCTTGTTTCCTCGAAAAGGCACTTCCAGGACTGGAGTTGGTACGGAAGAGATGGGGACAACAGGAGAAGTACTGGGGGAGAGGGAGGGAGATGCTTTCCAATTAAACCCATCATGGCGCCATGATGGGGTGGTGGTGAGAATGGTTGGGTTGTTTTCAGTGTATCAGAAGAAGCAGCAAAGGCTGCCTGCAGGGCTGTGCATTGACCAAGGCTGGCACAGAGCCCCAGCACCCATGGGAAGGGCTGCCAGGGCTGTGGCCAGCCATGCTTGGCAGGAAGGAGCAGTGGTGGGCATGGCCCACCTGGAGACTGGTGCAGGAGGAAAGGGGATAGGAAGGGGGAAGGCAAACCGGGTCAACTCATTCTGTCCATTCCTTCTTGATGGACAGGTTCCACTCCCAGGTGAGATGGTCGTGCTTGTCATCATCCGTGAAGAAGGATTTGTTGTGATAGGTGCCTCGAGCCAGCATACCCTTAGGAGCTTCTTCAATAGGTGTCAGGAACTCATACTCCTCTGGCCGTGGCCCATAGCTTCCAACCATGAACGTGGCTTTGTCCACTAGGAGAAAGCAATCCACAGGGAATAAGCCCCTCAGATGGGGAATGATAAGGGAGAGAGGGAGCCACGAGCAAAAGAGCAGAAAGGAGGTGGGGGAGAAAGGAACAGTCCATGTCAGCAAAGGAGAGCAGAATCTGTGGGAAAAGTGGGTTAGTGAAGCGTAAGGACAGCGGGAATGATAACATGGATGGATAGGCAGGTGAACAGGCAATGCAGTTTGCACACTCTCACATGTATGTGCTTGTCCCAGTTTGAGATAAAGTTAGGAGGAAACTGAACATTCTGGCTGCTAGAAGGGTGTGAGTATATCCAGCATGTGGCTCAAGGTTTACTTTGTTTTCCCACTACTTCTCTTTACCAGTGAGAAGACACCAGTTATGTGTGCAGAACAGGATGCTGAAGCCTTAGAGGTGGTTGCATGAAAATACATGTGGGGTGTGTGCATGTGCAAAATGAGGCTTTCCTCTGCCTTGTCCAAGCAGAGCAGCACTAAGGAGAACCCACAGCAAATACAGGGCCCTGCATACCATGGGAAGTTTCATAGAGCAGGTCTGAGTTTTACCAGGTGTTTCTGAAGAGCTTTCAGAGGGTGGGAAGCTCCACACAGGCTGAGCCACTGCACAGGGGGTGGAGGGGAGGAGAAGAGCTCTGTATGGAGAGGCAACCTGTGGCAAGCACTGTCTAAGCAGAGTCTCTGTGGACTTGGCTGCTGCAGACAGTGGTGTAGCATACACATACCAGAGTTGGCTCATACTGAGTTTGCACAAAACAAGAAACCACTGCTCTGCGTGAAGCAGGCTTATGCACTCTGCTGAGAAGTCACCTCCTGAGTGTTAGCATAGGGTGGGACCTGGGACCAGTCCAGAGCTGCAGGAACATTTCTTTGAGAAGAGGGAACACACAGGTAGGAGCAAGGCATGCAGGGCTCTTACTCACCCTTCACCCCTGTCCGGTAGGTGTGCTGCACATATTTCAGTCCCGACACAATGTCCCTGTTTACCTGCAGGAAGTAACCAGAAGTGTCAAGAGAAGAGTTTTGGTTCTGTACTGATGATTTTCCCCCTCCTTAGGGACATACCCATCTTGGCTCTCTACACAAGGGAGCCTCAGCACAGGGCACGTTGTACAGTTCCCTGAAACAACTTCTCCATTGATACCTGGAGACCTTTAGTATCCTCTGTGCATCTCCTGCCCTTCTCCATCCCTTGCCCAACCTTGAAGCTGACTGAAGCACAGCAGTAAGGTTCTCAAGACATGCTGATGAGGACAAAGAAAAGTGAAGCAGGAAGTTCCCGTTTAATAATTTTCATACTGGAAGTCGTACATGGGTAACTAGAGTCATCCCTTCAGCCCCAATGAGTGAAGAGCTTCCAGGTGCCCTCTAAGTTCCATGGGGAGCTGGCAAGTTTTTTCTCAAAACAGAGGGAGACAGATTTCATAATCTTTTCTGAAATTTCCCATGGAAACTTGGATGTGTCCACTGCTGCTCTCCTCCAGCATACACTGCCTTCCTACAGTGTACACTATTCAATCTGAAAACAAGATAGACAGATCTTTTTACATCCCAGGGCTGAATTCGCACAGTACAAGCCCTTACCAGCCATGGAACTTATGGAGGGAGTTAGAATAACCTGTCTGGCTTCAGGCATCTCCAGTCAACAAGGCACAAATACAGATGGAAATATTTCACAGCACAAAAGAGAGATGGAGGTGTCTTGGGAGAGAGCACTGGGGGACATTCTTCTCTGAGACAGCAAGCCTCAGAGAAAATGAGAACTCTGCCCTACAGAATCCACAATATTAACACCTTCCCTCATCTGTCTCAGGAGAATTATCTTTCTTCCCTTTGTGCCTTCTCTTCCAAGCCCAGCTTTGAAGCAAGCACTTGCAGGGATGATCAGATCAGTGCTGGATACCACACTGCAGCCTGGCCAAGTTTCATTTTCAGCTGTAAACAGAAGAAATGACTGACACACTGATTAATGGGACTGAGGGAGAAATGAGCCCATTCGGGTATATCACAGCCTGAAGAATTCAGGAATCTTCAGCCAAATGCTACAATATTTTATCTTTTTAATATGTAGATGAAGCCTGGTAATACTGACTGAATCAGTACTTCATGAACAGCCATTCTCTCTTCTCTTCTCCTCCCTGTTCATTGCCACTTAGTGTGAAGTAAAGATTTTCCAGTGGCTAAAAAGCAAAACCAAACTCAGCCAAAACTACCCATCTGCTTTTAAACCACTTGTTGTTTATCAGTGTGAGCAAACAGAAACCAACTTCCTCCAAGTGGTGTGCAAGCAGAAATTACTTCCTGGAAATGCCTCATCCCTTGTTGGGTAGAACAACACCTGAAGCTAGGCAAGCTTTGCAAATGTTCAGCTTTTGGCATGCTGTCTGCCTCTAGTTAAATGACAGACTGCCATTGACTGGCCTTAGCAACTGATAGGAAGCAATTGGAAGGAAAACAACTCACTCTGAAGTGGATCTTAACTCTGTATTCCACCCCTTCCTTTAACACGAAGGTCTCTTTCTTGAGTGCTTCGAGGTCACCTGCAAGGAGAGGATCAAGCTGTCAGCTAGAGATGTCACAGAGAGGAGAGATCGGGCACAGGGGGGAAGATGGGGGTGGGGTTGCTTTCAGAGGTGAGCATCCCTTCAAAGGATGACACCCGTAAAATGAGTACACAGATGCCTGTGTAAGATTGTGTTGTGCGACCAAAATAGACAGAAATTCCTGGCTGTTCGTATGTATCTGTGCACACAGAGGACAATGCCTAAACAAACACACGTCTGAGCACATACACATAAAGATGTTTATGCACAGACTTGTTGCTCAGCATATGCAGAAGTGTGTGTGTGTCCCATCCATGCCGTGAGAGGAGCGTGTTTCACAGCTCCTGCCCAGCTTGGAAGGCCGCCTGGGCCGTGCAGGGCTCTGCATGGTTTTGGGCAAACAGGAAGCCTCTCTGCCTCTCCAGGCCCAGCTTCCTCTCTCCACAGAAAAGCCCATATAAGGTTCTCTCCCCGTGTCCCCCGGGGCCGGAAGAACAGTATTGCTCGATTCTGAAGTTTCAATGCAGCCTGTTACCCAAATGCATGCACATGCCTTGTGCTCATGAAGTCTCACTGAAAGGAAGCAAGCAGAGATAGCTCCTAGAGCAGTCTAGACGAAGAAGAAGACCCTCAATATTTTCCTCTGTTTCATCTCCTTCTTTTCTATTCATATATGTATACCTTAAAATAAGAAACAAGGCTAAGATGACTTCAGAGTTTCTCTAAAACCCACTGTAGCATCCCAAGGACAAACTCTCTTTTAACTTGGAGCATGCCAGGGCCTTTGCTTGTTCCCCTTTGTGACCAAGGGCAGAGCCTGTGCCTACCTGTAAGGTCCATAGTGATCGGTCCTGGAGCAGAGTCACATACCAGAGTGAGTCGGGTGACCACCACATTGGGAGCTGTTGGGTCTGCAGGTAGGGAAAGGCAGAGGGAAGCTGTCAGCTCGTAAAATTAAATGCAATTGGTGGGAATGAAACAGAAGAAACAGTGATGCCTTGCCACAAAGAAACTGCATTTCATGAAACACCCAGTAATGCCAGGCTTCCTTAGCACAATAGGACCACATGTCTACACAGTCCTTCCACATGGATCCCTCTGGCCTCTATTATAATACCTAGAGGTGGTCTTTCCACCACAGAAAACTTCCTTCTTAAGGTTATTCTGAGTAAAAAGACCACCTTTCAGCATAGGCCGACCCCTTCACATTCCTAACCCCTCAAACCCCTCCGAGACCCATACATCTCCCACCGTGAGTCCTTTTCCAGTGCCAGCACTCCCCAGTAATCTTCCTAACTCCTAACACTCAGAGCATCTTCCATGCTTCCTTTATGTGCAACTTTCCACCTGCTCAGTCCCCAGTCGTCCAGCACAAGCAGTGCATGTCCCTGACCAAACAAGATCCCTCTTCTTTGAGAGATCTTCTTGTCTCATCCCCCCAGCACACTGTTGCAGTACATCTCCCCAGTCCATCCCTATCAGCGTGCCCCAGCCTACCTACTACCACAGGACCATCTCCCAGCAGAGACTTCTTGTATTTAGCAAGGCTTTCATCATCCTTGTCCAACTCTTGCAGCTCCTGCAGTGTTTTCTGGGGAGGAGGTTTGTAATTGAGTTTCCCATCCAGCTCATCATCGTCATCTTCCACATGAGGTTCTTGTGTCTTCTCAGTCATGGTCACTTGGTCTGGGTGACAGAGGAGGGAGCAGTCAATGAGATTGCTGTGGATGGGAGTAGTGTCCCCGGGGCACTCGCTCCGGGCACAGCGTGGCTCAGTCCCCCTGACGGGCAGGCACCCACTCAGTGCTGAAGGCAGCAGGATTCCTGCAGGCAAATGGCGACGGTGATCGGCTGCAATCCAGACACTGCTGTGCTGATATTCTGGCTCAAACACAATCCCCCTCTACCCCCGCTCCTCTCTCCCTGCAGACACCACGCGCACACGCAGACCTACACCATTCTTCCCTCCCAGGAAGGAGGTGCGGGAGCAGAGGCTGAAACCAGAGTGATTTACAGCCACTCTGCAGCACAGTTGTGGCCGGCAACCCTGCAATTACCAGCCATCGTACAAGGCTTCAGTGCTCACCGGCCATCTCACACAAAGAGCCTCTGCCACACAGCGGAGCACAGAGAAACACGAATAAAGCCAAGGACAGATGTTCTGTTCACCCTCTCATAAAGGGTTAAAAGCCACATTTCACAGAAAGATCAACTACCTCACAGCCACTTCCTTAGACTAACAAGACAGGTGAAGCCCTCAAGGAAGCGGGCAGAACAGTCTATCTGCTGGCATTCCGTGCTCCCACTAACAGCTCAATTCAGGCACCCATCAGGACTCCTTCCCACTGAGGAAGGCAGCACGATGGTGACCCCAGAACAGCCACGCATGACCGTGCTGCTCCAGCGGTGCTGCTCGGAGCGGAGAGGCAGGAGAGCTGGAGCCGCAGGCAGCAGGGCTGGGTCACACACCGCTGAACGGCAGGAGGACAGCCAAACTGCTCGGGTGGCATCCCAAACGGGAGCCAGAGCAGGGGAATATCAACCAGTGGGCAGCCAGAGCACGGGCTGGGGGAACGGGAGACAGGCAGCAGAGGTGAGCAGTGCTGTGCCAGGTGCCCCTCAGTCAGCTGCCCACCTCAAGGAGCCAGCCACATGATCCTAGCCACCTTCCCACCCTTCACAGAAAGGCTGAAAAACAGGGCAGTGCCCTGGTAAAGTGGCACTTGTCACAAATGGCCAAGCCATTCCTTGTTCTTTGGCAGCAAGAGGATTTGGTCAAGCTACACAGATCATTCAGTTCACTTCCGCTTACGCTTCTTTGAGACTGTCCCTACTTAAAAGTCCCCTTCTGCTTGCTTATTTGCAATTTTCCAAACAAATCAATTGTCCTTTTCTGCAGTTGTGGCCTTAATATTTGCCCCTGCTCCCATAAGTTAAACTGGGAGCTAATGGGATAGTTTTTTCATTCATTAAAATAGAAAGCACAAAGAAAAAAAATAAAAAAGAAAAAATAACTGTTCAAGGTGAATCGGCAAGTGATGTCAGGCAACTCTGAGCAGTATGCAGGCCTCTCAGAGCAATTCCAGTGCAGGGAAGAAAAAAAAATCAAGGAGAGGTACACTGGCATGTTGCAAAGGGACAGAGAAGGACTGAGCAGCACACAAACAAGAAGATTCAGTCAGGTATTCTAACTGGAAATGGCCATTGCAAGACAACTTTGCAATTTCGTGGTGAGTGAGGAACTCAGAATGGGGAGATGGGAAATAAAAGGGAATCTCAACCCAAACAAACAGGGAAAAAACCAGGTCCCAGCAGCTGAATAACCCTGGCTCAGTTCATGCCAGATCTAGGAGTGTGAAGTACCCAAATACCATGGGAAAGGCCCTTGAGCTTGTCCTCAGGAAGAAGAAAACCAAAAGCTCCCTCCTGAAAACCAAAAGCTCCCTCCTGAAAAGCTCCCTCCTGAAAGCAGCAATTACACATGCCCCACCACTCAGTGGCCCCAGCAGAGTCAGGTTAGAAGCCTCAGTGCCATTCCACATGCCACAATCCCCTCAGTGCCATTCCACATTCAGCACAGGAGGCTGTGATTAGCCATGACAGGCACCACCAAGTCTTGCCCTCCACCTGGGCTCCAGCTGCAGCTCTGAGCACTGACCTGAGCTCTCTCACAATACCAGGCTGCACCTGACAGCAATACAAGCACAGACCAGAGGTGCCTGCCTGCCCCCATCCCCCCGTCCACCTCTTGTAGTTTATCAGAGGAGAGGGTCAGACACAGGAGATGGAAAGAGGCATCTCTGTCCACATGCAGAGAAAAGGCAGAGTCAGGACTGGATCAGCTGGTTGCTCCTCATCCCTCAGACCTTCCCTCTGCATCACACATGCTGCAGAGACTGCCCCTGCCAGCCCGCGGGGGTGGCTCACTCGAGGGGGAACACTTTTAGGTTCTGAAACATCCCAGAAAGGTGGACAGACAATCTGCCATGCCAACAGCAAGATCCTGCAGGGAGCAGGACCAGCCAGGCTGTCTGGGATGAACAACCTCTGGCTCACAGTCGTCTCAGGATGGCACCGACCAGACCAAGTTCTGGCGTTTTTCCCCAAGCCGTGGATCTGACGCTGTCTTCCTGCCAAACTCCAAGGCAGGCGGTGACCAAGAGGAAAGCCTCCTTCTCAGCAGCTCCTGCCCCTACTTGCTCCAGCTCCAGAGCTGGTCCCCTTCTGCAAGCTGAGACACATTCCTGAGCTCAGGCACCACTGCTTCCCCAGAAACACCATGTTGCTTTTGGGGTTCCTGAGTTTCTGTGCCACTGCCCACGCCAAGGGCTAATATGGAGCTCCCCGTCCAGACCAAGAGCCTCACTAAAATTAACCCTATATTGCTACACACAAGGAGAAATCTGTATGGTTAGTGTCTTGCCCTGCCACATTTTTTCCTGCGTTTCTGCAGCCTCAGCCCACGGTCCTGCGTCACCTGCACCCCTGAGGCCTGGCAGCAACTGTGAAACAGCAGGAAGAGGGCAAGGGCAGGGTTAGGGATCTCTGTTAGAGAGAGATGGCTGCAGGAGGCAAAGAAGGTGTGAGTGTCTCGCAGCTGGGCTCTGCCTGTGCCGTGGACAGACAGCTGCCCTGGCACCTGCAGCAGGAGCAGGCAGTGACAATGTGGACGGTAGGCATTTCCTCAGCCCCCTCATGCCTCCACCGGGCACAAAAAAGGGTGTCAGAGGGGCAGCATTTTACTTGCCCTCCGTCTGCTCATCACTTCTCCAAACCAACCCCTGGCCGAGGGCTTATCTCCAGGAAGCGGGTTTAGCAGGGAGGAAGTAATTTTCCGCGACGGGGGAGAAACGCACCAGACTCAGCAGCGCCCCCAGCCCTGGCCTCCCCACGCCAAGCCCCGGGGTGCGGGGACAGAAGGGTAGCCCATTTCCCGGGGAGCGCCGGGTACCACGCCGCAGGGATACGCCCGCCGCCAGCCCGGGACCGCGGGGGCCTCTTCCCTACCCCTGCCCCTTCTCCCCATGGCAGCGCGGAGCCTGGCTTCCCCCTCGGGTGCAGGCAGGGCTCTGCTCATCTCCCCGGGCAAAACCGGGCACCGGCGCCCGCCAGCCCCCGGGAGCAAAGGCGCGCAGTTGCCAGCGGGGAGCGGGCCGGGGGTGCGCCCGCTGCGCTGTCCGTGCCCGCCCGCCCCCGGCCGCTCCCCGCACTCACCGGCGGAGCGGCGCCTGCGGCCGGGGTCCTCCTCTGCTGTCAGCGCTCAGCCTCGAGCTTTGGCAGTTGGAGCAGGAAGGAAGTTGGTGAAGAGAGGAAAAAAAAAAAATAACACTCACACGCAGCGAAAAAAAAAAAAAAAAAAAAGAGCGTCGGCAGCAGCCCACCCGCAGAGGAAGCCCTGCGCGGCCCCGCATGCTGCGGCGCTCCGCCGCCTGCCCCGCTTTGTCTGCGCCCGCCCGGCGCCGCGCTGCGCTCTTTTTGCGCAGAGGTGCACAGGGCTTTGTCTGCCAGGATGAGCCCGGCCAGGGACGCCGGAGTGCCCGCCGTGCGCCGCTTCGGGCTCTCGGTGAGGGCTGCTGTGCCTGCGAGCGAGGGAGGCGATGGCTTTGTTTTTCTCCCCAGGCTTTTATTTTGTTTCTTTTCCTGATGCAATTAAGATCGATTTCAAAAACTGGCGCTGATTTATACCGATTAAAATATGCAGAGAATCAGGTTGCGTATTCCTGTGTATGTGGGAAGATAAGGAGCATTGCAAATGGAGGTTCTTATGAACCTCATTTTTCCTGCTACCTGCTGCACTTAATCAGCTTATTGTTCCCAACTCCCAGCCGTTCTCACACAAGCAGTTTCAAAGATCAGCTACCTCAGGAAGAAAAAAACTCTCATTTCCCGGGGTTGCTTAAATGATAGAAAAGATTTTACACCACTTACTTTCTGAAATGTCAGCAGATTTCCTTTCTTTGCCCCTCATGCGATGCCTACTTAGTTCATCAGTCACATACATCCTTCATGTACGTAGTCCTCAGTACACAACAAATTAGATCATTGGTTTGCAAACAACGAATCTGGACCTGCAATGACTGATAGACTGCTCTTAATGCATTTACAGCTGTAAAATAAGCAAAGCATATCTATTGCCAATAAGCTTACATTCACTGCCCTGGATCCACACATCCATTAAAAGTGGTTATTGTACACAAATTTTTAAAGGTTGTAAACAACTTGAGGAAAATGAGGAAAAGGGCCCTTCTTCGGGGATGAACAGATCTCAGAAGAGGGGGACTGATTTTTCCAGCCAGATATTGCTTTCATCTAGGTTATGGGTGGCACAATGATTCTTACCTCATGAATTTCAAGGGAAAAACAGAGCATGTGTCTGTCTGACAATGGATTCCCATTTATCAGGGGCTGTAGCCTCAGGAACCTTTCAAGCTTCCATTAATTAGTTTCAGCATCAAGAAAAAGTATTTTATTCTCTGCCCCTCTTTTTCACTGCTACACTGTCTTCCCTTGAGCCAGCACAAGGTACCTGACTTGAATACAGTACTGAGATGAGTTCAAATGGTACCAGGGAAAGAAACATGTAAGCAAATGTGTAAGTATATATTGGTGAGTTTTCAACCCAGATACCTTTCCCCATAGTTGTTCATAATGGACAAATGTGGCTAAACCTTTATGCCAGCACCAGTGGCTGAGTGGGGTGGGGATGAGGAAAGGACAGTGTCACTGTAGTGTCGACTACAGTGTCACTTTATGGCAGTCCATGTTGTTCATGTAAGCAATTCTGGCCTGGGAAAACTGTGAAGAGTTGGATGTGTTAACTTCAGAAAGCTTTGAGGAAGCCCCTGTGTCTTATACATCAGCTTCTTGTCTTGGTTTCTTTGCTGTCTGGACTAACTCTGATTTCAGTTTAGAAGCTGAACACAGTTGAGCTGGGAGGAGGTGTGGGTTGAGGTTACTGTTCACTCATGGCTTGGTTTGAAATTTCCTTAGCTTTAGCAACGCTGTACAGTGCAATTGTAAGTAGTTTTATTGCAATCACTCTTGCTGAGGAATAGTCAAGATTAGCTTGGTCTCTTGTGGGTTTCTTTCTAGTTAAACACCAGACCGCATGTGTCTTTGTGTGGCTATTTACACACTATTTCTAAATGCCTGTGAGCATAAATTAAGATCAGTTTATGCACAAATATGCATAAAGGTATAGGGATGTGTAGCTGTGTGCCACCACATGTATGTGCATTCAGCCTACGTGGGTTCATCTGCCTAGCGTGCAGGGGAAACAGATTTTACTCCTAAATTAGAAATTAGTCAGTATGTAATCATGGGGACATCATGTAATTGCTCTGTGCCTCCTCTTCCTGTCGGTAAGCAGTGTGAGAAGGAGCTGTAGATGTTGGAATCACAGCATGCCAAGCAGATGGGAACTTAGAAGCCAGGCATGATCCTTTGGGTCAGCATATCCAGCATCCTGCTGGGGAACCACGTCACTGCCCTGCTGGAAGAAAGGAAAGGTTTGGACCACAGTGGAGCAGAACATCACTGAAAGCAAATCTCTACCACTGAGTGTTTCATCTTTGGCAAACTGATACCATGCCATGAAGATCACCTCTTGGCAGACCTTGTCCAACCCCAGGCAGTTCTTCTGTCTGTGACAGAAGGAGGCAGGGACAACAGCTAAAGTGTACCTGCTTTATTGCAAAAGCCATGGTAAAATTTTAAATATGCTCTTAGTTGGAAAATAATATTTTTTACTTAAAATATTATGATTAGGTCTGATTTAATTTTACCCCACTGATAACAGTTGATTGTACAATTAGTAGATCACATTAATAGGTGTGATCAACTGCTAGTGTTTAAGTTTATTTCAAAAAGTTTATGCAAAATATTAAGCACATATCCTTCAACTACACAGCCTGTAATCCCAACACTCATATATGTCTGTAGCACTCTGCTGGAAACAACAAACCTTGACTTTTTTAAAAACTGTAAGGTTAAAAAAATTATGCTTTTTTTTTCCTATTTGAATTTGGATCACTGCCATTAGGTATCCAGTATTTCTGGATTTGAGTTTTTTACAGTGGTGGTACATTGCAGCTTTGTGCTGATAAATGTCATCTCCATCTTCTGTGGAACAGCTTGCTGTGTTTGAGGAATAGAACTACTTTTTGACCTTTAAAAGTGACTAATCCAGAAAAATTTCACCTGTTAGAATCTCTTATTTTCACCTACTTGTAATTTCCAAACCTGTCAAATTTGGAGCTGAAATTTCTCAGGCTGGAAGCTCAGAGAGAAAAAATAGAGATTTCAGTCCAGGTAGGGAATCAATTTTTGTAATTTTAAGAGGCTCAACAGAGTAATACTTTTGAATGCTGCTGCTCGTGTAAAGTGATTTGTTTTGGAACTACTAATTTGCATTTTCACTGAACTCAGTACATAGTGTTACTAACTTTGATCTCTCTCTAATGAACAGTGTTGCTGAATCCTGTCACTGTCACGACTTTTGCCTCCTCCTCAAGCTTTTTACAGTCTCCAGGAAGGCTACAGGTGATATGCTGGGAAGACAAGCTCACAGTTCAGCAAATTCATGTCAGTAGGTGCTGCAAGTGTCAGTACTGGCCCTGGGTGTCCCCTAGATGGTGTCCCCAGCTGGTGTCCCTCACTACATGCAGAGATCCTCTTCCCTGCAGAGATGGGAGGAGGTAATCCAGTCCTGAGGCAGTCACGAGGGGATGGGGACGGGCAAGGTGACACGTCAGGGCACTTGGACATGAGACCTTTCCCTGCCATGTGGAGGAGCATTCACTGCACCACCAGATGCCACCCAACTCTGGTAATCCCAGCACTGCCTGCTCTGACTCTCAGTTAAGTGGGATAAACAGGGTGATACAGCCAACGAAGCGTGAATTCATCCCCTCTGAATAAAACACAGGCACAAATTACCCCAAGGCTGCCTTTAAAAGTGATGCAAAGGGGTGTGCAGCCCTTGGGGTGGGATGGGAAGAAAGGGACGGAGACCGGATAAAATGCCAGGCAAGGGAGCCAGTATTCAGCATGGACAGCAAGGAGAGGGAAGGCACGTTGAGGTGCCAATGCAAAGCTCCTGGTAAGGGCTTAACTGGGTTTCCCAAACCCAAAACCTGTGGGAATCCCTTCAAACCACAGAGCCACTGGACTTGAAGGCTCTCAGCTGGGTGAAGAGCTGACCCCTGAAAACATGACTGTGTGCTCCCTCTCTCCAGCTCCTCCAGAAGTGATTTCTTTGAAAGATGGAGAGATTGGAGATTTAATACTTGTCTAAGCAGCTTTCAGGCTTGTTAAAGTGCTAATCCCATAACCCTGTCACAAGCCTGAAGGTGTGCAAAGACTTCACATGTCACTTCACAATCCCCTAAGGGAACAAGGGAAACAGGAAGACAGAGGAAGGAAAAGGATTTTGTTGGGGATGAGAGGGTAGCTGCAAAACAGAGCCAGTTTCCTCCAGAGGCTAGCCTGAGAAAGGCTGAGGGTGGACAGAGCAGCTCAGTGAAGGAGAGAGAGGGAGGGAGAGCTCAGTTGGTGGCAGGGGGTGAGTGAGAGGACAGGCCTTGCTGAAGGGAAGATGCTCCTGTCATCAGGGAGCAGGGGTGTCTTCCCTGCACCCCCTGCACTCCAGAGCCAGCGTGCAGGAGAGCAGCTTTTGCTCTCCACCCCTCCTCACCAGGTGCTGTGGCACAAGTCAGTGCTCTGCAGGTGAAGGTGTCCTAGAGAAGTCACCCACCAGAGCTGGATTTAAAAGGGGACTGGATTATTTTGGGACCTCTCAGAAAACAGGTGGTTATGTAAGGTCAAATCTCAGCAAGTGTAATCAAATCTCAGTTCTAAGCTGATCACCAAGCAGGGTATTAGGAGGTATTTATTCAAGCATTCCTCCCTGTGTTGAACTTACCACTGAAACAGCCAGAGCTGAAGCTGAGACTAAATTAGGAGAGCTGTGGCATCCTCTCCTCCTCTGCTGACCTTGGGAAATCTCCCTTGCCAGCTGCACCCTGACATTCCTGTGCTAAACACTGCTCTCAACAAAGAACTTGATTTCATACTGGAATTTATGGCTCCTAGTCAGGTTGTGTCCAGCCTCTGGCTAGGTCTTAGGTGCCTTACCTACCTTCCTGCTTTACCTGTAGCTCAGGGGATGCTGCATGTAGCTATATGACATCTCTTGAAGCCATGAGACAATAATTACCAGCCTCTCCGTGGCAATGTTTTTCCTTTATTGCGCTTGTGCTGTTCACATATTATTGCTCTCACAGCCCTGCCTCCGTAAACCCCCACAGTGTTATTATGGTGGAATCTCGTGGAAGAACTGATGTGAGAATTGCTGTTCCTCCCACTCCTTCTTTGCCTCTTGTATTGCAGACTTCAGTGTATAAAAGAGAAAAACAAACATGGTGTGCAACCAAAAATGGCTATTTAAATTCTCGGTAAATATTATCCAGTTTTAGATATTCACAGAAGATTAACAAGCAATGAATGTGCAACATTTGCACACGATGAGCATTCTCCTCCCAGATCTAATAGAAACACACCCAGAAATAGCCCATAGGAGTTTAAGTGGGTCTTGATAAAAAGTATACTGTGACAAGGGAAAGTATGGCAAAGAAATCATCATACTGGTCATTTTCACTGCCTCCAGCATGGGAGAGAGTCCTCAGAGGAGGATGTTCCTGTAGGACCCCATCATTGCCCTTCACAGCTGGCCAGCAGGGGAAAATTCCCCTTTTTCTCTCTCTTCATTTCCTTTATTTTCTTTTTCTTTTTCTTTCTGGAAATAACTTTCAGTGTTACAAAGTATGCCATCGGCTGTCAGTGTGCCACAAATAAATCTTAGTGTATACAAAACTGTCAGAACATCCTTTGTGCAACATGTGCATGGCCCACATGCAATGGTGACTGCTAAACAATTCACTTTTTCTACAGTGTGTTTCTTATGATGCTTGACTGGACCAGAAAGCAAGCTGCAATTCCAGGTCCTTGGCACAGAAATATCCTTAGCAGCCTCCCAGTGAGACACTTCAATGCACTTCGTAGAGGTGTGTACCTCCAGTGGGAAACAAGAGTGTAGAGGATCTAAATTAAAAAAAAAAAACCCAAAAAGTTGGAATCTGGCAGTGAAAGGCCATTAAAAACAAAACCAAATGAACAAACAAACAAACATTACAACACTAAGCTCTACATTTGTGCAAGATCCTGAGGCGAAAACAGAAGGCTTAGTACTAGCAGTACACCTAAGCAATAGAAGCAGAATTTTTTTTTTTAATTGATTCAGGTTTTCATCCCCTGGCTTTTTCCCTTTCACAGTTATTTCCACCAGGGATCTGCTATCACATGGCAGCTAGAGCATTTAGCATCCATGTGTCTGGGAGGTGAGCAGCAACCCAAGAGACAAGATAATGGAACAGCAAGAGCTGCCTCCTCTGCCCATTAGTCAGATGTTCCCAAGGACAGTGTGAGATGCTCCCCAGAAGCAATCATTTCCTTCTGAAAGCTTCAACTGTTACATGAAAAAAAATCATAATAGTGGTGGCAAAAGGCTGAACTGAATGAGATTGCACAGCAGTGCTTTTATGTGGTAGGAGGAGGAAAGAAGAATGTCTGTTGCATGGTGTGAAAGCCATGGGAAGAAATGTGCCCCCTTAAGAAGAAGAAGAAGAAGAAAGAAACATTTTACCGAAATGTTTGGGGAAGCCTTCCTTTATTGGGCAGCTGGTTGCCAAGGAGAAAGTATTGATCATTCAAAAAGAAAAAAAACCCAGAAGATGAGAAAAGGAGCTGTCAGGAAAGAAGACATCTGGAGCTGACTTATGTATAGTTTCTTCTTCTTAGCCCAGTACAACTGAATCATTTGCTTCACTGATTTAAACTGAATAAAGCTCTAGAACTATCTAATTTCTATTTTAAAAAACCATACTTGTCTTTTCTTCTTTATCAAGGCAGTGTTACTTCTCTGTTTAGTTCGAGTGATCATTTTAGAGAGTGCTAGTGTACCGTTTAATCACTGTTCACAGGTACATGGCATGTAATTTATACAGAAGGAATGAATTATGAGAAAAGAAAAATCTGAATAAGACCCTTGAGATACTACTGTAGAAATTCTGTGATTCAGGTACAATTTTAATGGCAACCACAAGCTCTGATTTATAGCAGTCACATAGATAACCAGATCAACTACCTGGGTTGGATAAAAAAGGGGAAAATGTTAAGATTTGGTTCAATATATTAATGCTGAGCTTGTTCTGTAAATGTCATTCAGGAGAAAAATAGTCATGTAAATGAAAAATCAGATATTTTAATTGTGGGCACAGTGAAAACAAGAAAGAAAGGATGCTTTTAAAAATGATCTAACAAAGTCAGTCCTATTGTGTCATTGCCAACAGCCTGAATGCAGACATTAAGCAAAGTTAGTGCTGCAGAAAGGCTGCTCGCTAATGATATTGCTTTCTCTTGGGACAACTTTGCAATTAGCATGGGGATGCTCTTAAACAATGAATCACAAAGCAGTTCGAAACGACGGAGCTTTTTGTGCTGCATGGCCAAGAACATCAGTCTCCTCAGCAGATGCCTGTGTGGCTGAGTGTCATCAGCAGGTCTATGAACTTTCTCTCCACCATCTCTTCTCTATTTACAAATAAGAATGCTAAAAATGTAACTCTCTCTCTTGAGATCTGATGGTGAAAAGCACTATCAAAAAAAAAAAAAAAAGAGAGAGAGGAGAGGATTTCTTTTGGTTTTCCTTTTATTTATGCCCATCAGGGAGAAGTTTCTGTAAGTTACTAAAATCATGCTAACACAGCAGTCTTGTGAGTGTGAGATGCTAAGACTTGGTTATCTGTTCCCAGAAAGGCCAGATTCACTACTGTGAAGAAAATATAACTCTAGTAACTAATGAAGTGTGGGACAGACTGCATGGTTTTATATCATCTGCTATAAAAAGCCCCAGAATGTCCTAAAGCATTTGTGCCTGGAAGCTTGGGGCCCGTAATGATGTTCTGATATGCACAAGAAGAGCACCCTTCCCTGAATAAGAAAAGCAGGGAGTTTATTTTTCCTGAAGAAGCCTTGGCAAGGGCCATTTGGCTTGAGGACTTAGTTGTGTCCCCAATACTTAGTTTGTAACGCATACAGGGCCATCGCTGATAGTTCAGCAAAACCTTATTACTTGATTTATGTTTCCTGAAAGGACCCTTTTCTCCTGGTAGGTCATGGAAATCTCCCTCTCGAGCCTTGGTAGTGGGAAAACAGACCTCAGCCTTTTTAATTTCTGCCCTATTGCCAGAGAAGCCTCCAGAGTATGAGTGGAAATGAATATCAAGACCAGGCTGTTCCGCAAGCTGACTTGATGACACTGAACATAACTTTTGTATCCAGCAGCAGGCACAGATTCCCAGAGTCAGCACACCCCTTTTATTGCAGGCTGTTAGAGATGCTTAATCCCAACACCAAAATAACTCTGCAAGATTTCCTGAAGGAAAAATTATAAAACTCTCCACGAGCATGCCTTCTTCTCCACATTTTTGATGGACTTGTTTGCATGTATTCAAACAACCAAATATCCGTGCCAGGGAAAGCCCGATCCCCTGTGTCTGTTTCTCTCTTCTACACTAGCACAAACAGCATGAGGCTTGGGAACATGGTCAGCATTGCAGGAGCAGGATTACAGCATGTGAGTTCTCATTTGCAGGCACCTTACTACACTGAGTTTCTCAACAAAACACTGTTGACATGACAGCCTCACTGATCTTCTATGAGACTGATAGAGAATCCCATTCTAATCCTACCATGGTTCCCTCACCAGGGATCCAGAGGCACTTGGTAGGCTGCCTGTCTTCAGGAGGGAAATCAACGTTTTACTGCCTGGTTAATTCTCTGCTCACTTCCAGTTAGGTGTATCTTTGTGGCAAGTGATAAACCTCTATCAATAAGGCACAAAGTCTCCCAAGTATGTGGCACAAGCTTGTAGAGATACATTTCAAATGTTATTGCAGCCCACACCAACCACAGCCCTTATCAGCTGCATCCTTGAGACTGTGCCTCAGCTGGGATTTCCTCCCACAGTCCCATGAGCTCAGTCAGCCTCTGGAAAAATCGCTGTCTTGTAAACTTGTGTTTTCTTTGTCATTCAAGTGAGCTGCTATTTCTGGCATAACTACTGTTGCCATGGCTGCACCAGCTCATAAATAGGGTCAGAAACCTTGGAGATGTTTTTAAAGCGATTCCTTGGAATAGAATATAATCTGGCAGAGGTGATGAAGCTCACGAGCTTTCCTTTGAGGCTACGAGTTCTGCAGTCCTGCTACCACCTGGACACTGTGGTTTCTGCAGCAGCTCTGATCTGGATCGAATGGCAACTGTTGTGGCCGAAAAGGTTGGCACTGGCTTTCCTGGGGAAGAAAAGCCTGAGCAGGGAGGGGCAGGGATTGGGTACTCAGTCCCCTGGGCAGGACTTGCCATCCTTCTGGTGTGGCAGCCAGGCACGAACACGCAGCAGGTGCCTCTTGCTCTGAAAGGAAGCTGTGCGCCCACAACTCCACAAAGTAAATGCCACCCACTCTGTGAGGGGAAGGGAGAGAGAGAGGACTGATAATCCTGGGAGATAAGAAAGAACGTGAGAAGTGGGGTCCTTTAGGGAGTTTCTGTCATGTTTTGTCAGTGGTAAAAAAAAAAAATCTTCATGTGACACCATGGAAATTTTTTCCCACAGTCCACTTTTGTTAAAGGGAAATGAGACAGATTTCATTTGGAAAACAGGAAAACAAAGGGAGGATTTTGAAAACAAACTGCCTGAACATATGTAAATTTTTAAGCTTCAGGAAAGAGGAGTAGAGGTCTGTACAGCTGATTTCCCTAGCAACTTTACCTACATAGAAGGAGGCAGAAGGGGAGGGGGAGCCCCTGAAAACCTGTCTGCAGCAGATGGAGGCATGGGAATGAGCAGCGGGGATGGGAGTGAGTCTGCTGCCAGCAGGCTGCACCTCTTTATATCCACACAAGCAGGTCCCTGCCCACAGTAATCACTTCTGCTGTCAGAAGGGGATGAGTGCAATCAATCTCCACACATTTGTATACAAGCTCTAGTCAGCACAGGGAGGAGAGGATGCCAACACGATGCTGCCCCCGTTCTCTTTCCTGTGCCCAGAAATTACTGCACAAGCCTCTGAAAGCTGCGTGATTGTCTTAAGTGTGTGGGAATGTAGGTGTGTTTGCTCCTTCTCTGCTAGATTGAAAACCCCTCAGCTACATCTAGGATTTAATTCCCAGTGGGTTCAGTGCCCACTCAAGGGCTAGAAGCTCATTGATTTTTTTAATGTAAGTTAAAGACGCACTGAAGGATTTATCTTGCCTAACTTCAGGCATCTGAAAGGTCAGAGGCCTCAGCTATGGGACTCTTGCTGAGCACCAGCGCAGTGCTGGCCTGATGTTCACTGCCAGAGTCTGTCACGTCAGTGAGAGACTGTCCCTTCTTGGTCACACGCAGTCACACCCCCGGATGGCATGGCTGCTCCAAAATCCCCTCCTCCAACCTCACCCAAAGAAAAATCCCATCCATCATAAACAATCCCACACTTTGGTTTCATTCTGCCCTTGTGTTGCTCTGATGCTCCTGGTGCTACTCTGTTCGCTGGGATTATTTTCAGTCCTGCCAGCCTTGATCTCGTGTAGCGAGGTGAATGCTCAACAAGGGTAAGTGTAAGGTTCTTCACCAGGGACAAGAGTCCCTGAGGGTTACTAACCTTGTGATCATACTCCAGCCAGACTGTTACAGGCCATGACTGAGGCACTGCTGCAGCTGAGGATAAGGATGAGTTTCCAGCAGCTTTTTGAAGGACTCTGGACCTTCTCTTTTCATCATGAGACTCCACCAACTCTTTCCACATCTCTGACGTTGATCTTCCAGGCAGTTACAACAGGATACTAAAACACACGAGAGTTACCAAGGACCTGGTATAAAACAGTATGCAATACCGCATGTTGGGTTTTTTGGGGCTGGAATATGGGCTGAGCTCTGCCTCTGAGGGCCCGTCCCCGTAACAGTGCTGCTGGTACCCAGATGTGACACAGCTGTTACCTCAGCCCAACACCTTGGGTCTCAGGAGTGAGTGGTTGCCCACCCATGTGCAATGCAAAGGTTCCTCATTCTCCCCCCACCTTCCCATCTCTTCACAAGAGCCCTGGCAGCATCTCAGCAGCATTCCCTATGACTCCCTTGAGTGGACTCAGCCCTGTTGACACCGGGCTCGCCGTGTGCATCATCGCTCTGTGAGGTGTGTCTTCGCCCCTGCAGCATATCTGAGAAGTGTACGGGGAACACCTCCAGGCATTCACCAGCACCAGAGAGGGATGAGGAATCCTCCCTTCCCTGACATGTGCAGACACGTGTGTTCCCAAGAAGCAGCACCACTCAAAGTCAGGTTATTTCTTTATTTCTCTTTGCTTCTCCAGAGATGTCCCCCCAGAAGCTCCAGAGAAGATACAACCTTCTTGCAGAAAGGGGCACATCACCCCTCAGGAGTGTGCTGAGGCTCTGCTGCTCCTCCAGACCTTGCTGGAGCTGTGCCTGCACAGCTCTGGTCTCACAGTGCTCCCCCCATTTCACCCCTGCCGTGCAGATGCCCGCCCACGACTGATGCCCTGATGTCACCTGGTGGCAGGGTATATCTGGAGGACAAAGGACACCTCGAGACTTTCTACACAGGCTGGAGGACAGGAGTTGAATGATTTGCAAGAGGAGCCCTTGGCACTGTAAGTGTTCTCCAGGAGCTCAAAGCAATAGCAAGGGGGGTAGGGGGATGAAAAATGAACTGGCTGCAAAACCCAGGGGAGAGAAAAGTCCAGATAAAACTCAGTGGGGGAAAAATTTGGATGTTTGTGCTTGGAGAGCGTGAACAGATCCAGTAGCTAGGAAAATGAGTTGTGATTCTTGCGTGGTTGTTTTCTGTTTCCTCTATCATTAGGGCAGGTGCTGCTGCAGTGGTTTGTCTCAAAGCTCCCTGGCTGTATGAACAGGGGATGCTCAGTTCCTCGTTCTGGGCACCCCTCGGCTGGGGTTCCCTGGAACCCTCTTGGCTTGTGTCCTCAGCTGGCTGAGCCTGCATGTGAGCAGCACTGGGGGGCTGCTGAGGAGCAGCTGGGACTGGCAGCTGGTGTTTCCTGCCCCAGTGCCCAGCCCCACATGCAGGGCACATCAATGAGGAGTTTATAACAGGATGCTCTGCTGTTACTGAACCCCTTCTTTCAACTGGGATAGTCTTTCCAGTGATCCCCATTTGGGAATATAGTTCTACTGGAAATGAGTTTCTGTCTCTTCGAGTGCATCCTCTTTCACCTGTTCTCGGTCTTAAAACTGCTGCTAGAATGGAGGACTTGAAATCCTGTGTAAGACGCAGGAGCAGAAAGGGCTGAACCTGCGTGGGCTTTTTCCCATCACTGTGATCAGCCACCTCAAGCAATTGAGACCGGAGCTATGAGACTCCTCAAAGGCACTGGATTCAATAGTCCCTGACGAAAACCTGAAAGGATGATGCTAATGGTTCTCCCGAGGCCAAGATCTGAGCATGCAAGAAACCCATAAAAAGAACGTGAGCACAAGGATGTTTCCTCCTGGTTTCTCTCTATTCATAGAAGAGTATCTGCATGGAGGGCCATAGCTTATGGAGGTTCTGTGTCTGACACCCTGAGGCAGTGTAAGACAAGCGCACATGGAGGAATCTTATTTTTGAAAGCTTTGGACAGGGGAAGATGAGTTCCTACACCAAATCACTCAGAAGAAGATCAAGTGAGGAATCTACACTGTCTGCCAGGGACATTTTCCACTGAGAGTCAGGGATTAAGGATGGGGCAGATTAAAGAGTCAGCATTTGTCACTAATATTCAAGCCCCTTTAAATTTATATAAAACTAAAATAAGGATGATTAACCTGCCCAACAACCCCGAGGTGGGATTTCTGACGCAACTGAGATAAGTCCATTAATGCGTATTAGGTATAATTAGCATTCAGATGCAAGCAAAGCTCTTACCTAGAGGATTAAGCCCTTGCCTGAGCAGAAATGCTGTCAGGGGCAATTAGGTAACACCTCATCAGAGGAGGGAGCAGAGGAAGTGCATGGCAGAGGATCTTCTGCCTCAACACTCTTTGCATCCACAGCCGTCAGCTCTTGCCCAGGAGCTGCATGCTGGTGCTGGCAGAGGCAGAAGAGCTCTGGCAGAGCAGGAAACACTGGGAGAAAGCAGCATAGCACTTGCAGAGATCTAGAGGAGACTCAAAACATTTGTCAAGCCACCTGTTTGATCTGCTATCAAGGACTATCCAAGTAACCAGGTATGGTAAGACAAAAGGCAGTGAAATTCCCATGGAAAGAAGCTGCTGTTGGCATTTCTTTCATATCTGCGATCCTGGGGTGTTTGTCTGGCTGTGCGTAGGGGCAGTTGGTTCCCAAGGTGTGGGAACTGGCGCAAGTTCCATGCTGTGGGACAGGGCCCACTCCAGCAAGAATAGAGAATTCTTTCACTCTTATGATGGCAAGGAAGTCCCACCAGCTTCGTGGTGGGAAGGCAGCTTGATTTCAGCGGCAAGAGGAAAGTTGTTATGTGCCATTAAGGTTGCTTTCCATCCTCTGTCATTTTTTTAGTGATGCATGGAGAGAATAGAAGTTGAGGGAGATTAGTGAGGAAAAAGTTAGAATTGTCCCTAATGTTAGAAATGTCCCCAACTAAAAGATTCGTTGAGTGCTCTTTATTGAATTCATGCAGAAGAGAGAGGATGAAGTGTGATTTGGGCAGATCCTTTTTCCTACCAAATCCTGGGTCTTTGAATATCTGGTAGATGGATGCAACTACTTCAGACTGGGGCAAAAAGGAATTTCAAGGGCTGACTCTTTCCGTTAGCTATTCCTCTATTGAGTGAAATCAGGGGCAAAATGTGGACTCAAGGATTTAAGAGGTTTTGACCCTCAAAGACATATTTATGGTTAAGGTATCATGCCAGTGCCCAGTAGAGGTTATTGAAACAGGACAGGAATTGAACTGGAGATGGAGCTCAAATGCATCTTTCAAGTTTTGGATGTCAGTCCTAAGGGATGGAAATCTGTTAGCTGGTTTGTTTTTTCTGTTGTACTTTTGGGAGTAGTCCTTGAGAAGGGTGCCAAGTAACTTGGATGTCATATTAACATGGTGGAAGTTAAATTAAAAGTGGATGCATGTCCCTTCTAGTTCAGGAGTGGGGTCTAACACTGAGACAGAAAACATACTGATGAGAATGGCACCTGAGACTGAAACATAATAACAAACTTTGGCCCTTTCGCAGACATGCTATGGAGCAGCTTTCTGATGCAAAGCATTTTGTTGTAGGACAATTCCATCTGAATTCCTCCCATACTGAGTAACAAAGAGGGACCAATCCTGAGTAACAAAACAAATTCCGTATTTGTTTTGGAGGCAAAATGCCTTCATCTCTCATCTTGGCCCTAAAAATCTGTGAGTCGAAAGATTTCATCTCTCCTCCTAGCAGTGCAGACCAGGTCATACTTATCACTTCCTTTCTAATTTTGTAAAAGGTGACAGTGTTTGCCTGTCCTGCCACCAATCTGTGAGGAAAAAGAAAAAGCTGTAAATACTGGGCAACTGTTCAGGCGCTGTAGAGATGGCAGCCAAATAAGTGACTTCCACGGTTTGAGCTGATCCCTGTGTTTGTGGGCACAGTGTGTGCTTAGGAAGCGTTGTGTTACACGCGGGGGAATAGCATCTGTGCATACTGCAGCTTCAGACACAACCATCTGCTGCTCCATTTGGGGCTGCTGGAACCTGTCCAGTCTCCTGCTTGGGATATTACAGCTGAAACAGAAGCCTGACCACAAGCGACAGAAGAACCAGCCTGCCTCTAGGTGCTATTATTTGGAACCATCCTACTGCCACCACAGATGGAAAGATGTCCTGAGTGAAGTGTTTCCAGACTGCCACAGATACAGAAATATGGCTCTTCACCTCACATAGATGTGGAAGTGACACAGGAGGATTGCTCAGATTATTTTTCTCCAACACTCTGGCTATTTCAGGACAAAGGAATGGACTCACTTTAGATTAAGGAAAAAAAAATCTTTGATGACATTTATAGTCCTGAGATTTAAAGTCCAGAGTATCACAGCAGGTGATGCTGGGGATTAAGCCAGAGTACTATGGTGACCTAATGGGATTAGTCTTTAGAACCAAATCCTGAAGTTAATTCCATCAGCGATTACATCAGCCTGGATGCACAGGGATGAACACCTGGAGATAAGAGATGTATAACAGTCATGGGGAAGAACGTGACTTCAAGGAAGAAAGAAAAAACCTGCATTTATTTTTATCCATAAATGCACTCGTTCAGACTATTCTGGCATACTAATTAGCACAAAATTTGATGAAGGTCTGTAAGCTTCCCTTTGGACACTGGTGAGAGTTGTTGTTGTCCTCTCTAGGAAGGAAGCTAAAGGCTGAGAGTGCAGCAGTTCTGCTGTCTAAGACAGGAGACATGTCTCCCAAACAGAAATTGCTCCCTGGTAACTGTTTATCCCCTGCGGAGTTTGGCTCATGTACAGCATGGTGAAGAGGGGTCAGCACATGTAATGTAATGCTCAAAAATACCAAAATGGGCACATCCTGGGGAAAATTACAGGCTTTACTCCTCTAGAGCCTGAGAAATTTGCTAAATTAACTTCTGACTAAAAGATAGTCTGCAGTGCGTTGTCTTAGCCTTCCGTATAATCTTGCAGTGATCTTGTGTTATTTCCCATAAGTCTGGTATTGACAAAGGTTGGGCCTTAATTGCAGCTCCACCCAGACAAAGGGCCCATTTGTCCCATGTCCATCAGTGTTCTAAAGGTAATGCTTAGGCACAAGTATGAGAACAGGTGAAGTATATCATGGTGATTCCCAAGGACAGGATATTTCTCTAAGCCATACATGTGTCTTCATGGCTCCTGTAGTAGTCAGGTCCTGAACCAGTAAGCAAAAACCTCAGTAATGCTATTCCGAGGCTAGCTAGAAAAGAAACCCCAGCATTGGCATTAAACTTCCTATTTTCCGTAAACTGTGGTGCAAGCTTCTGCAGCAGCCTGTCTCCAAGAGTGCAACTGTGTTTGAGACAAAAGAATGTGTTAGTCTCTGTGACTCTGCAGGACATTGCACCATGGGGTAAATGTCTTTTTTGCCTTAGTTCAAGGGTCCTTTTCTTGGCATCTTAATTTGAGCACGCCGGATGAAAGGCAGCGCTACCCTGCTTAATTTGTACGCGCTACAACCTTTCTTCATCTTTAATATCATTATCTTTAATCCTGTCACAATTGTATTTCCATCATTCTGTCATCTGACTCCTGATACCTAGAAAAGATAAGCAGAGTGTTGAGTCAGCCCTTGCTGTTATCTTGCAGACAGAAGGATCTGAGAGTGGCACGTGCCTGTTGCACACAGCCCAGCGATGAGTGAGACCCCAGCTGCCAACCTCAACACTGGAGATGCTCCAACTGGTCCCACCACACCACGCAAGGGGCCTCCCAAGTTCAAGCAGAGACAGACAAGGCAGTTCAAGAGCAAGCCCCCCAAAAAAGGAGTAAGAGGGTAAGGGAATTTTGGAAAGAAAAGAAGCCGTGCTAGTTGAGTAACTCCCCACTATTGCGTTGTGCTTCTGTGCATCTTCCCACGGGCAAGGAGCCAGAAGGCTTCTCCCTGCTTCCCGGTGCCATCAGCTCTTCAGCCTGAAGCTGCTTCTCTTCTGCTCCCTACCCAAAGTTCTTCTTCCTTGTCTGAGGGTTTAGAACATCTCCTCTTTCCTTGCCACTGCCCCAAACTCACTCTTTACCTGCTGTTTTCTCTCCTAGGTTTGGAGATGACATCCCAGGCATGGAGGGGCTGGGCACAGGTAAGCTCTGCAGGATGTTGTGGTCATGCCCTGCTTTAGCACTAATGCAGACAAACTTGATCATGGGAGAGGATTCTGGGGTGGCCTCTGTTTCCCTGGCCTGTGTGCAGGTCTCAGGGTCACCAGAGAAGACTAGTTCTGCCTCCCCAAGCTGCCACATTCATGCTTATGCTTGCATACACTACGTGAAGAAAAGGCCATTCACGTATGCTTCAGCTTCAGACTACTTATATTGGGCTGCAGAAATGCTTGTTTGTTTTCTGCTAATACTCTGGCTAAGAATTTCAGCAGCATGAGATTCTCAAAGAAATGCTAAATGCTAAGCTATTAATACCAAAAAAATCACAGAAGCGAAATCCCAGATGGTTAAGTATTTGTGTTGTCATCAGAATCCTAATTTTAAGAATTTTATGTACCCATCTGGGACTGAGAAACATGCGTTGGATGAGCTGTAGCCAGTCAGAACTTTAAAGTATTGATAAAGAGAGAGTTACAGATCCTGAATATTGCAGGCCATATTATTCAGCATCTGATCTAAAACTGCACATGTCTTCGAGGAGACCACAGTTTGGCTACAGGTAATTTATAAGAACAGGAGAAACCTCATAACTGGAATGAATTTTTACACCAGTTTACATAGTCACTGAAAAGACTAGGAACTAGGAACAAAAGCTGGCTTGCTTTTGCTCACAGAGAAAGTACATTGATCTAGTTTGGTCTGACAGGTAGTACCAGATTTGAAATGCTCATCTGCCCATTTAACTTTCAGATGGAATCCCATTCTTGTTAATGTTTCCTGAGTAAATCAGCCTTTCCATTAATAAAAAATAAATCCAAGGAGTGCATTGAAAAGAACACATTTGTCATTTTCTCTCTTTTGCAGATATCACCGTAATTTGCCCATGGGAAGCTTTCAGCCATCTGGAACTGCACGAGCTGGCCCAGTTTGGGATCATCTAAGGTGTCAGCGTCTCTACTGGTGTCACCTGGTGACTCCACAGATCCCAGCATGGTCTTTACCACCTTTGATGCTTACTTCTGGCCCTTGCATCCACTTGCTTATGGGCAGGGTGGTTTTGTAAGAGCTAGTTATGAGAAACTTAACTTTGCAGAATAATTTGGCAAAGAAGTTATTCAGGACCCTGAGCAGACCTCATGTTCCATGCAATGAAACTACTGAAAAATGTCTTAAGGTCTCCCTGCACCATATTCTTTCTTTTCTCACTGTCATAGATCTTCAATGTTTATGGTGATACGGGAGGCTGTATTTGAACTTTTTCCCTGATTAGCTGAGATATTGTGTGCATGTACATCCAGACCTAATTAAATCAGCCTATTCTATTTTCTTCCTTCCCTCTCTTTTTTCAGCTTTCTATATAGAATTTCCATGGGTATGTCCCCGTGTTATTTGGACCACCAATTATGTCCCCACCAATTATTTGCTCAGACTACATCTGTAGAGAGCAGCATTAGAGTCACCAGTCCAGACATTAGGCTGTTTTCCATAGGAGATCCTTCCCCAGCAGCTCCCCATAAGGAACATGCTGCTAAGATTTACCTCATCAGCAAATGGGGAAAAGGGCTTGCACATGCTGTCTCTGCTGTACTGCCCACAGGCTATGAACCATGAGACCCTGGCTGTTCTCATAATGTTAAATGAAAATGTGTGCATCTGAGATCAATAGCTAAGTGAATTAATCCTATTATTCATTCCTTTGTGGTTGCAGTTCCAAAGAAGCAGCACTCCAAATGACGCTGCGTTTCCTCTCCTTTGATGGGAAGCCCTGTGTGACACTTGTCCCCGTGCCCATACATATTTACATGAGACATTTTCTCCCTAGGACATGCTTGCTACTTATTAAGACAGAGAATCCTTATGATCTGTCACCAGACTGTGCCGGCAGTCCTGCCACATCCAGCAGAAAATGATAGTGCAGTAATTGCTCTCTCTTCCCTGTATTTAGCATAGGACAAGTCTCCCTTCACCCTGCCCCACATAAGCAAGAAGGCTTTTCTCTCTTCACTCCCTGGCAGTTTCAAGCTCTGGAGCTTGTTTGGACAAGCAGGCAAATGGTGTCCCCAGAGAGAAGTGACAGTAGGGTAAGCAGGGAGGCAGGGGAAGGGTAGGATGTGTACATGCAGGCAGGCACAGAGAGAATCCACTTAACCCCATCGATCTCTGGCAGTCTGAGTGCTGCTCAGAGCACCCGTAACCACGTAAATGTTCAGGGAAGGCACCGAGATTCCCTGTGGCTCTGGCATTAAGGAAGGGCTTTTGGCTTGCAGGCAAGGAGCAAGTTTGTTGTAGCTACATAATATTCATAAGAGGAGGTGGAATTTTTAATCATTGCCTTTAGCTTAAGAAGCCTCCTTGCATAAGAACTGCCTGCCCCTATCTTATCTTTCCTGTGCTGAACCTGTTCATGAGAGCAAGGAGTGACTGTGGAGAGGAGAGCAAATCCTGCCTAAACGATTGATCCCCATGCATAAAGCATTGCTATAAATCCGTGGTGGTGCCACAGTTATCTGCTACTGTTATTCCAGAAAGAAAAGCTAGCAGTTTTCAGTTAAAATATAGCTTGAGCACCAAAAGCTAAAGGAAATTAATTCCTGTTGGCAGTCCAGCATACAGCTTTTATTATTCAGCACTCCTGCTATTAGACACAGCAGTAAACCATGGAGTGGTTCAGAACTGCAGCACTAACGCAGTGCAGAAGTCGTGTACCATTTAGCTAATTGCAGCCCACAGCTATTTCCTCGGGCAGAGGCAGTCTGTCCTTTCCACTTACTTCCAATTTCTCCTGCCTTTCTCACCTTTTAATGCTTTTCTTCTTTCCCTAAGTGTTCTTTATGTAAATGATGTTTTATTTAGCTTTTACTATAGGAAACTGAGTTCATTTTTTTTTCAAGCTCATGTACTAGCCCTCTCCTTCTGCAGTTAAATGTGAATGTTCCTATGGCAATAGTTTCATGTTCTCCCTCCCATTATGCCATCCTGTTACATATGATCCTTATTCTACCTTCTCAGTCTGTCCTCTTCTCTCTGGGAAAAGACCCATTAGATCCAGTTTTGAATACTTCAAGCTGGCTGCCTCTATTATAATTGAGTTTTCCATTTTTAAAGCTTTTTAAAGCAGGACCAAATCAAGAGAAGGAAATTTTAATTAGTCCATTTGCTCCCTTTTTGTCCCTTGGAAAAACAGTCCACAGACAGTGAGATACTTGGTCAGAAAATACTGAAGTAATACCGGGTATTTTAGTCCAGGGACAGAAGTTTTAGCAAATCAGAAGGTCCTGGTGTAGCTCCACATCCGATTGCCACAGCCCCAGTTCCCATCAGAGGACTGCTCCATTCTCCTTCTTAGAGGAGTCCAACAGGAATGCACACGTAACCCAGCTCTCATACCTGGCTGATGAGCTGTGTCAGAAGATGGATGTTTTGAGCTGACACGGTTTGTTAGTTATTTCAAAAATAATTTCTATTCATTAATAGGGATTACATTCATTCCTTTACTTGTAAGGAATTTCGAGGCTTAGAAGAAGAGTCTTGAAACACACTCATGGTTGTTTTGTCTGAGGTTCTGAGTTTTTTTCTGATGAGCCATAATTCCTGAAACTTCCATTTTTCAGTGAGGGATGGCTATGGTGCAAGAAAGAAAATGTGTTAAAGTAGCTTGTTGAAGGACTTCAGTCTATATGCATTGTAATATGTTATTCTCTGTTCTTTTACTATAAAAACATATTAAAAGGAATAAAAAATAATAAAAAATGTTTAAAAATCTTAAGAATGTAATCTGACTTGCTTACAAAACGTAGCCAGGGAAAGGCAGATGACTCAGCTTTTCCTTCTGAAATCCTTTCCTTTCCTGGGGAAAGCTCTGAAAGTCACTTATCACTTCTCATTAGAGAAAAACAGCTATTTATCTCCAAACAATAGGCAATAAAGACTAACTGTGATATCATCTCAGAAGCAGTTTTTTTCCTGCGTGATGACTGGTATATTCTCCCAAAAGTGTTGCACATGTTTTCCTTCAGATTGAAATCTTTTGGCCAGTTACATCTTCTGGGACTTTGTACAAATGGATGTCAGCATGTTTTCTACCCTACAGCAAAAAAAATGCTGAGATGTGAACGCCACTTAGCTCCTTCTCATTGCCATGACTGCGAGACAGAATTGCAAACACTCATCTCCTCTTGCTCCTTTCTGTTGCTGAACTTTCTAGCTGTTCATAGGGTTTCGAGATGGTCAAGTGCAATTGCCTTCTTGGGTTATGTTGTCAAATTTCAGCCTTAGAAGTGTTTTCTTTTGTGCCATCTTTGGAGTTTTTTCTTGCAACTCATCACTGAGTGCCCAGTTGAAAGTCTTTTGTCTTTGAATGTTCTCTATCCTATAAGATATGAGAACTCCCTTTGTGAGGGCTTTTTATAAACCCCTTCCCAATCACATTTTGAAAGCCAGAAAAACATCTTCTCACATAGTTATGTGTACTTAAAGCTGTAACCAACTTTTGAGTCCCATCCTCACTGACTCCAGTTTCTGACTCTAGTGAGAAAGTTCATTAACCCCAAATCTCTGCAAGAATAGAAGAATGAATCTTGGGAATAGTGAGAAGAACTCATCTTGCTTTCCTCTCCCCCTACCACCTTCACAATATCTAGATCACCTCAGGAATCTCAGTCAAAAATAAATAAAATAAATTTAAACATTAAACCTTCAAACCCTCAGTGTAAGTTGGATTCTATAGGAGATCTGAAGAGCCCTAGTGCAAAATTACCATCCTCCAACAGTTTTCAAATTAGCACCTCACGTAGTACCAAGACACTGTCACATTTTCCTATGGTAGTGATCAATAAGGTGTAGGCTAAAAAATGTACCCTGACAATATCACTCTGTGTTTTGTGGGCCATTTACTATTTTATAAATGGGGTTTGAGAATTAAGTCAATTCAGAGTACTCGCCACCTTTAGGTCTTCAGTACTTGATTTTTCAGAGTACTTAACATTTTATCTTGAAGTTTAAAATGCAGCTGTCATTAGCTGCGGTTGCAGCTGTAAGTACTCATTAGTGAATCTCATTCTCTCTGAGTCAGATCCCACTCAGACAGTAAGATCCAGGGCCTCAGCTTGGAGCTCTGAGGAACAAGAAGTCTGTATTTTTGAGAGCATTTATGTAATGCTCCATAAGGTGGGCAGGTTATTCCAGCCAACAGTCTGTTTCAGCATCACCACACCACTGTGATGCAAATCTAGATAGATTTGGGGAAAAAAAAAAGAACATAAGATTATGCAATTAAAATAAAAGATAGTATCACATGCTTATAAATGTGTTCAACTCTGGCATTTCCTCATACCAGACTGCTTAACTTTGAAACCTTATTCCCAGTCCCCACAGTGCTGTCAGGGCTGTTGAAGCTGGAATCAGCTTAGTACCCTAATGTTAGGCACATGCACCTCCAAAGTTTGTCCTGACAGCCCAAGGCAGGGAGGGTTTATGGCTCTGACCTTTTTCCACACCAACTGTGATCCACCTGGAGGGAGGGGGATGGCTGAAGCCTCTGTGCTGGGAGTACATAACGATTGAACTCTGTCAGCTGCAACTTTCAACTTACCTTTAACACCTGCTCTCACATTTTATGTTGTTCGTCTTCTTGAAATTTAGCATAACTATGGTGAGAATTTTGGTCGTTGCTGCTCCTGCTGGGTGAAAAGAATACCTTCTCTATCGAGGCCTTCAGGAATTTTCAAGCACTTTCTTGCCTCTGGCATTTTTCTGAGGGCCTCTCACATTCCTGAGGCTGTAAATGAAGTGGCTGAGCTTAGCAATCCCCAGCACGTACTCAACACACAACAGACTGTCCAGGTGTCAGAGCAGGGGTATGACAGAAACAGATGAACTACACTACCCTATGAAGAGTAGTACTTTACACAGGCAGGCACTGAGAATGAAGAATGCTTTTGGTACCCTGAGACCTTGGTCAGGACAGTGGTCAGCACAGGAAAAGTCCGCAGGAAGGAAAGACACTTTCAAGAACACGGAGAACACAGAGAAGGAATGTGGTGAAGCCCCAGAAAGCTGCTTGCCAAAGGTGTACACTGGCCTTTGCCCTGTGGTCTGTGCCAGACAGGGAGGGTGTAGCAGCTGGCCAAGGAGCGCTTGCAGGAATTCTGAGCCTGTTCTGATACTGAAGAAGAGCATCCACACAAGGCACAAGTGATTTATAAAGCATTGAGCAAGCTGAACTTGGTCCCTCGCAAGAGACCTTGCTCTCTCTGGGAGACAGTGGCTGCACAACCATCCAGGAAGGAAGAGAGCTTGGAGAAAAACACAACAAACTGTGGGAGCTGCAGACTACCACCACACTGACCTTGGGTGGTGTGTAATCATGGGTGAGAGAGTAGGTAAGCAGGAATAGCACCAGTGGGAGAATCTGTGTCTTGTGCTGTTAATTAGAACTCAATAAACCTGTATTTTACTTCCCCTCACCTCTGGACAGGACACCAAAAGGAGCAATAGATAGAAATCCAAGGATCATTAAAACCCCCACCACTGAGGGCTGCTGGAACACATCCCTTGGAAGTATGACCTAGATAGGTCTACAGGGGCTATAGAGGGGCAAACAGGCTATAGGCAGATGGAAGGCAAGGCCAGTTCCTCAGCCATAGAGGTTTCTGCCCCACCAGTGACCTGAGACTGAGCCAAACTCTCATTGCTTGATCAAAACACCACATTGGTTTCTCTAGGCACAAGGAGAAGGCAAAATCATTTGCTCATCTCACAAGAGCTGTCTGGATTCAAGCCATCTCAAATCGGCATCACACCTATCAGACAGCTGCTGGCATGGGCATGCCAATCTTGCATCAGTTTGCACCAGGAAACTGGCTGCAGGTCTGAAAGTAAGGGAAGAAAAATAACAGAAAGCCAATCATATGGAAAACAAGTTGTATTAGATCCGGCTTTAGCAACTGCAGTTTTACCAAAAACATTCTCTGGGATCAAGGTCTTTCCATGCTAGGCACTTTCTAAGTACATCACTGTGAACTAATGAATTAGTTATAGCCCTGGTCTCCAAGCGAGTGTATTACTCCAGCCTGAGGATACTGAACCTCACTAATAAGGGCTCACTGCAGAGACGCAGCACGGTCAGTCTTGAAAATGTCCAGGTCACCCATAAACAGCTGGGATGAGGAACATGCAGATGGAGAAAGTCCTTTCAAACACAAACCTTAAGCTAGATGATCTGGTAAGCACCAGTCCCAGACAAGAGCAAAGGCAATGCAAGTCAATAATTACATTGGAATGAAATATGGTCAGCAAAGGAGGCAATTTTGAACTAAAGCTGCCTGTACTGGAACAGTACCACAAGAAGCTATATTATGATAAATCTGAGAGGATTTTAATACCATTGTATCCCCATCCACAAGGCTCCATTCAGTTGGCATTTTGAGGGCAGAAGCTGATAAACTGTTCTGTATTTTGAACTCATGTAGAGGGGAGATGAAGAGTAAACAAAAATGAAGAAAGGAGGAGTAAGGACTCCAGAGGCATCGGGGAAGTTATTCCAGCATGCACAGCCCCCTGGAACAGTCAAGTGGAGTTATGATTCCCACCTGGATGTAGCTGTAGGATATAGATAACAAAGGAGGAAAAATATTAGCAAGGATGAAACAAGGAACAACTGTCTGAAAATAACATCAAATTACTAAGTAACTGTTATCCAGAAGTCCTAACAAATAGCTTCCTTGGGAAACATGGGCCCCATGAAACTGGGAAGCCTCTGATACTCAGTGCATTTGTGACTGTGTTGTAGAAAGCATCCGAGAATCCCCTGCAGAGAACATCTGGTACAGAACAGGCACAGTTCCTGCAGGAGTCAGGGCAGTCACGCCAGGCCATCTCCATTGCTGTTGTCTCTCAAGCTCTACACTAGCCATGTATAGAATGTAAGTTTGCTTTTCATATGAAATTCATGCTCAGCCATCACAATATCAAAGCTAAATACACAGGAAGCTCTGTTTAGCAGCCATCTGTAAGCTTCTGATAACAAGACACAAAGTAAGATTCTGGGTTCTCAGCTGCTGAAAAAATTAATATGAAAAAACCAGCAAAAAACTCAAGCTCAAAACAAAGAGCATGGAGGCACACGAGACATTTTCATTTCACTCTTTGGTGAGAACTACTTCTTTGGAAAATACAGTAAGATTTTCATTCTACATCCTACTGTTAGTGCCAGCTTTCTCACTTTGGAAGGCACAACATGCACCTCATTGTGTATAATGCTATGGTATGTAATTTTTTTTTCTTTGCTTCAATCTGGAACCATTTCCCTGAAATGTGGAATAAAGCTTTGAAGCTTTATCCTAGCCATATAAACTTTTTGCATTCATTCATAGTAATGCCTGATCCCATTTTAATCTTAATAAGCTCTTTAGTGCAATAATATCCTATGGCATTAAGGCGTACAACTTAATTCCTTGAATTAAAGCCAGGATTCTCTTTGGAGCTTTTGCACTGACTTCCATAAGCTTTGGATCAGGTCAACATCCAAAAAAAACCCCAACCTGCTGCAAACCAGTGAACTACCTGATTGAAAAGGCTTTTTGATTTTATTTTCTCTTACAATAACTTTTCTATGTAAATAAAAACTGCACTCATAAGAATTTCACAACTTCAAGCAGCATTTAACCAGAATAATTAGCTGCCCTGATGCCAAGATACTGTTGATAAACTCTTCAGGAAGAAATATTTCCTTACCCTCACTACCCCAACCCAAGGCTGATATGGTGCTTGAACATGAGAAGCTTGAAGCCTTCGGGTGCCTACTCTCAGAAGAACATTATTTCTTGGTTTCTCTAAATAAGATAATTGTGAACTGGATTCCCAAGTTCCTTCAGACAAAAACGATAGAGACAAATTTAACATGAACTGAATTGCAAACAAGAGGAAGTTGTTGCTAGTTACAATTATTTACAGAGGAAGTTTTAAATCACCTCTTACAAAGGTCTGAGAAAAGTCATACTGTGGGAACCACCTGGAATTTCTCTCTGAACCTCAAATAAATGTCCCAAATATTCCCAATAGTACAAATCCTCTGGCTTGTTTTCAAACTGTAATTGTGGCTCGGAGCTACATAGCAAAATCCATCCTCTGCCCTTCCCATGTCTTGACTTTGACTTTACTTAAAAATGAAAATCTGTATCATAGCCTCTTCAGTCCCTTGAGCTCTGTGAGAAGGCATTGAATGTACACAGAAAAGATAAACCAGTCCAAAGTTTGGACACAAATCCAAATCAAGGGAGTTGCTGCTCAATGAATGGGTTAGAGAAGGTGATCTCTTTGGCTGCTTCAGTTGTCAGATAAAACACAGCTCACGGTGACTTTGGCTTGCACATACTGTCTCTGCTTGCAGCAAGCTCAGAGCACAAGAGCAACTCATTGCTGCAGCTCAGCTGCTGAACAGTACTCAGTAACCCAAATCAGCTTTGTTACTTTTCATCAGAAGTCCTTAACACCTGTTTAGTTTACTAAAGAGATGGCCAAAAGGCCATTTGATCAGACCCAGAAATGTCTTCATGGGAACATATTTCTGATAGGAGATGAGTCTTTCTTGTATGCAGCAGAAAAGTAAAATCGTATCTGGTGGCTGGTTTGGCAAATTCAGATAAGAAGAACATTGCTAATTTCTCACGGAGGCAATAATGAAACTTGGAAACAACTTTCCACATGATCTGTGCCCTGTAGGTCTTCAGACCAAGAGTGTGTGACAGGAAGGTGGAAAGATATGCTGAGGGTAACATCTGTGGCTCAAGCATTTCAGAGCTCTTGTGCAGGACCACTGGAGAAGCTTTCAAGTCAGAACTGTACAGGACGTCATTAGGATGATAGCAGCTGTGTTTGACAGTCTAATACCCATGCTTACTCACTGGTACCCAGGTGGGATTCCATAAGCAAGAACTCTATTTGAATGCAATAACAATGAGCAATAACTGTGTTTGAATGCAATAACCTGTATACTCATACAAAAGCATTCGGAAGAATGGAAATTGGCATGTATGTTAAACTAATGCCATTGAGCCAAACACAGGCACTGAAAAATGTCTAACCTATTGCTATAGAACAGACAAAATAGGTCTTCATTTCTGCCTGCTGTGTGTCTAATTTAAATGAGAAATGTACAAAAAAGCACATGAATTAAAAGTCTCTACCAAATCAGAAAAAAGTCCCTCAGACCCAGTACTTTGTCTCCAGCTGTAGCCAGTAATGGTTGCAAAGGACAAGACACGAATTACATTGAAACTCCTGGGGGTCTGAGCCCGGAGGTTCGGACCCCTTTGAGTTTCCTCGGGACTCAGCTCTGATGGCAACTTAATGGAGAGAGAAACAGCTTTGATCCAGTTGTTCAAAAAACAGTTTTATAATATGTATACAACAATAAGGTGTCCACTGTATTGGAGCAAACCAGACCAAGGCAGTAACAAGG
>VZSR01003524.1:402453-558649 GCA_013398615.1 Brachypodius melanocephalos | reverse complement strand
TTTCCAGGGTTTTCTTCTTCCCCAGGGAAACCACCTCTACATGACATATATAATAGCATGTCCCTAACATATCTAGTTGCTTCCCATGATTTGCACTCAAGGACGTCCTGAGCCAAAGATGATGTATTTGTGTACAATAGCACTTGGTAAATTTTTCCTTCATGATGCAGTAGTGACACTTTCTGAACTTGTAGAGTTCAAAAACTATCTATGTTTACTATCTATGGTACCCTTAGTTAAGGAGTTCACACAAAAAACCCTCATACCTAAAAAAAATAAATAGATCTGTGGCCTTTCTCTCTCAGAATGCATAAAACCCCCCACCCCATATTACCTGATGCTACCTGCAAGTTTCCTCAGTGCTCCCCTTGGAAAAGACAAGAGTACTGTATCAACAGAAGTAACCTATTCCAATTACTTTTGGTGATCCCAGGAAGAGGATGTTGTGGTCATTCATTTTTTTTGGCCAGTGCTAATCAACTGCAAGTGCTGGGTTCCAATTTAGAATATTGTTACTTGAAAACTATTAAAACTCCATATTATTTCTTACCTAGAGAGGTCGGGACACCTTTTGTATTTAGATACAGTTACAAAATACAGGGGGAGGGTGCTTTGTCTTTTAAGTCAGTGTTACTTAGGAGCAGCATTTAAGGAATTCAGACAGGACACGGTAAAGATAAGTAGAAGTTACTGGAAGTTGGTTAAGTAAATTTCCTGTGGGCAGATAAAATAATCTTTACAATTACTGTGTTCTAGCAGTAGTTTCAAGATTAAAGAAATACACTTCATAGCCATTCTCGACACATGATCAGAACCACAACTGCTGAAAATTGACCATGTTCCCACTAGTCACCATGCAGGTACTGCGGCTGGTCAAAAGACCAGCTTTCTGGGTCCCTGGGAGAAGCTCAGGTGGTCCTGTGTGCACTGTTTCAAGGAATTGTGTTTTCTTCCAGCAAGTAGTCTCTTACCACATTTTGGTTTAGAGGCATCAACATTCCAAGTGTCAACCTCCAGCTTCTCCAGAGTGTTGGCAGCTGATCCCAGCAGTAAAACCCATCTAGGCTCGTTGAAACAATGGGATTGAGGGCTTTACTGTGGAAAGAGACATAAAGGTCTTAGCCTTCATCAGATAATTAGCAAGAAGGAACATTTTTGAGAAGATGAGGTAGCTGTTGGTTTAGTATTTTAGCCCTCTATGGCAAACCAGAGGAGACTGCCTCATGCTCACTAATACCTTAATTGAGTATATTACATTTTATGGGTTACTCAAAGCAAAGTTAAGGTGGGGAATTATTGCCTCAGAAAAGCTGTCAGGACATACCTAGGACAGAAACTTGGTGATTAACCCAGCAGGTGCCCAGCAGGTAGGGTCCACACTTGATATAACAAAAGCAGAGGGAGAACTGCAGATTTCCAAGGGATCCAAAACAGAGAGATACTACTAATTTATTCATAGCAAATAAGGTTTCTTTAACAAGACGGTATCCAGGACACCCCTTTTCCCTCAAAGCAAAGTCCAGGTGCAGAAGCAAGGCCATACCTCGGATTTGCAGTCAGTGGTGGAATGCACTGAGTGTGACAAGAGCTCCTGTTGCAGTGCCAGAGGCAGCGAGGCTGCAGGTGTGGGAGGGGGCACCCTCCCCTGTGGTCTTTCCCCGTGCCCTGTACTCAGCCGCCTCCTTTAAGCTCCCTTTGGAGGATGGTGAGAGTGGCTGCCAAACATGTTCTGCTCTCATGGGGGACCCCATGTGCCTGCACTGGTTCTGCCTGCTGCTCCTCCAAGGGTTGCTGTGCCAGGCTTCCCCTCTGCACACAGTGCTGGGTGCTCAGCTCCCGACCATCCCGGACTTTGGGAGATGTCAACGAACACATCCTTGTTGAGGATGCAGCCTTGTATGGTTAGACAGCAGTGTCTGTGTGGATTGTGAGAACTGGAGCTATAAATACAGAAAATAAGGGGGGCTTTGGTATGTTTCCCCAATATTTTAATTTTTATTGGACTTTTTAGAGCCAGAAATATCGGAAAGCTCCTTTAATGACAATGGCATTCTTTAAGAGTCTCTGCAAAAACTGAGCCCCAAAACCTCTGCCCTACTAGCTCATGCTTCTCAGGCCTTGAGGCAAAATCATTCTGAGTGAGGCTGTGCCAAGACCCTTCTGAGCTTCCCATTTCTGACTCTGAAACACACGGAAATTCCCCATCCATAGAAACATTTAGAACCTTTTCCAAAGCTGATGGAAGAGGAATCTTTGGATCAGTAGTACCTGACATGTGAACGCAGAGCATAAGGAGTCCAGCTGCCCCCCACATCCCACCCTATCATGCAAGAGGGGAGCAATACCCTGGTACCTGGGGCCAGGAGCAGCACAGAGGGCTCCAGGATGCTCATCCACAATGATGTCTTTGTACCTCAGGATAAATTCTCCCTACATGGAAATATTTCCTAGAGTAGGAAAATGAGTAGTAAGCCCCTCCCCAGCTGCTGGGATGGGGTTGCTTGGAAAAACGCAGTGTTACAACATGAGTTTCACCTTTTGGCACCTGTTGCATAAAGAACTTTCTCTTACTGAGAGCAAAGACAATGGATTTTTCTGAAAATATTTTGTACCTTTAACACTATCAAGTATTTTCCAACTTTTCCAGCTTGAAGAAGAAAATAGCTGCTGTGTCCTGGTTTTGACCAGAGAAAATCAGTAATGACATTGAATTATACAAGCACAGAGATACAAATAGCTTGTTTTTATTTATTTTGTTTTCTGAAATCTATAAAAATAAACATATTCAAGGCTATGAGACTTTGCCAAAAGTTAAAAATATAACTGAAGAAGAAAGTAACAGCCACAGACTGTTCCTAACCCAAATTTAACATTAAAAAAACCCAACCTATCCACAGCAGAGGAATTCTAACTAGTGTGTTCTACTCTACAAACTCACTTACCTCTCACATCACAAAGAAAAATTTTTGAATGCAAAAAGAAATTATCATACTCTAAATGTCACTTAGCCCTTTTGTTGTCTATCAGGTTCTTTTTGCCATATATACTCCTCTGTCTTGACCTAAAACCACACCTTCTGTCTCAAATAACCTATTAAAGCATTTGTGAGGCATCACCCTGATTTTTCTGCTGAACGGCGTGCTGTGTTCCAGGAACCTACAAGGCACATCCAAAGAGAATTATTAAATGATTTTCGGTCTGTGGTCTACAGTCTGCAGGGACTTCATGAACTATTTCTAAAGAATCTAGGAAAAACCATCAAGGCAAGCAAGATGCTTGTCACTGTGATATTTCAGGGTCAGTCCATTAGAAATTTTTTTTTAAATCTTTAGGGAAAAGATAGAAGAAATCATCCAAGGTTGGAGGCTGTCTAGAAAAGTCCATGAAACCACCTAAAGAGCAGGAACTTGTTTCATGCATACTAGTTTCTGGACTCTAAGTGCTTCAGCTATCTGAAATGCAAACCTATGGTAATTTTATATAGCTTCTCTGCAGCATTTTGCAGTCCATGCAGAATTCATGCTGCTGCACCCATTTTCTAAGCAGCATCCATTCCAGATAGCTTAAAGCTATTGCTGTGGTTTCATTACCTTTTCAGTGCTACTTTATTTGAGCTGTTGTCGTTTCAGTGAGCCAAGAGGCTTTGCTTTTATCTTAAAAGTAGGAACATTATTGAATTTTTTGGGTTTTGCATTATAGATCTGCTATGCTGATTTACACAGCTAGCCCCAGATCTTCTTGACTTATTAAACATCACCAGATCTACTCCATATTGTCCTAATCTGAGTACAGCTATCTTGCAACAGAGACACTAAAATGACCTCAGTTGTGTTAGTATTTGTCATATTGTCTGTTATATCACAGTTCTGTTTGGTGCAGAAACAGGCAACAGAGCCTGGTGCAAACGTTGCAGAGCTAATGCCCAGCAAAATAGTTCTGTCTTGGGAAACAGCCTAACAGCTCAAGCACAGCAGCCTGGTCAGCTAATTTTCCTGCAGAGAAAAGGAGTCACCAGTGAAGCTTCTGTGCTGTTCTCTCTCTGTCATCTCAGCACAGCACTACTCAGGTATTGCAGCTCTAATGGGAGCTAGCCCAGTACAGCTGAGCTATGAAATACAGAGAGGACACCCATGAGCTAGTCCAGAAATCACTGAAGGCGTGAGGAGTATTTTACACAGATCACATCACCTCTAGACAACGTATTTCCACAAAGACATAAATGAGAAAATAACAAAATATTTTTCCATCTCTCGTGCATGTGGAAGTGTTAATCCAAGTTTAACAGGCTACACGATCAGGATAGCTGATCTCTAAATGCTCCTGCTTATTGATGCAGTGCCATAAGATCAGACTTTGCCATCAGTAGGCATATACTGTCCGCTCACTTTCCCTTTTGTAAAACTTTTCATGCCCTAAAGCATCTTCCCCATCAGCTTTTCTTACTTCCCCCTCATTTCTGTGCCTTTCTGGAAAGCTGGTCCCTGTTCCTCCCAGCACTGGTGTCATATTGCTGCTCACAGTCAGCCTGCATTCTACAATTTTGAGGTGTAATCTCTGAGCTAAAGAAGACGTCCAGCTGCACTGTATCTTACAGAGGTCTTTCTAAGACACAAGACCCTTCAGTGCCTGGTTATCCCAGGGCATCCATGTCCTGGATGGCTGAGTATTCAATCAGGGACAATCTTTACTGCAAGTCACAAACACAAACTCTGTAACAGCTCTGAAATTCATCAGTCCTGCTACCATGGGTCTTCCATCAGGCCCTAATCACCCCAGATGCCTATGGGCACAAGGATAGCACTGAGAACAGCAGCAGGGATTAGCCAAAGGGGAGGACAGGGCAGTGAGGGATGATGTGGTGGAGGGGGAAAAGGGAGAAATATTGTTATCTGGAGCTCTTGTTCTGCCCTAGATGTGGCCAGCTCTGTGGGCATGGTTATGGCAGATTCACAGAACAGCAAAAATTGAGAGGAGCTCCTTTACTGGGTGGAGGGACAGCCCCTGCAGCCCCCAGCCCTCTGATGGGGATTGGGTTAAGCACCCTCCACACATCATCTTTCTATGTTTAATTACACAGGCAGCATGGTACAGGTCTCCAAGGATGGGATTCATCTCTCCTGTCTTTAGGTATCTATAGCACGACTGCCAAGGGGGATCTAGTCACTAAAACCACTGGAGCTGAAGGACGTATTCATCCAACCAAACACGGGCATCTGCTTTAGCGTGAGATGAGCTGTGCTCGTCTCAGCTACACTGATTAACTCTTCACAAACAAGGGAAAAATCATAAGGTGCCTAGCTCAGACAAGGACATCTGCATTTGATTGGAGGTCAGTGCTCTACACAGAATCCAAAAATAAAGTAGACTAGAATGCAGTGAGGACTAATCCTGGCAAAACAATGACAGTGATAGTCACACCAACAAATAGCTGAGGAACGTGGGTAAAAATAAAACCTGTGGGAACAAAACAAATTCTGAAAGCACTACAATAACCCTTGGTTAAATAGCACAATATTTACTGGCATTCCCATAACATCCAAAAATCTTTAGCAGGGTTCAAAGCTTTGCTGTGCTAAGCACTGCACAACCACATAATAAAAAGACACTCCCGATCTCTCGAGATCAGGTGCAGGAGAAGATCCTTGTGTGGTTACCATCCATTTTCTCTGACTCTGTTTTTTCCCCAACCACTTCCAAACTTTCTCAGTATTGCCCATTTCTTTCAAGGGATTGTGCTGGAATACAGTAACATGATTTGGGCAAGCATTTGTGTTAAAACAGTGTTGCCTTAGAAAAAGGCATATATGATTGCTTACAAACTTTCTGACATTGCAAGGCCAGGTTTGTACCATGACATTTCAGATTTCCTTTTAGGTGATCTCAGGTTGTTTGAACATGTCTCAAGAACTTCAGCCAAGACTTTAAAACAGACTGAAGTTACAGAGAACAATATTAGAATTATTCCCCAGGTATGTGAAGAAATGTCTGTATATATACAAGAACCAGAACATTTGGAGGAAAATAGGAAAGAAACATATTTACAGACTTCCTTTATATCTCAGTGAACACAGGAATGAATTTAAACATTACAACAGGCTCAAAGCAACTTGTTAAAGAAAGCAGAAAAATATTTTACACTTTTTTTTTTTTCTGTATACCAGGCTTGGGTTCAGGTGTGTGTCAAGTACCCAGCTCCATGTATCTTCAAGAACTCTTAGTCTTTAAACTCTCAGTCTTTAAAATAAAGTCTTTAAAAACATTTTTAATCCACAAAGAAGACTTGGAATACACAAGGGTTTCTTTTGCAGTTGCAAATGAAATCTTCAAAGAAAGCCCAGGAGGCTTATTAAAGTTGGAACTGGGAAAAAAAAAAAAGAAACCTAAGCATGGACACAAGAATCAGTATTGGCTGCTAGGGATGTGATGCTGTGAGATGGCCTGAGAGAATAAAATGTCTGCAAAGAACAGAAAAGAACAAAGCAGGAATAACTAGATTTAAAGAAGCTTTCTTGACTTAAAGCTTTTCAAATACCTGTAAAAATTCATAGACATTTACCAAATCCCTTAAGTGACGCAGTTGTATAAGTATCCAGAGAGTATATTATTTTTATTTAGCTGGAAGTATCTGGAATACATATTCTTAAACAATTTGCTTCCTGTAAAATGGAGGATGCACCTTTGAGAATTGTGCAATCAAAGGAAAACATGGAATTTAAGTCAGAAATAGGAAAACGTGTCGACGGTTGCGTCAGAGAGAAGCAAACTAAACTGTTAACCCTCAATGCAGCATTTTATCCCTTTGTGAGCTACATTACAGCCAAGGAAAAACAGCAAAGAAGAGAATCAGGTCAATTCAAGACATGATTTATTTTGAACCTTCTCTGTAGCACGTTTAACATAACCACGTTTCACTGTGCTGCTAAGAACAGTGGTATAGAAACTGAGAGAAATCTAAAGCATGTGTGCCTGTGTGCATGTTTGCACTGGGCAAAAGGCACCTCATACAAACCAAGTCTTCATTTTTGCAACATAAAGTGACATTTAGACTCCTCCTTTGCTTCCAGGGCAGAGTCTTACTGAGTAATGAATAGGAATTTAAATCATTAGCCCTGAAGAGAAAAACTTACACAAAAGATGGACTTCATGGAGGAAAAGGCTGTTCAGACTGTTAATTATGGCTCTTAGCAAGAAAACGATCATGAAAATTGGTTCAATACAAATACTGATACCGTTTTGCTGGCTTTGAAATATTTAACTGCACCATGCCTAAGTGAAACTGCTGCTATTTGCAGCACAACTAGCATTTGTACATAGAAATGCAACAAGAAGTGCAGGGCTCACCAGAGTTAAACTAACTTTGCGATGTTTAAGTTGAATGTTGCCTTTATATTAAGTCCTGCTGACACACAATAACCTCACTCAAGCATGATGTAGAACAGATACGAGATAGATATGTGTTGCCAGCCTTCACACACCTTCCCATAAATTCCATGTGCCAAAAAAGGGTGGAATTCTGCCAGAATTCACAGTGAAGTGGTTTACAGAACAATCTCCTGTATCTTTTCCGGTAATTGCAACCCAGACCAAAATGATCCCTGCAGTTGTCTGCCCCAGCAGTCTGTTAGAAGCTCCCCTTTCTCTTTTATCTTACAGCAGAAGTAAAAACTTTAACTTTTTCCCCCCCAAAACTGTGTGTTTGTGCACATTACTGGCAGTTTGCACATTGCCAGATCACTCTGCAGCACAAGTTTAATCTTGATCATGTGTAGGCATACGACTGCGTTTCTGTCAAACCAGACAGGGTGCATGATGGAGTTTTCACTGTCTTTTTCTATTAACATGAAGTTTGTGTCAGCCAGGGGAGAGTGGATGACACCTGATCTCTCCCAAGGCCAAGCAGTATGAAGTTAACCCCTTGTATTACTCTGAAGGGATCCAAGAGGGCGGCAGGAGAGTATGGCAGGTCAACACGCTGCAGCCTGGGGCTGTGCCATCCTGGATGCCACGAGGACAAGCTCAAGAAGGAGGACTCAACGAGCCAGCCAAGGCCTCACAACTGGACACAATCCCAGGTGTCACTTTACGCTGGCAATTTTAAAATGGATTTGCACTTGGCATCCTTGCTTGAGTCATGGCCCACCAGCCTATGGTGCTACTCTTTCATTGCTTTACCTCACACAAGATTACCTCAGAGTGAAATAATTCAACTAAATAATTCTAAATTGTACACTGCAAATGTTCCACTTTTGTACAAGGCGCACAGGGTGCACTTGCCTCCCTGGATCAAGAAGAGGAGCTCAGTCCCATCTCCTGGCCTTCTCTGACAGACTGCTACCATCTCGTGGCCGTTCTTGTTCTCTCTATTGACAACAGCACCCCACCTCTTTAAAAGCCAGTTCTGTTTTCCCCTGTCCTCCTAGCTGTTCCACTAGAACGAAACGATTCTTTGGGAAAGAAGTAGCAAACCCAAAGAACTTTAGGTGTACTGTGACACTAAAAAGAATAAGATTAAAGAAAAACGTGTCCAAAACATTTTTCATAAAGTTTATACAAGGATCTGAAAATAGCACCTACCACTTCATTTTGCAAAACTACACAAAACTCTTTTAAGGAAATACAATGCAGATCCTTTAAAAACAAATTAATAATTTGTGAAGAACGATTTCTTCAATACCAAACAAAGCTTTTGTGCACCTATTCTGAATTCTTGTCATCCCTGATTCACTCAGAAACAAATTAAGACTTAGAGACAAAAACAGTTTGCAATATAAAGCTTAAAGAAAATATTTTAAATCAAGCTGCTACCAACACAAGCATTTTTTCCCAAGAAAGAATACAAAAATTCTCGCCAGAGATAACCAAATTGCCTGGACATCCCCGACTAAAGTTTAGGCTGTGAAATTCCCCCTGTCAGCAGCAAACTTTGGAGCTCATATAAGGGATAATGCTGCCCATTGGACAAGACAGATTAATGACATAGTTTTCATTGGCAGTTCTTCCACTCCAAGCCCTGGGCAGTCACACTTGCCTCCTATCCCTGCCCTCTCTGCCTCTTCTGTTCCCCTCTCTAAATGAAGGGTGGACTGTTAGCAAAACACTGCACCTTACATGATTCCGATTGAGGTGATGATTTTTTTTAGTATCACGATGATAGAAGTAAAATTGGATAATTGAAATACGAGCATATAACTAAGTTTATTTCATTTGTGATTAGATTACAGAAATTATTGTTTGTACAAGGGAAGTAAATCTGATCATTCAACTCACATTTTGGGAAAAAGAAAAAAGAAATTCTGGAAATCACAGGATATTTACCACTTAATATTAATTTTCATCCATCAAAATAGAATAATTTTAAGGCCAGTTTCAGGATCTTTTCCCACTATTTGCCCATATTACAGAGGTTTTCTTGCAGCACACAGTAGTACTGTAAATACAGTTATATTAAATGCACAATTTTATCTCATATGTAGGGAAACATTATGGCTAAAATTTCTTTTCTCAGAGATATCATTTATTTCACATATTTTAGTGGCATGGCCCAGATGTTCCAAACCTGCTTGCCTCTCAGGACCGCCTTCCATATAGAGAGAAACACATCCATTGCTTTCCAGTGCTGAAGCTGCGGAGTCTGACTCTAGAGGGGGTTGTATCAACATACCTGGAGTGTGATTATGACAGCGAGGAAGAAACTTTCCTACCTGTATGAAGAACCACTGTTCAGTCCCTCATGCCACGTACAAACTGATACAACCATAACAAATATTGCTGATACAGAGGTCATGGCATTTGTCTTGTGGCAGCAAACAGCAGAGCTCCCATGACTGTTTAGCCCTAGAGACTATTTGTGGATCTCGCAGGTTTTCTGTTATATCCATGACCAAGTGCACTCAGTAACATGTTGAGCACTCTAAGAAGAATTTGAATTCTCTCTCTTCTGCTCAGTAAAGAACACACCACCCACAGCCCCTTCTGTAGCCACATATCCCCTTTGTGACTTGCTTTGGGCAAGGTCCAGGGGGCTGGACAGTCATGCCTACCTGCAATTCAGAGAAATCCTGGGGATGTGTATTCACACATAACCAACTTGGACTCTGTGTTAGCCAAGGAACTCACCACCGGTGCCTCTATAACCAGTGGAGGAAAATCAGGTCTTCCAAAGGGCAAACCCAAGCAAAACTGAGTGTTCTGAATGGTTCCTCATGATACATACCTTCACGGACAACAGAGGAAGCTGGAGGAGTCCAGCCAGTTTGCTTAGGTGGCTGTGACCTCCAATGCCACAGTTATTGCTGGACTCCTGCGCAAATCGACCTTTCTGTTCTGCTGAGCCTTCATTGTATAACCCACCAGACTTTCCTGCTCATGCCCCTTCAAACAGCTGCAAAGTACCCTGTCTCAGTTATACAGGAATATAATCCAGGCATGGGATAATGGTGCAGTACACAGACTACAGACACTGGATCTAATTCTTCTGCAGGCCTTAAAAAAAACCAAAAGAGGCAACTCTTCTCTGAAAATAAACGAAATCAAACTATTCTGCTATGGACTTCCAATGTTATTATAATATTTAAATTTAATTGGTTTAGGATGAAGACTCTCCCTAGCTAATCTGTGACAGAAGACAGTTAGCATTGTTCTTACATATTAAGACCCTTTCAATTATTCCCCTACATTTTTCCCTGTAAAACCTCAGGGTGGAAGATAAAGCAAGGGAAAATATATTAGTGATCACATTACTGTGAAGCTCTAAACAAAACTGGAAATTCATCTACTCATACTTAATGGTTCTTTATGTAGGTGATTGTTTGTCTCAGCCTCACCTTGCAGCTCACCCTTAACCACCTGTTACTGACCCAGGAATCCCTTAGAGTAGGTATCCACTGTGGTTTTGTGTTTAAACACTTTTGTGTTTAATTCCTTTAATTCTCATATATGATGTCATCTACACTTAAAATCAGATCCTCCAGGTGAAAATCTTTTGTTTATTATGGGGTTTTGTCTGTTGTGAAGAGAATTAAATCTAGAAACCAGGCCTAAAGCAATGAGAATTCTTTTTCTAGTAAAAAGTGAGTACTACTGGTGCTGGTGTCGAATTCAGGCCCAAAGCAAATACAAAGTTGCATGAAACCAAACTTTTATCTTTTGGCTTGATATAAGGAGACAGTAGGAAGGACAGGGAATGCTTTGAAAGGGGATCCTTTCATATCTATGATCCTATGACAAGTAAATAACTCTGAGCAGTGTTGCAGTCAGTGCACAGTACCAGCAGTCCCAATCATCCAATTAATAGATTTTTTTCAAAGCCTTTTCTCTGCCTATCATGTTTTCATTTGAGTGGCTTTTCCCAACTTTGAAGAATTCCTTGCTGACAAGCAAGTAACCCCCTACCTGCTTGAGATGTCTCTTTGTTACCCCTAAAACGCGGTTTGTCCAGCTATAGGCCTGCATTTCTACACAGAACTCCTCCTTGTTGCTGCTGTCTGTGTTTGTATCACACAAAGGCACACAAAATAAAACATATTAGCCATATATGTCACTTAGAGAAATTGCTGTCACAGTTAAATTAAGCAAAACAAAGGTGCAGGGGATAAAATTCAGACTTTAGTCTTGAGGTCTTACAGATTCTGCACAAATCTCATGTCCAGTTATTAGCAATGTCAGCACTGTATTTCAGGGCTATAGGACTAAATATGAATGTCAGCTAATAACTGGTTTTATGCAGTTTGAACAGAATTCCTAGTGCAAGCCTATTTTGAGATAGTGAAAACTAAGGCAGTTTGTGTTCTTTATATATACAACAAATTGCAATTCAGAAATAATTTTAAAAACTGGAAATGCATAGAGGTGGGATTGAGCCATCTGTGCCCTTATTCTGCTACCTTTTTCAGAGTGGATACTCACAATCCCTGAATCATTGTACACTACAACAGGTTTGGACACAATGCTGCTATAGCTCCTGACAAAGGAGTTTTTATCTAGAAGTCATTTATCTAGGAGAAGATGGGGACAGCCTAAGAAATCTAGCTGTCAGATAAAGGTAGATCAGGCACTTGCTTTGATCTCCTTTACAAATATAATTCAAAGCCTGATGAATCAATGTTATTTCCCATGGAATTTTAAAGCACTTGGGAGTAAATTATTTTCCTATAGATGGAGAAGGAAACTAGTCACATAGTTACACATCTGCCTCATCTTCTTTAAGTTCTGCTTGTCCCAGAAGCTCAGGTCAGCTCAAGCCATTGTTCTCAGTGAAAAACAATATGAACCAGGCTAAAATGAGTTTGTTGAGAAAATATGAGCAAAGAAAAATACAAGCCAAAAGAGAAAGTGAAAAATATGAGAGCTGTGTAACTGCAATATCAACACTCAAGTCTGTGTTGGAAGAATATCTTGTTTTTGCCAAAATTTATAAACAAAACCTGGTCAGATTGGATCAGTTCTTGAATACAGGCTTCTCTGTCTGGCAAGAATACATTGGACAGAATTGAAGGGAGTTGCCTTATTCCATTGTCACTGGTTGAGTATCAGATTTATTTATTCTTTCCTATGTTTGCTAAGTTGATCCAATTGCCTTGGATGAACTTGGAACTTCTGGCAGTTCTGGCAGTCATTGATTTTAGTCCTAGGATACTTTTACATGGATAAGAAAGGATTATAATAGTTTTGCAATCCTAAGATAACTTGTTGTGGCCACAGAATATCCAGAAACACAAAACTGAAAGGGATTTGCTACCTTTCTTGAGGCAAATACAGTTAGTAAAGGCTTGTGATACACAGAAAAGCCCTGGTACTCTTTGACATTAGTTCATTTAGAAATTAGCTACTTCTGCAGTATGAGCACCTGTCACGAGCAGGTTACTACACTTGGTGGCCAGGAGAACTGGTAACTGTGGTGTAGGAAGGAACCTCTGTCCTTTGCAACCAGACATCTAATTAACTGCAAGGGATAAGATGTGGAGGAACACTGGGAATCTCAGCTCCCTGCCTCTTTGTAAACAAGGACAGGGATTTCTCTTACAGTCTTTTAGCTGCTGTTCTTTAAAAATGCAGCTTTCCATGTTTTTTATTACTGACTTGAACTTCATGGACAGGCAACTGGAAGTGACTCTTATTTCAGCCTGTACAGCTCTCCAGCAAAGCGGGTGTTGTGGTATTGTGATTCTCAGCCTTCATCAATGAAAATTTTCAACCAAGGAGAAGAAAACTGCTGCCTTTAAGGGCAGCAACAGCAGTTGTCCCTTTTGCTCCTGAGGAATGACATGCAGGCAGTTACAAGCAGTTAGCAGCTCCTGGGACAGCAAGCATCAAGCAGCAGTAAAACATGGGTGCTTGCTTAGCACTGAATGTGTTCTCTAGGTGATAATCAAACACACAAACTCAACACATTTCTTAAGCACCTCCTTTTAAAGCATAGTGTGGAGAATGTTTTAAGAAGCTCTAGTTATTACTGAGAGTTCTAACCAGGATAACCCGTTGCATTACTGACATGCCTGGTGAGATTAGGCATCTTCCTGGCAGTTACTTAGACTTTGATTTATAACACTGTGAATCAGATTCGCACCTGATTCACTGCAGGGTGCCTTTTCATGGCCTTGCACTTTATTTGACACTATCTCATGCTACAGTGCTAACCAGCATCACACTCTTTGTCTGCTCTCTGCCTACTAATTCTTTATTTGGGTACTGGCTGACCCCACACCGACCTCCACACAAACACAGACACACGCAGTGTACTACTTCCAAGCAAGCAATATGCAGGCAGGGATGCTTTAGTGCTTCACTAATGACAACTTTAGTAAATAAACAGTCTGTATAAACATGGCTTGTGGCCACCGTTGTACTCAGAAATCAGCGCTAAGGAACAGCATAAGAAATGGCTGGTAAAGGACTGGAAATAAATCAAGTCTTACAAAAACAGTGCAGGGCTAGACAGACACCATTATTTCTCACTCACATGGATGTTCCAGTTCCCTGAACAAGGCATCTGCTACTTTGCCCACTACTATCCTTACACCTACAACAACCTGCAGGAGTACCTGGTGGCCATCTCTAAAGGTCCAGTGGTGTCTAAATTCTGCAAGATTCGTATCTTATACCCTTCACTGTGAAAAGCAATGTATTTTAACTATCACTAGCACTATCCCCCCCCAAAAGTGGCAAGGGCACTGAGCAGAAGGCTGCAATACTGACAGTGAGGGTTCATCCAGGAGAAACTAAGAATTCCTGGATAACAAAGGGCTTTATGCATTTGATTCTTGGTGACTCAAGCAAAGCTCAGTTCCTGCAGGACGATTTTGTCTTGAAAGTGGTACCCATGCCGAATCTAGATTGTTTGATTGTGGGAAATCACCACTGCATTTTAACAGGCCAGAGGCTGTACTTCAAATAAAGATCTATTGTCAAGAAATGTTCCCCTTCCATCTGGTATAACCAAAGCATTGTCAAAAGGTAATCTCATTTTCCTTCCCTTTAGAATACCCTATTCTCCTTTCCCCTATATCTTTGTTAGTTTGATGTCTCTATGTCCCTTATTGTTTTAGTATTGTTTATATCTTTGCACTGCACCCAAGCCTTTCTGACTGCTTTTTTGAGGTTAAGTTTCCTTTCAGAGTGGGTTATTTCGTTCTCCAGTATTGTGCAGGTTTTCCTTGAATATATTTTCTCCTTTCTGCTAATATTTTCAAAGTTAACAAGTTTTCTTCAAGACATTTGCAGTCTATTTCTCCCCATGTCCTCTGCAAAAATTTACTTATCAAATTCCTTATTTCCTTCATTTTCTTCTTTTCTGGCATACAACCACTTTTGAGAATGAAACTAGGTTCATAACAGATCCCAGATGTCCTTTTGACAGGAAAGATTGCATATTTTGCAACAAATGGCTTTGATTTCTTGTGCAGACTTCCACTCAGAAAGACATTGATACACTGGATATAAAATTAAACATTCAAGTATTAAACTAAACTTTAAACCAGTAAACTAAATCCATCCAGCTGAACTTCTACAACAAATTAATACAAAAAGACTCTTGTACAGTGTCATAATTAGTACATTTAATGTTTTTCAAATTGTTACAACCTGTTTTAAATAATGTTTGTGCTCGTTCAAATGAATGGTTTGGCCTCTAGATCCTTAACTTACAGGAGACTGATGCTTCAGGCTACAGACAAAACACTCCTTTCAATATGAAAGACTTGGAGTCCACAGGACAGTATTTCCACAATGTATTCTTGGACTACTGAATAAATAACAAGCAGGTAATGGAGTTTCCCCTAGGCCTTTTCTCCTGCCTCATTAGTCCATCTGTGAAAAACATAATAGTCTGTAGGTTTATAGCAAAGATAATGGCTTTCTCTAAGCAATAAACTAAATTTGTGGTATTCCTTATTATTATCTATACCTGAAGGAACATGAAAAGGTAGGGAAACAGCAAGCCAGGGTGAATTCCAAGGTCCTGAATTCTGATGTGTTAAACTGGAATTCCAGGTAACTTAGAACTATTCAGATATGCCACAATTAATTATATCTTCTCTGTATCTAATAAAGAACGCCAGATTAAATGCTAGAAATGCTACTAAACTAGACTTTCAAGAGTCATACTATTTAATTTAACACTTTTTAAAAGATTGCACACAAAGCTTATAGTCAAACCTTAATTGGCAGTTCACTGGAAGAAGCAAAGCACTGCATCTATGCCAGGTGGCTTTTCTGTGGAGAAAAAAACTGTGGTGATACAGAGCTTGGTTTATTGCATCTCTTAAATCAATACGCATTTTTTCCTGCAGCCTTACATTTTGCAGGTCAATCTAGGCACAATAAAAGGTGTATTATTTTGTTTTGTGTAAACCTTATTTCATTAACCGTGGAAGACACTGTTCTGATTGCTTTAAGCCAAAGTGGTTAAGTTCAGGGTAAGTGACAGCAGAGCAAGGATCTGTACACTGACCAAATGATACATCTATTAAACACAATCAGCTCCTCCTGTGTAGACTGTGAGTGACGGGGAGATCAGAGATGCATGTGATTTTAGAGAGGTGAACATTGTGTGTTATGAAGAGCTGTGGCCCTAACATGGTCATTTATTAGGGAATAAAATTTTGTACGTTTCTTTTTGTGAGGAAAAATTATTAGGTTGGATTATCTCATCAAATTTAACACGTCCATAGTATAGAAACCAAGATCTGAGCTATGCTACTGGTGCTGAAATGCAAAGAAATAAAAAGACACATGCATAAATTTAGATTAGATGTTAGGAAAAAATTCTTCACTATGATGGGTGAAGACTCTCCAGAACAGGTGGGCCAGAGAAGCTCTAGCCCTGGAAGTGTTCAAGACAGGTTGGATGGGACTTGGAGGAACTTGGTCCAGTGGAAGTTATCCCTGCCCATGGCAGGGGAGTTGGAACTAGGTGATCTTTAAGGTCTCTTCCAACCCAGACCACTCTGTGATCTATGAACCTGATGCACCATCAGAGAAATAAATCAAATGAGCAGTGCAGACCAAAGTACTCATCCTCCCTGTGGCTTAACCCTGATGATCCAGAAGGCAGTTTTTGTTCAAAGAAGGTGGCTTTCACCTGTCAGCTTCTGCAGTACAGCTGAGTAAGCAATCACAGGGTCAGGATGGGGAGGGCACTGGTGTTAAGCACAAGAAGTACCATGCTTATGGACTTTGGTGTCAGTCATACTTTGCAACACCCAGTTCAGAGTGTTCAGGAGTTGTGTCCTCCTCTCACACATGCAGAAGAGTCACCACAGTGTCTCTAAGGGCCCATTGCCTACATCTAAGCTCATAGACAAATGTAGCCTCAGATTTAAAAGAGTGATTTCACAGGAGGACAAAGAGATATTTTATTTTACTGTAACCTATATTTACTTGTTTTGCTGAGAAAAAAAGGGTCGAAGCATGTTTTTCTCCATGTTTACTTGGTGTTTGTTTCTTTGGTGCCTGTGATTGACATACTATTACTCAAGAGGTTTCCCATAGATAGGCAAAGCAAACTCCTGTGAGTGTATGACTTTTAGAAAGCTTGGGGATGAAATTCAGCCAACAATAATAGCTCCTGTAAATTGCTGCTTCCTGTTTGTGACATAAATACTGTAAATAAACAACTGAAAAAGGGAAAACGTAGCAGAGGAGGAGATGTTCAGGACTGAACACTACTTTGGCCACCTAAGAGCCTAACTCTGTAAGGCTATGCTTGCCAAGACACATGAACACTGGTATACATCGCAAAACTATTTGTCAGAATGAGCTTCACTAGGTCCTGTTCTGTCAGTTTGGTGCTAAAATATAAGCAAAGACATCTTTCATGCAATGAAATTGTATGGATTGCATTCGTACATCTTTCATGCAAGGAATAAAGTTATTTTGCTGGATGTGTACCAGAAGAAAAACTTGTCAGGGTGATGCTGTTACCATGTAAAGAAAGTAACAACAGTTTATCAAATGGATCAGGATCCCTTCAAGAATCTTCTTAATTCTCTTCCTCTCATGATTATATGTGTTTCCCCAAGTGGATCTACTTCAGTGACTAAGTTTATTAGATCAAAAGACTTGACAAAATTTCTGTTGTTGATCTTGATGAAAGTTGTTAAAGGCATTTGAAAAAATGGTGAATAGGAAGGAATATCACAGCTGCAGTAAAATTTTTGACAGAAATTCATGCTGGAGCTGAACATAGTCCTCAGCGACACTTTGCTGATGTTCAGCCTAGAAAACTATATGGACCCAAGATAAAGGGGGAGCACAAAGATAAAATAGGAGCACTGATATTGTTGACTAAAGAAAGCAAACTGGTATTTGGAAAGAAGTCACATTGATATTTTGATGGGTAATATTTTTTTATGTACATAAACTTTATAATGTTGACTGCTTTATTAATGCTTTCATTGGTTCAAGAAGTAGACCAGCATTTCTCAAGCTTTTTTTTGCATTTTATGCCAATTCTTCTTTTCAGAAGCCCAAACATATGAAAAACAGAGCAGTGGCAATTAATACTAGTGAGAAAGCATAGCTGTCCAGGTTCCCAGACTAAAAATAAACAAGCCACATTGAGTCGGAAGTGAGCTCCCTTGTCAATATGATATGTTTGTATCCAGGTTTATGAATATTTGCTGAAAAGAACAGCATAAGGGATTCAACCTAGAACAGCTTTCTTATGTTTGCTCCTTCTGGCATTGTGATTATCACGTTTATTTGCAACTGTTGGCTTGGTTTGCTGGGGCTTTTTAAATTTGCAATGGTCATATTCACTTATGAATCAAAATGGTTACCAAGACCAGAAAAAAATCCCCTAAAATATCAAGAGAATATTTCCACAGCATTGCTAAGAACAGAAGTTATATAACCAAAAATACCCATATTTTTCACCCCAGGAGGAACATGCTGTGGCTGCTTGGGGGTTTTTTTCTGACCAGAGACAGATATATGACAATTTAATTTAATCACTGTAGCTTTACAGAAACAAATATGTCACCAAAAGAAAAATACTAGCCTTTACATGATAACTTTAGTTATCGAACTCTTACCAAGATTCCCCTGTCCCAGCCTGGTGTACACTCCCTGAGCAGCCCCTAAAGAGGCTGACTGATAGATAATACCTTTTTGTCAACCAGTCTTTTGGAGCTTGTTAGTAGGAATAATTCATTCCTGTTTCTATTCTTTTTCAGAAAGTCAAGGCACTACTCTGTTCCACAGACTCAAGGCACTGATACTCAACCTAAGATCTTTCAGGTACATGAGCCAGTGAAAAAAAGTAAACATTATAGGGGTTTTTTTAATTCTTTAAATACCAATAAGTCATTTTTTCTATAATCTCAAACCTCAGTAAAAAGTATGTTCCACAAAGATAAGTATGGAGTCCTTTGGCTAGGATTTCCCTCAATCTCAGCATTTGGAAGAGATAATTTTTCTGTAGTTTAAACTGTCTTCATCACATTACTACACTATGATTTACTGATTGACAGCAATCTCACTGGAGAAAAAATTAACCCAAGGCAAATTCCAGAGAGGTCAAAAAATATTTTCCCCTATTGGCAGTAGGGTACATGCATTTGTAATAATGTGCTCATTGGGTTAAATATTAATAATGGAATTCAGTATCAACTGTAAAAGACACCTCTTTGCTTAGAATAAAAGATGTTTAAAATTGTTGTAAATATCCTTTGTTTCTTGAGGGACACACCACCACATACACTGTCAGACCTGCTTCATCTCACCTGTTGATCATGGACCTCACCCAGTGGTTCTGTGAGGGGAGGTACTTGCCATGCAGCACTAAAGACAGCTGCAGCTGTGTCCAGCTGTTGAGACACATCTGCTGGGTCAGGTCATGCTCAGAGACAGAGCCCAGGGGTCTGCCCTGCAGCACTGATTTGGGCACTTGAGGACATGCGCTGCTCACCTGCCACCAGTGTGGGGGCTGTGCCTGTCACAACAGCCAAGGCACTGAGATACAGGTCTCGAGAAAAAAGACAAATCGGCCACCCACAGTATGCAGGAACAGATGAAGTCAAAAGGGAGTCCCCTGCAGCCAGCCTCTAAGTCTGGGCACAGATCATTATGGCTGTAATTTTCTTCTATGGGACAGGCAGTCCAGTTAAGTAGAGTTTAAGTACAGTTTAAGTATGGTGCAGTTGAGTACATTGCAGCATTATGATCAGTAAGAGCTTGCCTGCCAAAGAGGAGATTAATAAAAAATGTCTCTTTAAATGTTTTTGCAGGCTTAGCACTTCCTTCCCCAGCTGCAGATTTCACTCCCAGACATTGTGTACCATACCCAAGCAACGAAACATAACAGATCGTATTCTTCCAGGTTTTCCTGGAATTGGCAGTGCTTAGAGGAAGTTTAACAAACAAATAAATAAATATCCTGGCTCTTAATATTTTGCTTCTGTGTTTTATAGCCGGACTGGAGTATAATCACACAGAATCATATGTGGGGTAAGGTGTAGTAGTTTACTTTTAAAACAGGAGGGTAAAATAAGCAAAAAATATTGAAAAGTGCCAGTTCATCTCATGCTTTCCTTGTGATTGCTAATATTACTAAACTGCTGTTTGCTTTAACTGCAAAAATGAGAAATCGAGAACAAGAGCAGTTAATTCCACTTTAAAGCTACATTAACCTTTTTAAAGCACATAAACAATGATGTCTATTTCAGGAAACAATTCCAGGAAGCAACACTCACACAGGAATTTAGTAGAAGCTGGCTCCTGGAACATGCTCTCCTTTCCTACCCAGAGAAAACAATACCCAGCAGCCCAAACACTCCATCCAGTCTCTCCTATGTCCAGGCAGAAGCCCTGCTCTCTTTCTCCTCTCCCTTCCCATTCTTTCTCCATGAGACATGCTGATGATCATTCCTCTGCTTACCCCACCCCAATCAGACTTATCCTTCCCAACTGCTCCATCATCAGACAGACTTTGGCAGTGGAAGCCCAAGAGGCAGTCAGAGCATACCTGCAAAATGTCCCTAGGAAGGAGAATGGAAACTCAAACTGCATCCTGCCCAGCCTTCAGGCACAATCTTCCCTGCCTGAATACCTGGAAAAATGCAGGGGAACTACCTGCTAGAGAGGCAGCCAAAGGTGTGTAAGGAAGCCTCCAGAATCTGAAGGTCAGCTGGGACCAAGGGCAAATCTTGAGTCAAATATTGACTGGATTTCTCCCTTTTGGTAGCTATGGCATCCCAGGAAGCATTAAAAGCAGTAGAGACTGAGACCCTGCTGGGGAGGAGACATGGAGCTCCCCAGGAAACACTGAAAAGTGCTTCTGCCACAGATGCACAATCAGGCAGACAGCTCTGGCCAGTGAGATGCCACATTCCAAGGGTAGCATTCCCAAACGGTGTATTTTAAACATATAAACTTTTTATACATCATCATTGCACAGTAGCCATCAATTCCAAAATGTTGGAAGTCAAGCAAGTGAGGCAGCAGAAAACCTTGTCTGAACAGGGATCTTCTCTTGGGGAAAAAGGCAAAAAAAGGAAGGTGCGTGCCCAGTGGAAGCAATGCCAGGTTACATGGTGTGCTGGTGTTGGAACAGCTGTCTCTCTATGGGGACAGTGACTCCAGGGAGAAATGCTCTGGCATGATGGAGCAGACCCACTGTGGCAGCCATCCTGATTGCCCTAGCAAACAGGAATGTGAGAGCAAGGATATTTTTGAAGGAGCTACTTGTGCCTTCTGCCCATGGCAATGAAACAGCAGCTTCACTTGTGGTGCTGAGATCAGCTAAGGAGTTGGTTGATCACCAGATTAAAATTATATACCCTTTTTCTCCCTGAATGACAGAAAAATGAACAGCATGTTGCCAAACTGCATGACCCTCCTGGTGGGAGCACAAATATGCCTCCTGCCAAAGCATGTTACTTCACTGGGACAGAGGTCAAGCCTCAGGATTCTCTTATTCCTCAGTTTCCCACCCATCAGCCCCAATGCTAGATGACCACACTCAGCCCCAAGGCTTCCTTCTCCACTTTCACCTCAGCAGCTCTGGACTGCTGGGCTTCATTTGCTGCGGGATTTCTGATCCCACCCACCAGAACCCATCTAAGCCATCCATGATCTGAACTCCCTTGATCCAGATCCTTGTCCCTCTCCATGCTAAAGTTATTTCACACACAGAGGCACATAGGAAGGCATCCCCACACTGCCACTTGTGTGTCTCTGTCCACTAAGCTTCTCTTAGGACTTCCTCCCATATTTCTTTTCACTTACTTTGTGCTCTTGGATATGAGTGCCAGAATTACAGGCTCACAACATGTGTACCACATGGAGATTTCTTGACCATGCCTAAACATGGAATTACTAGGTGAAAATCTGTGAACAGCTTCATGGCTAGGTGTCCCACCTGCATCAAACCCCAACACATAACCCTCCTAACAGACCCACCACAAAGATTGCTAGTAGGACAAACAAATCTGCCCAGGAGGACTAAAGGAAGGAGAGCTTTGCCCCTTACATAAATCGAGGTTTCAGTGGTTGCCTGTAGCAGCAGGCACCTTGGCACCTTGCACTGTGCTTACAGTGGCTGCAGCCAAGGGAACTTGGGTGATGCTGTGTCCGGGAAGAAGAGGGAGGGGATCAGCGTCCAAAGTGCAAGAAGAGCCAGGTTGGCAGTGAACTCCAGCAGTGCTGAGGTACTGAAGTCCATGCTGAGACAGTCAGTCACCTCTAAAGAAGTGTCCAAACAAAATTAAACAAATTCATCTAAGCTCTCATGGACACCCAAGCTACTCTAACAGCACAACAATCTGGGTGAGCTTAGCCTGGTCAGTTATTCGTGCTGGTTAGCACAGCAGGGAGAAGGAAAGGAAACACAAGTCTGACTCCGGCTCAGATTGTGGAGCTGGGCTTGGCTTGTTTTCTTGGTCATATGCAGCTGACTCAGGACCAGTAAAGAGCACTGCCCTCAGAAGCGAAAGAGAAAGTAGATAACTCTCTGCATGTGATAAAACAGGCTGTGGTGACAGACACCAGCCAGCACAGGACTGACAGCAGCCACCAACCCGCCTGGCTCCTAGAGCAGCACCACAGCCCTCTCCAGCGTGTTTCAACTCCACACCCATCCAAGTGGGCAGCCTGTAAGTATCCTCCACTGAGACCCCCTCTTTTTAATGTCATTGGCATTGGGGAGAACTGCCAAGAGAAGTGGTGTTGGAGGGTGCAGATGTCTTGGAGGGTCCCTCCCCTGCTGTAAGATGCCTTAAGGGCAGCTCCCCCACAGTCAGTTCCTTTTCCCACTGGTTGGTTTCTGTTTACCTGCAATCCTTAGCTTGTCACTGGCCTTTCTTCACCCATGGTTTCTCTGCAGCTGATCCTGCCTGAGGGGGAAAGACGATCGGAATAGCTGTGGTGGGGAGGCGGTGAAGGGAGAGAACAGATGTCTTGAAAGAAAAGTGTCATGTCCAAAGCTTTTCCCATCACTCTTGTACAGCACTTCTCCCCTCAGCAGCCAGGAAGAGGGGATGCAGAAAAGTCAAGTTGTCTGGGGGGCTCTTCACTGCAAAAGGAAATGCCCATTCCCTCGCACCTTTGCACTCAGCCACACTGCAGCGGCATCCAGTGGCTCAGAGAGATGCTTGTCCCTGCACAGAGGCCAGATCCTGTGGCAGAGCTGTGTGCCTTCCTGCCCCCTTACCCATGCACTCCACCAGCTGCTTGTTGCAGGAAGGCACAGCCCCAGCCTGGGAAGGTTGCCCACCTGCCTGTGAGCAGCAGTGGAAAGGGCTGTGCAGTCCCAAAAGAACAGAGGGTGCCTAGGAGCCTTATTTCCCACACAAAGACCTCAGGGAGCTCCTGAGCCATTCACATGGGGACTCTCTCTGCTGGGGAGACTGAGACACAAAGCTCTCCTATGGTGAAGCCCAGTGTTTCTCCATCAATGCTAGTCCAGGAACAAGGAGGCTGAATCCAGGCTGGGGCTCGCTGTGCTATGTTCAGATTCCTCTCTCTGGCACCTTTGAGGAAGAGCCACTGAGTCTCCCATCCAAAGGCACAGACACCTCCTTAGAGGCAGCGAGGCTGCCGCTGTCTGAGAAAAACCCAAGCTGTACACTGGCTGAGAGCTCTTTCCTGTTTGTCCCTTGCTTCTCAGCCAGACTGCTGCCAAACCTGTCTCAGTGATGAGCTGCAGAGTTCACAAATGTCCTATCTGTGGCTGTACTGTGGCAGGGTGTGAGGTCAGCCTTCACTGCCTCCAGGCCAGTCACAAGTTCTCTATCCAAGCTGGCACAGGGTCATTCTAGGCATGTTTCTGGTCCTATCAGTAACACATAGGGACAGGGATTTACCTACTGGGTTGGGCTGGGCAGGGGAGGCAGCAGGAGACAAAGATGCCAGCAATTTGGCAGTGAAGAGAGGGACATCTCTGGGAAAATATGTCCTCTGGGAGAGGGCAGAGATACCATGGGCTTTCCCCAGGTTCTCATACATGCAGAGATCACACAGCAGCAGAAGGTCTCTAAGGTGGCTGTCCTCTACCCCTGCCATATGTTACCACAAACCTGACAGGAATTTAATTCTCTGTCTCTTCTTTAGTAAACATGTGCAACTATGACAATTTTTATTAGCTTTTATATTTTATGGATGCTGAGGGAGTGAACCTGAGATGATTGAACAAAAAGCCATGTTTCTACAAGTCTGCCTTATTTCGGAAACTGGTCTAAAGAAATATGACAGCAAGGGTTGGCGGGAGGGCAGGGCCGAGAGTCAGCTGGGCTGTAGCAGTCCCGGCCCTGAGGTCTAACAGAAATCCCTGGAGAACTGGTCAGCCAGCCAACAGCTCCCTCCAAGTGCAGCTTGTTCTTCCTCTGAGGGCTGCAAGACGGGACAGCAGGGAGAACAATGAGTGGTGTGAGCCCTTGCGGAACAGGGAGAGGAAGAGCAGCAATGCTTGGGTGCAGGAGACCATGTGTAAGACAGACAAACCAAGGGGCAATAGTAGGGGCAAGGCAAACCATGGTGAAATTACATCTGCCAGAGGTCTCATCCTGCAGCACAGCCTGCGCCCAACCATAGGTATTTTCCTGGTTGCTTTTGTCTTCGTTGCAGATTCAGAACAATGGGCGTCCTCCATGTGACCTTCCAGTCTCTCCAGAAGCCTGTTGTGAAGAAGCCCTCCAAGGGACACTACAAGAAGTGAGGGAGAAGTGACAAGGGGAAGTGGACAGGTTGGTGTCTGATGCTGTGACCCCCCTTCCATGCTGTGTGTGTGCTGCTCCTGGGAGAAGCTTCATCTTTGTGCTCATTAAACAGAGGTGCCCCACTTCCAAGTTTCCAGGGAGAGATGAAGAGTGGAAGGGGAATGCTGAAAGGTCTCTAGTCACCAGCACCACCACCAGGCACTGAGTACAGATTGAGTGGAGTCTCTCTTGGCACTTTTAAAACTCAGAGGCTGTACCAAATTCACAGTCAGCTTTGGGTGTTGGTCTAGGAGGACATCCGGGATATCAGAGATTCACAGATTACTCTGAACTGGAAGGGACCCAGAGTCCAATTCCTAAGTAAATGGCCCATACAGGATTGAAGGATGATATACCACTAGGTAATAGGCAGTGGAAGGGGGACAGTAGGGCCAATGTGAACTTCTTGAAGGAAAGTGGTAAATGATTCTCAGCAGATAAGGCTTGTCAGAAGGAGGAAGAGTTATTTGCAAAGACTCAAGCCTGAGGCTGAGCTTGAAGCCAAGGTCTCTGAGTCCTGTGTTTATGCCTCTCTGCAGACCTGGGTGGACAGTGCTTCAGTGCCATGTGGCTCTGCAACCAGTGATACCCTTCCCTGATGCCACTTCCCTGTTTTACAGTGTGAAGTAGAAGCCTGCAAGACAGCATTGAGGGCAGTATACGTTCTGGGGAGAGGAGCAGAATCGACTTTGCCAGCCAGTCTGAGAGAGGAGCAAGGCGAATGGTAATCACAGGTGTGTCTCAGTAGTACCCATGTCTCTGGGCCTCAGAGGAAGGTGAGTGGTGGCAGGTGGATCCAGGGTGCCTCTCTGAGCTGGGCACCTGCCTGTCTGGTAGGGCACTGGTCCTCAGGCAACCAAGACAGAGGAGCACTATGTCTGCCAGCCTCAGTGGGTAGCAGAGCTGCAGGTATTCAGTCCTCAGAAATCTACAGGCAGGCAAGGACCTGCATGTGGAGCTCAGATGCTGGAAATGGGTGGTATCAACGGCACTAGGTGTCCCAGAGCTATATGACAAGGGCAGGGAGGCAAGAGGAGCCCTGCAGTTCAGATGGTGCCATATCTGCACTTTACTCAGTAGTCCAAAGATCACAAGGGATGTCTGATCATAACTGAAAGAAAAGCATTTTCTCAGAATAGCTCTTAACCCCTACTTCTTTTACCCAACAGTCCAAAGATCACAAGAGTTTTTATCACACTTGTCTGATAAAAACTGAAAGGCATTATCCCAGGATAGCTCTTATCCCGCTTGTTATCAGACAGCAGTTTTCCTCTCCTCCCATCCCTGCAGTTTGCTGACAAATGACTCTTCCAGTGAGACCATGGTGCAAAGGGCATGTCTGGGGGTGAGTCATACTCTCCTCCCAGTACTGGTCCACACATGGGACATCACTAAGCCACCTTTGCTGTGACTAAAAGTGCACTAAACCCCCCTCAATCCAGTAACACATGTGCAGCACAGTCCTAGGCAGGACTGAGACGCTCCTATTTGCAGGTGGAGTCCCTAGACCCCAGCCATAAGGCTCAGAGCCCACCTTGGGAAGGGTGCCATAAGAGGCAACAATTGAGGAGTCCTCGCTTTGTGTTTTGCAACAGGCATTCCCACAGCAGCTTCCACCGTGGTAGAAAGAATGCGTGCAGGCATCAGGATGGGTCTGCTGCAGAGGAGACATATCGAGAACCTGTTCCACATGCTGACTGTTGGGGCCTTGGCCTTGATGTCCTATGCACTGCTGTACGAAGCGGGAAACCTGGTGAACCTCCCTGACAAACGCATTGGCTTTTACAACTTCTGCCTGTGGAATGATACAGCTGGGGAGCTGCAGTGCCTGGACAACAAGCATCTACAGGCAATAGGCATCAGTCTACTACAAATGGCACTAGCCAGGGTTTGTGTGTATTCCTGCCTGGTCATCATCCTCTTCCACCTCTTATATGTTTTAATTGTGAAATACACAGAGGAGAGAGAGGAATACCAGATAAGCCACATCATACCCTTCATTGAGATTATACTCTTGTCTGGAGGCCTGGGTATGTTTCTTTTACAAACCTCACAGTGGATTTCTCTCTCTCATTCCATTGGAGGCTTCCTGGCATTGATTGGGACTGTGGTTCTGCTACTGATCCAGATTATCACTGCCACTGTGTACATCACCTGGGCCAGGCACATCCATACAAATTAAAGCCATTTAACTGAGGAGGCCCTGCCCACTAAGATTTGACAGTGAAGAAGATGCAAGAGCTATCAGTAACATGATTTAAAATAGTAATCCAAATACAGCTTTACTGCCTAGCAAAAATCTGATTCCCAGTCCAAAGGCTCATGTTGAGCCATGCTCTAGCACATTGCTGTGTGCAGCACTCCTGCATCAAGCTGGTAGCAGGACACCAACAGCCACAGCACAGCACAGAAGCTTCCCAGGTAGAACAGCATGTAACACTCCTCAGTTTGGGGCACAGCATCAAAGTGACAGCACTTCTGGCCCCAAAGAGCAGTGAAGGTAGCAGAACTAGCACATAGTGGACACAGTCCTCAACCCATACCTAGTCTAAGTAAAAAAAGTTGCTAGTATCTCAGAGAATGTGATTAAATCTGTCATTAACTAAAAAAATGCTTTTATTAATACCTTTAGCCCTACAATGTGACAAAGATAAAGGGAGTTTAGAAACAGTATCTGTAGATTATGTTTAACTAGGAACTAACAAATGTTCAGGAAAATGTAACCAAATAGATAATTTCTTTGTAAGTAGACAGGATATATATCACTTAAATAAGCAGCCAATCAACAACCAGCCTTTAAGGCTATGAAGAAAGCCATCTAGGACGATAGAGAAATAACACCAGAAAGAACTAGTTCTGTAGTTTGAAAACAAGATAACAGAGTGAGCATGCACCAATTAAGAAAGTGCAATAAAAGGACAAGTGGCAAAGACGATTGAACAACCACCAACACCCCTAAAGGGGTTGCAATAATCCCTAAAGGACACAAGATGGCAGAAAAGACTGAAATAGTTAACTCCTGTTCATAGAATCATTTTTCAAAATAGGCATTTTAAGTTATTGTCTGTGTAGTGAATATGTAACAGCCTTGGAAATATAAACTGCATTAATTCATCCAGTGGCCTGGAAGAACTTAAGTAGATAAAGAATGCTCGTTTAACTGTGATATCCCCTGCTGTTGGATTTGTTTCAAGGGACATGAGAGTCTGTTATCTCTCTTGTTTCAGCCTTGGTGGGGATGAGGCTGGTGATACTGATTTGACCCATTCTTCATTTCAATACATGCTCTCACACCTGGCCTCATGTGGTTTGTTCATCCCCTTTTTGGATTGCGAAGAGGATACTGAGCCATCTTCATTGCTTCCTAGACCCCATGCATGCTGCCATGGGGCCTGCCCCCTCAGGGCAGACCTGGCCCCTTCCAGTCTGCTCCTGCACGTCTTCCTCGGCATTGGGAGCATTGGACTGTTGGGGTCTGGAGGCAAATTCAGTACCAGCCCCAATGGGAACAGCCTGCCAGGCCCCACTGCAGCTGTGACAGAGGGACCACAAGGACAAGGGAGCCCTCAAGGCTGAACCATGACCATGTCGCTCTGCCAGCAAAGGTCTGCCAAGTCAGCAACTCCCTGCTCCCCTCCATGCCCAACACCAACCCACCAAAGGGATACTCACAGAAACCCGAATATCCTCTTTAATCTGTCCATGCTCTGAAATGTGAAACAGAAATGAACACATCCTAATCTGGAGCCAAATCCCACTGAGCCCAGCACAAAGTGGGAAAACTGAGTACCTCCTTCCTTTCCCCCTCTGGCCTTCATGGGTATCCTACCAGATACACAGGGCACCAACACAGCAGATGGATGGATAGCTCCTCCAGGCCCTCCTCCCACCGTTCTCAGGGCTGCAGGAGGAGACACCCTCCCCATTGTGCCCTCTTCTCCTGGGAAGTCAGAGGTGCTGTTAGCTGAAAAAGATCTCCCTGACGTATTTCAGGACATCGTCCTCAGAGTCCTCCTCGCCTGTCCTCTCTGCGTCAGCACCAGCACCAGGAGGGGATGGAAGTGCCGGACCGTGGTTACTGCCTCCATCCGTGTTGGCCGTGCTTCCAGAAACCTCATTTGGTGTTGGCGGGAGCTCCTGCTCCTCTTCGCTCCTGGACCGGGCCTTCTCTTCACTTTCCTCGCACTGTAGATTCTAAGCAGAGGGAAAACAAGCGCCGGCCGTGCGTGACTTCACGCTGGGAGCACCCCAAGGAGTAGCAGGGCAGCCCACCATCCCCGTAGGCCCCGCCTCGCCAGGCCCCAGCCCGCGGTTCTGCTTTGCAGAGCCCGGCAGGGTGCAAAGGCAGCAGCGCTGCCGGGACAGGCAGGAGGGGGCCGGGAAAGCCATGCGGCACCCGACCCGCCCAGAGAGGGGCCTCCAGGGACCGCGGGCAGCAGCGATCCCTGCCCGTCCTCCCAGGCTCTGCCGCCCGACCGTGCTCGTGTACGGCCAGGACCGCGTCCCCACCCTCGGAGGTCCCGGCTCACCTCCGCCAGGACCGCCAGGGCCACCTCCACCAGCTCCGCCTCGTTCATGCAGTACAGCGGCGCCGGCCTGGGGAGTGCACAGGGGACGCTCAGCGCGGGCAGCGCCCGGGCTCGCCCTCCCGCCCGCCGCCCCGGCCGCTCCCCCACCCCAGCGGCGCTACCTGCGCCCCGCTGCCGCCCTCCGCCGCCCGGCCCTGAGGGCCGGGGCCGCAGCCGACCGCTCGTCCGCCGCCGCCCCCATCCAGGCCGGGAGCTGCCGCCGCCGCGCGCCCGTCGCCATGCGCACGTGGGGCGGTGCCGCCGGGGCGCCTTCCGCCAGTCGCTTCCTCGCCCGACCGGGGGCGCAGGGGAGCTGGAAAAGCAGCCCTAAAACCCAAGTCACGACAGAGCCCCCTATTTGATCAGGCAGGCAGGCGGTGAGTGAGGCTGCGCTCCCCTCAATATTCCGTCAAGAAGCAAACATGGCTGTGGGCCAGCTGCGGAGCAGATGGCACGTTTGCAACCACCCTCCGAGGGCCAGGGGCAGCCTTGCGTTACGGTCCCGCCGTGACGCCCCCAGCGCGCCCGCCGCTGCCGGAGCGCCCTCTGCAGGCCCGGGCGCGCAGGGCAGCCGCGGGGGGCCCGGCTGCGCCGCTCTGCCGGAGCGGCGGGGACCGTGCCGGGGAACGAGGAGAGAGGGGAGTCTGGGCCAAGGATGGAGTAAAAGCCCCTCCGGGAATACAGCACGTTGAGCATTGTTCTAACAAAACATGTTCATTCCTTCCCTCCAGGCTTCTGGCACAGTATCGATGTTGTGCTAATGCATGATTTTGCATTGCAGCCTTGGGCTGGTGCATGTTTTTTATACTTTCTTCCCGTGTTTGGGGGTTTTGTTTTGCTTTCAGTCCTACTTATGAAGCAAACCTGAGAGTAGTCTCTCTCCAGAAACCTCAACTGACCCTCCGTGAGGGGTAGAAGATAACATCTGGAAGAAAGTAACATCCGTGATATGTTCATGGGTGGGTTGAATGGGGCTTTGGACAATATGGTCTAGTGGACAAGTGGCCACTATGGCAGAGATTGGAACTAGAATAGCTTTACGTCCCTTCCAACCCAGACCATTCTATAATTTTGTAATTCTAAATTCTAAAACACCTATGCAAGGTAGTCAACACTGCAGGGCTTGGAATACAGCCACAATTTTTCTTGGCCTTTTGAAAGGCCAACAAAGGTTCCCATTTGAGAGCTCTCTAAACTCACAGACTAACCCTGAGCATTCCTGAAGCCAGTTCAAAGTATGCATTGGATCTGAGGAGACATCAGCTCAGACTGGCGTGAGGAGCAGCTGCACCATTAGTATCACATCCCACAGAGGTGAAAACCCTGTACTTTGATGTCAGTCTGGCAGGGGGACTTGTTAATCTTGGAGGCCCTTGAAACGGAAGGTGAGGTATCCGATGAGTGTAGTCAGCAGGAGCAAGTTACTCCATGGACAACGGGTACCTGTAGCATGAATACGCCTGTAGGGAGGATTTCAGTACCCAGCAGTGTTGCCCTTGAACAGATGTCTATGTGTATGGCTACCTACACAGCTCATGAATGGCTGTTCATTTTCCAGCAGTGTGTGCTCTGCCAAAGAACAACAGTACCATAAACTCCCAATACAGGCCAAGGACATAAGCAGCAAAAAGCTCCATGGCAATGTGTAAGCAGATGAAATGTATCTGCTTAGTCTATTCCATGACTATGAGCACAGCACTTGCCCTGATGTTGGAGGGCTTAGAGGGAGAGACAGCTCCACTGACCGAGGGCCCTATACAGAGCCAGATTGGTCTTGGCCTCCCTCCCCCTATTCACCATCACATAGCTGCTATGCATTATGGTAGCTTCTGAACTCCAGCACAAGTATTTCAAAGTCTGACTCGGGATTTCTGCTCTGGTTGGTACCCAGATACCTATGGCAATGTAACAAAATACATCCAAGCAAAAGCAGTTGGTTTTGTTCCTGGATGTCTGGTTCACCCTGGTGTGCAGGAGTGGTGCTGGAAGCACCTGGTAAAAACACAAGGGCTCTTTTGCATGCAGGAGACTTGGCACATCATTGCTCTCACCACCCTCCATGTTTTGCAGCAACTGCTGAGCAAAGCATAGAGTTCAAATGCAAGGGAATATTTTCTTTTTATGGAAAAAACCAAATAAAAACAAACTAACAAAATCATAACAACAAATGTTATACCCAAAGAATACTCTGTTTTCTCATCAGCCTTTCCAGTTTGAGTCATCATCATGCACTGTGCTGCCTCATGCTTGCTTCCTCCGGCCTCACCTTCTTCTGCAGAACCTTGACACGACCATAGCCTTTTAGCCACGTGCTACTCAGACTCCCTAACAGAGGGAAGTCCAGCTGCCACAATGGATTAGTGGAGACTTATTTTTCAGTGCTGCCACTGATCCTGTCCCATAATGGCATGCTATTGCACAGTAGTTTGGCAAATGTATTTATCAAGAGGCAAAAGCTACAATGTGAAGAGGGACTTGGCTTTGCCTTCTCTCCCATGCAGTTTGTTCCCGTGAGTTAACACTGGTTTTGCCAAATCTATCGCTCTTTCCCCCTTCAGTACTGTCCAGATTAAGACTTTTGAGCCAGTAAGGTTGTTAATTTAATTTTCCCATCCATAGAAGCAGTGAGGCATGTCCCGCAGTCCATGGCTGTGCTCCAATCCACTGTGACAACCGGAGCTCGGTGTCCTCCCAGGGAAAGGCAGCTCTCCAGAACCTTTTCCTCACCATTTAACTAAAAAGAAGGAAAGCATAAGATTTTAAGGAGGTAAGTTTCTGCAGTGGGGGCCAATGCACCTGACAAGACAAGCCAAAGCCTGATAGAGACTCTGTATTTCTCAGAGCATGCATAAGTAAGCAGAAAATCAGAGAGATACTGACGTGTGTAGCATGAAAGGAAGCTTCCAGTCTCACTACAGAAGCACATGTTCTCAAGCAGCTAAACTTTTGACATTAGCTGAACTGCAGTAATTAAACAAGGCAGGCTAAGAGCATACACTGATGAGAAGCACATAAGCCTAAAGCTCATGTTAGTTCAGGTGCTCTGAGTGCCCCAGGTGCAAAGTGAAAATTCCATCTAATCTGCCTTTCAAGCGCATGGGCATGTGATCAGTAACATTTGTTACTGAAGCACAGAAATTTGGGCACTTGGAACCATTCAGCCTTACCCTTCGTTTAATTTCAGTATACAGTAAGGGAAGAGAATCAGGCTGGGTCTAACACAGAATCAGCAGACACAGAAGGCAGATTGAACATAAGCACCAGTCAACAATAATACATTTTGCACTGAACTGGCATGCATCCATATATTAAAAAAAGTAATTAAAACTTTGTCGTAGGCATTTAGACACTAAAAACTAAGCTTTAAGGAGCACAAATACTCCAGCTATCTACACAGGACCCAAACACTTGATGTACACCACACACTGTGTGAAACTGAGCAGCAGCTTTGACAGAGCAAGGATGGGTATGTGCTTAAGAACTTCCAGTGGTTGCTGTTGCACACTTGTAATTAACAGAAACTTGTATGGATACTTGAAAGTACTCCCCATCACTTCTCAGACTTACCTTAAAAATTACTCCCCCAGTAGAAGAACATGTCAACATGTAATTGCCCTCAGAGTCAAAAGCAAAAAGCCGTCCTCGTGGGAACTGGACTTGCTTGTAGCCACTGTACCCGGACAGAATAAAAGGACCTGTAGCTTCCCTGGGAAGGTCATACTCAGACACCTTCAAGCCACTTTTATGGATATTCCACTGAATAAACTAGAATGAGAAAAAGAGATGACAAAAGCCTATAATAAAATTAACTGGGATGCAAGTAGAATCACCTTTCTTTGCTTTTAAGCAAAACAGTGGGTGTTCCTCACAAACAGAAGATGGCATTTTGACATCTATATCTAAGTGGCTATATTAATAAAACACAGGCTGAAAAGGCTGGAAGACTGCCTTCTATCCAGGCAGAGATATGTCCTGCCTTCCTCAAGCACAACTGCCTATGTGTCCTTCCACACTGCATGCAGAACTCTGGTGAGAATTACTTTACTCCTCAGTCAAGGTCCCTCCCTGAGCCACACCTTTACTACTGAAGACTGAGGAACTGCAGAAATTGAAGTGTTTATCACAAACAACAGGGAGCTTCTGATGAGATTTATGCAAAGTGGTCAAGGATACGCTTCTCTGTGAATCCCAGATCTCAAATGTGGTGATCTCAGGGGCAGAGAAAGGTCACCCTCACAAGGACTCTCTAGGAAAGGGATGTCACCAACAGTAGGATTTGCACACAAGGTCCAAGTCAGTTCCAACTATTAATAGATTTTTCAGCCACTCTCCAGATTGCATGAAGCAGGGTGGTACTGCACACCTAAGACTGCAGTTAGCAGCCCACATTTCATCCAGAATCTGAGCGCATTTTTACAACTGTCCCCACTATATGGAGAAGATTCCAGAAGTGGTCCCTCTGCCAGCTGACCGGTAGGAGATCATCCATAGCCTACCTTGCCATCCTCGCCTATGCTGTAGACTGTGTTCTCATCATAGCTGAACTCGACGGAGTAGACTTCCCCATCATGTGCCTTCCAGCTCATGGCGCACTCGTGCTGCTGCATATCTGAGGGGAGAACCAGTACTGAACACTCCTTGTACTCATACAGAGACCTCAGGAACACAAAAGATCTCTTTCATGAAGACATAAGAGACTCTTTATGTTCCTGAGGTCTCTGTGACAGCCCTCCAAACCAGCCTGGGGGAGCCCAATCCCAGCACCCCGTGCCTATACTCCCACTTTCACTGGCTACAAAAACCATTGTCTATGACCACTCGACTTTACAGGCCTGCTCACACACTCACTGTCAACTGCAGGCATTCTGCATCCAAGCACCACTGGCACTCCTCCCCTTGTTATCCTGCCCATCCTCCCAGCTGCTGACAGCTCTGTCCTCCCAAAGACCTGGGACTGCAGCCTCCAGGGACTGTGCCAGAAACAGATTCCCCATTCAAAGGAAGGAGGCCTGAACTGCCTCTATTGGAAGAACAGGCTGAAGAGGACAACAACCTGAGAAACAGAAATTGCTCCCAGAAGGAGGACTGATGTGAAGATCTTGGACTTAAATGGAAGGCTCAGCCTCTAGTGGTACTACTGTCTGGCACAGCGTAAGACTACATGGCTTAAGGGCAAATTCACTCTCCTCTTCAGCAGGAGAGAAACAACAAATCCAGCAGCACTATCAGGGTCTCCAGACAACATCCTCCAGAAAAGGTCTATGTCAATTCACTCCTGAGAGAACCTGTGGTGACAATAGCTTCCACCTTGGTCTCCAAGCATATCCTACATCTGCCTCCCTGCTAGGGGCAGCCAACTGAGGACTAGGGGCCACTTCACTACTCAGTTTCACACAAATATTTAAGTTATAAAGACTTCCAAAATAATCACGCTTAAACTACTTTAACACTGCCAAGCGCACCACTAAACTACACCCTTAAGTGTCACACCTGTAACATCTTTTAAATACTTCCAGGGATGGTGACTCCAGCACTTTCCTGGGCAGCCTGGTCCAGTGCTTGACAATCCCTTTGGTGACAGAAGCTTTCCTAATATCCAAGCTAAACCCTCTCTGATGCAGTTTGAGACTGTTTCCTCCTGTCCAACCCCTTGTTACCTGAGAGAACAGACTGACCCCTGCCTGGCTACAACCTCCTTTCAGGTAGTTGTAGAAAGCAGTAGGGTGTCCCCTCAGTCTCCTTTTCCACGAGCTAAAGAACACCAGCTCCTGCAGCCACTCCTCATGCACTCCAGACCCTTCATCAGCTGTGGTTTTGTTCTTTGGACACACTCCAGCCCCACAATGTCTTTCATGTAGTGAGGAGCCCAAAACTGAACGTGCTGCTTTGAGCTGCAACCTCAGCAGTGCCAGGTGCAGGGGGACAATCACTTCCCTCGTCCTGCTGGCCACATAATTTGCGATACAAGCCCTGGCCTCACAGCTGGCTATCAGCCAATGCCCCCAGGTCCCCTTCCACTGTACCAAAGAGACGAACAATTCCATCTGCAGCCCCGGTGACCAGAAGGTTGCCATTGTGGTTGAAGGCTGTGCAGTTAATAGCAATGGGCTCGGGCTCCAGGGAGAACTGCAGCTGGAAGGGAAAATCTGCATTAATGCTAAGAAACAGAGCTGGGGGTTCTGAAGAGCTGAACTCCAGGGGAAGGAAGAAAGAACAATGGTATGTAGTAACAAGAACTGTGGTTTGGAGCCCTACACCTCTAATGACTACAGACTTTAAGGTCTGGCAGCGGCATTTTATTGTGACACTAAACCAGCAATTCACCTCAGCCAAGCCACAGCTTTCTTGGCCATGGCCTCAAGGTTGCAAAATCAGCCTCTGGCAGGCATTAGCTTGAGTATGTTGCTTTCTCCTACATGTCAGGGACAGCCCTTCACTTAAAAACAGGGAAGGCAAGGGAAAGAGCAGCAACGAAAACCCTTCAGTACAGCTCAACTGGAAAAAGCCTGAGCAAAGCATCATTCAATCCACTTGGGTTATTTCCAGTCACAAACTGTGCAGCCAGGATAGAAACAAGGCCATGGACTATTCTGAAGAATTCCTCAGAAAAACCTCAACACACCAATAAAATAAAAAAAACTTCACCCAATCCAGCAGGTACTTACATTATTTATTTTTATCCTGAATGTGACAGAGGGGAAAGGAGGAAGGAAGAAAAAGAAGGGTGTAGAAAAGAAAGTCAGCGTAATTTAGAAAGAGGGCTCCTGCACATTGAAACAGAAGACACTCGTTCTCAGCAAGCAGACTGAGAAAGGAAAGAAACCCAGCAAGTACCTGCTGTTTCATTGTCTTAGTGTCCCACAGTAGCAGCTTCCCAGGAACTTGGTTCATGCTTTTGCCCCCAGAGTTGATTACTGAGAAGTCAATGTGGGAGACAAGGGTCTGGGCTGCTGCAGAGCAGACGAAGGAGGCACCACTTGGGCTGCAGGCAAGCGAGAGGATCCTGAAACACAGGCACATGGTCTGAATCACCTCTCTCCTGCAGCTGCCTCAAGCAAAACACTCACCTATGAGCTCTCCCATTAAGACCCTGCAAGACAGGGTGCACTGTAAAGGAGGGCAGGATTCATGTACTTAGTTTTCAAGTGTCTCCCATTTAACTGAGCAGTTTTATGCTGCTCAGGCAGGGACTGCCCTCTAGGTGAAGGCTGGATAGTCCTGCAGTTGCAGAAAAGCAGCAGGAATATTGAGATGTTCACTACTAAAACCAACACTATTTATTTATATTTTTATATAAATATCAGTATTCCAGAGTTACCTGGGCATGTCTTCATCAATGCTGATTTCACAGAGATTCTTCTTTGCTTCTGTGTCATAAAGACGAACCGTCCCAACCCCACTGCCAAGCAATAGCTTGAAACCAGCAAGGAAGTAGATGGAAAGAGTGTGAGTGAGCAGTACAATGAAGCTGGCCAACAGCCACCAAGACTTAGTAACCTTTTCTCTATTTATGCATTCAGACTAAATATTACTCCATTATGGTACATCCTGTCTTCCTGTGCAATTACACTGAGTAGGACTACCCCAAAGCCATAGAAATCAGAGTAAAAACCCTGCTTCCCAGTGAGAAAAAGATCTAATAGGCACCAAGGTGGCATAAACACCACTTTCTAGATCATGGCTCAATCCTACAGGATGCAAAACATGTATGGAGTCTCAATATCTAGGGGTCCAAGGAAAGAGAAGCTGAAGATCGCTAACTGTGTGCTAAAGAGAAAGTCAAACAGAAGCCAACTCCTTTCACCCATGCAAGGATGAAATCATCCAGAAGAGCTCACACATGTTTTATCAGTGGTGTTACAATTTCAATTAAAATTTAAGTCATGGAGAGATGCATTATAAAAGAAAATTGAGCAAGCCAGATCTTTTGTCACTTCAGTGCCTAATTTGCTAGTGAATCCTATATGTATTTCAGAATGAAGACTGTTACCAAGATGGAAATAAGTTCCACAAAGCAGAAGAAACATCATCACAACAAACAAAAGCACAACAGCACTGACAACTTGCTTTCTAAAAGCAAAAGAAGAGACAAACTGTAGCACCATCTCTTCACAGGTGGCATTTTGGGGTTAGCAAGCCACACATTGTCAGTGCCAAAATGCAAAAAACACTGCCTCATTTGCAGGCCAGCCTTTTCATACAGCCCTGTATCTGCCAAGGGAGGGCACAAAACACTAGTAACAGTTCTAGGACTCAGAGGAATGCACATAATTTAAGGCTCTTCTCTAGTAACAGAACTAGGGAAAAAGGGATATAGGAAACATTTAAACTGCCATGTTATTTAAACAAGCTCCAAGCTCGTTATGCACACACAAACCCTCAGCTCTTAAGAGACCAGCCTAAAACTGGCCATGGAGCTTTTTTCACACCTGCACAAGTAAAATGCCACCCCCACAACCCCTTCTCTGCTGCTGGCTCAGGGTATGGGTAAAGCTCCACAGCTCTCTGTTGCAGGCCTTCCACAGGCTGTTGTACTCAGTTGCCTCTGCCTGAGTTGCTGCGTGATCTGTGTGAAGAAAGGCATTTCTCTCAAAGGCACTACCTCTATCCTGCAGCTGTACCCACACTGCAGCTTGGGAATTTCTGTTTCAGGGCAAGTGGTGGTGAACTCCTTGCTCAACACAAAGCATACACTCCCCACTTTAGTTCTTATTAGACTGTAGAGGCTCTGGTTCCCCATGTCCCACTAAAAGTGGAAACTAGCTGCTGCCCTAATTTTATCCACAGTGCAGCTGTCTAGAAGTGAACATGCAACACGTAGCAACACAGCCCCAAATCATCTGCTGCATTTCCACACACAGACTACTCACCAGCCGATCACGCTTGGTGGCCCATTCCAGGGACAGCAATGGAGATTTGGAAATGGATGAAGCTTTCGTTTGCATTATGGGGTTAAAAGACCAGACTTTGATGACCCCATCCACATCCAAGCTGGCCACCCTCCGTCCAGAACAATCAACCCTGGGTGCAGAATGAAACTGATGGGATATTTTTCTCCCTCAAATTCTTAGATGCAACCCACTAATCCTTCCTTTCATGGCCACACACCAGTTCCTTGTGCAGGAATTTGCACTACTTTCTGCTCACTTCACAGTAACTGGTACAACAAAGCACACTAAACTCCAGACACAAAGCATAACGCCCTTAAGCAATACCTGCTTTCCAAGGGAGTTTCTTCCTGGCTAGCATTGCCCAATCACAAAAATGTCTGTCCAAAAATCTCTGTCCATTCTCACTGCACAAGCCACATGCTATTTTCAGTTACACCAACTTAACTGCCCTACAACTGAGGGTACATGTCCAACATGGACAGAACAGAGACCGGGAGAAAGAGGCCAGACACAGCTGATCCTTCTGCAGAGGCTTCTACAAGATAGGCCTCTTCTGCCAGTGCATTACCTGCAGTACATGATGGATGAATGGTGCTCCCCATACTCCTCCTGGCTCAGGACGATGAAAGGCTGTTCCTGCCGAACCCCCACAGCCTCTACACTGCTACCAGGCATTTTGCTTGAAGTCTCTGTTTGCTCAGCATGCAGCTCTGAGCATGGTTCTGCCTCAGCTATGCTAGTATCTGTTTTCTTCTCAGCACTTTGGCCCTGAAGGAAGAAATCCTGTGTGAAATACAAGGAAGCAGCTCCGTATCAAGCTCCTCAACTACTCCAGCCTGCTGGGAGAAAAACAAAAGAGGCTGCAACAAAACAGAAGCATTGTCAGACCAACACTCCTCCTGCCAGGGACCTTTCTGAGTACAAGGACCTCGTGTTGCACAAATGCACTATTTAATATGACCTGCTTAGTTGCTGAGTCTCTTATATCCCCCTCCACATGCCCAGCTATACACTCTCCTGTAAGAATTAAAAGAACCACAACATTTCTAGCACACCTCAGCCAATATCAGAGGCCCATTTATGTCACCTCCATAAGAGGGGCCATAATGGGCCTCCATAATGCCAAATCCCTTTCCCACACATTTACATACCATTAGAGCACAGGTTCACAAGTAAATCAACGTATTTCAAGAATTCTTGCATGCATTAATATTAAGTCTGTATAATATGCAGTTCAGCAAACCTGCGCAAAAACTTGGCTCTTAAGCCCCAGTGGATGGATTATCTTCATCTGCCAGAGATTTAGGCTGTGCACAATGGAGCTACCACTGCAGCCAACTGACTGATGACAACAGTAGAGCTGACACATTAGCCCAAAAGCTTAAAACCCAATTTGACAGGGCAGATAGGACAAATGGAATTTTAGGAGGCGACAGTATCTGTATGAGAGAAGATCTGCACTGCAGAAATATTTGGAAGCAGCTTGGTCTTCCCTTGCCACAAGAAGTTGAACAAGAAGCAGATACAGCACATAAGGTGGTAAATCATTTGCTAGTATTTTTTTAATAAACCATCCTCTGAAAATTAAGTGTCCCCAAAATGGTATTGGTATTGATGGTTATGAATTCCTGTTTTGTAACACATGCTTGCCTAATTTACAGTAGCTTCTCATCAAGACCAATGGATCAAGCACTGCATAATGAAATCATTTGAAATCACAGAGCTGGAAAAGATTAGGATATAAATCCAAGAATTATTCTGCTAGTTAATGTGGCGAAGTAATAACCAGTGAATGACACTCATGTGAAAGAAACAGTGCCACCTTTCAGTTTCCTTTTTGCTCACATGCTTTGAGTACAAGAGAAAGTTAAAGAATATCAAGCTTCCCAAAGAGCACAAGCACCAATCTTTACATAGCCCACACATCACTGCCTTAACCTGGAACATTGTAGAAAAAGGAAAGTCAAAGGAAACTTACTGGGAAACTGGGCTTTGCAATTTTCCAGTCAATGATGAAAGCATTTTAGATGAACCATGAATAAAAAAGTTCTCTCAAGGTCTTAAATGCTGAGTGATAGAGTAAAATCTCTTTAACCAGCACTCCCACACACAGAACAGCCACACACTGGCCAATGGGCAACAGTCCCTCAGCACCGTCTCTCCACAAGGCAGAATGTCACATACAGACAAAATAACAACGGCTGAGATGCTGCCTGTGCTCTGTATTTTTTTACAACACGGCTGCTGAAAGCCAGACAACACACTGGTGAACAGAAGTAGTGTGCTGACCTTCAGCAGTTAAAATCCAGGATGCAGTTTTATTATTTCATTAGATTTTAAAAAGCAGGGCACACCCCTAGGCAAAACTGCAATAATAAAGTACAAAAAACACCAAAAAGCAAATGTTGCTAGGAAAGCAATTTCCATTCCTAGCCAGGAAAATTTTCTATTAGTTTTCATTGTCCCACACAGACCCCACATAAATCAGCGTTAAGAACCTTCAGGAAGAGAACTCACTTCGGCTGGATGAGTGAGCCTAGTTCGTTACCACTGAAGAATGGGGATTTTAATAAGGTATTTGAACAGAACCATTAAAAGTGAAAGAAACCTTAATGAAACCTCAGGACAAGGCTGTTGAAAAACATGGAGACAAAAGACAACTCTTCTTCCCTTTGAAATGCCAATACTGATTAACTTACAGGGACATAGAAATAAACCAAGTTCAGAAGGAATTGAGTAACTACAGACATTAACCTTTGAAACAGTTATTTCTGACTAGAAATTTCAAAGCTTAAAGGAAACACTTGCGCTTGTTTTACCACTTAGTTTTACAGAAATAAAAGCGTTCTGCTTCCCAGCTTTGGAGTGCAGTACCTGGAAGGTCCCTTTTGACAACAGTTCTTTCCTTTCTTTCCCATGCTCTTGCAAGCGCTTCTGCCGCTGCTGCAGGGAACTGGACTCGCCTGCCACTAAACCACTGTAGTGGCTCTTCCCATCCTTACAGCTCACTGTTCCCTCTTTTCCTTTGGTACTCTGGAAGGCAGAGAAGTGACTGGGCAAAGTTATGCTCCTTGTAGGCTGTAGAACAAAGAGCAAAAGAAGCAGCAAAGCAACCAAGCACCTGCAAAGGCTCCACAAGCTCTTAGAAAACAATAGCTGTTCTTGTGCTGCATTCAGGCCCAGCATACATTTGCAAGGCAGGAAAGGACATTTAAATTTTCATGTGGAAGCAAAAGCTTGGACCAGTGGCCATGCTGCAAGTTAACTCCTTGGAGACTGAGCAACTTTCAGTTGAGAATTACCTGGTGATTTGTTGGTTCTTTCTTCCCCAGCAGCATACTGCCAGTCTGCATTGGAGAAGCCCCACTTGAATGGGTCGGTCTGGAAGGGCCCTTTTTACTTTGGGAGAGAAAAGAGGACAGAAAGCCTCCCCGGGACTGAAGAGAATGTGCTGTACTCCTCTGATTGCAGGTCATATCACTAATGAAAAAAACAAAATACCACCAATAGAGTATGAAAGCATAGCAAGGCAACCTGATCAAAGACCACCCAGTTAAGTGATGTGGCAGCTGTTTGAACCACAGGAAGACAGATGTTCATTTCCAAGCCAGTGAACCACTATGCACTAAAAAACTATTTGAAAATACCTTGTTAGTGCCTGGAGCAGGTCATTATAGTTAGTGTAACCAAAAGCTCACTTCTCAGAGATGCCAGTGAGCCAGTGTGCCAAAATGTTGCTGAATCCCCTGTAGGGCCACCTAAAACACCTTCCACTCCATCTGGTTTGTTTAGAAAGACCCTAAGGGGAAGTCAGATTTCTGTAGAACTTACTCAGATGGGATTCCCCATTCAAAGCATAAAACAGATCTATTTTGAGAGACATTCAACATCCAATGTTTCACTGAACGCCCTTTGATAATCAGCAAGTTATGTGCAACAATTTTACAGCACAGGCCCTCAATCTCTCAAAATCCAGTACCAAAGAAACTAAGAGAGCTACAGCCCATTTCTGTGATTGTAAACACCTCCCTTCTCAGTCCACAATGCCAAGAGCAGCAGCTGCTTCCCAGAACATAACTGTCTGACCTCACTCTGCTACAGCATCCTCTGAGAGAGAGTGGCAGTAAGGGCAAGGGGAATACAATAATCTTCACTGTCTCTATCCACTCTTCAAGGATGGAATTGTTCTACTAAAGCTGGGTTTTGGGTTAAGCAGAGACATGAAAATAAGCCACCACAACTGGCCCCCAGACTAAGAGACAAGTTGCACAGGCAAGAAATGCCACTTCTTAGGCATGTTTTTCTAATTCAAATGGACGAAAATAAATACAGGAATAAATTACCCCATCCCTCATGTCACGCTCCTCCATACATGTCAATAGCATCAGGGCTTTCCACACAGTTTAAAAAAACATATCACAAACTAAACTCTGTAGCCTGTCCTGTGCAAAGACTGCAGAGCAGTTACCAAGATAGTTCAATAGACACTTAAATCTACTTAATCAGACGAATTTTAGATTAAAGTATTTTGTGTGTAGTGCCTGCTACAACTTTTATCTGTCACTGGCAACAGGGTAATTTAATCAATCCTATTCCCATCCCATACTGGGGTAAAAAAATAACAGTTAAAGAAGCTGTATCACTGTGTATGTTGCCTAATTTCCAGAGATAGGCATAAAATAGATGTAGCCATAAAATGTGCTTTTAACTGCAGCAAGTTAATGGGGAACTCTGTGCATAACTGAGCGTCACAGAAGAGAAGCTCCTTTTCCCTTAACTTTGCAAAAGCAAGAAAACATCCCTGTGTAACAAGAATCCCTTTGGGTCATACAGTAACAGTATCTACAAAACAACACAGGGTATGCACCTATAGCACTGCAGGCACTCAAGTAAATTGGAATCAAGAGACAATCCACTTCATTTGAGCAATACTGCAGGTATGGCACTGCTACCAGTGCCCTAGATCCCAGAACACCTTGGTGCAATGCTGACAGCAGAGCAGAATCACTTCCATGTGAGCTTGGGCTCTCACTGGTTTGCAAGAACCTCCCAAATGATGGGAGAGACACCTGCCATGAATTCCATTAAACCTACTTAGGTCACCATAATTTCTGCCTGGATGTCCTTCTGCATTGAATCCCAGGGCAGGGGACATGGAAACGACCCTCCAGGAACCTCTCTGACCCAACAAAAGCAGCAGAGCCTGTCTCCCCAGCTCTTCTTCTGCAGGCACTCACAGTTCAGAGTCCCCTAGTCGATCCATGTTGGCCACATACGCAGGCAGCTTGTGATGTGTAACTGTTTGTTCCACCTCCAGTTCCTCTTTCTTCATGCGGGAGGATTCAGCCTGCAGAGCAAACAGCTAGACAGGAGAAAAGAACCAAGTAAACACAGGGTCACTGATATTCACCTCCTTCCCACTCACTGAAGTTGTTTACTCCTTTTATTTCAACAGCTCTAGGAGGGTGGGGAAGGAAAAAAGTTGCTCTGACCGGCTGAGCACCACATTAGTCCAATTAGTCAAAACAATCAGTACTTTACTCACACGAAACTGGAGCCTACTTAAAACCCTTCACTCCTCTCCTCGGGCTGTCACTGTGGAGACATTAGTGGTGCTGGGAAACAAGAGCTGGGCAGCGCAGAGCTTACCAGTCCCTCTCTGTGCAGGCAGTTTGAGGCCAGGGCAATGCAGGCACGGAGCCTAGAAGGTAATCTTCCTCCCACAGCCAAGGGTTTGCTGAACTGGCAGGGTGCACCAAGGTCAGTGAAACCAGGTCACCCTGAAATCCAGCTCCATATCCTGTGCAAGCCCTTCCCAAGCATGATGGTGAGATTTTTTCCCCACATTATGGAGAAAGAAAACCATCTCTTTTTCCCTTTAGCAGTGAGGAACCTCAGGATGCAGCTTTCTGGAACAGATGCGGTTTATGCCTGTGACTCTTAGTCACACAAAGAGTTCCTCTGGCTTTTCTGTTTCTGTACATTTGTTTTTCAGACATATTTCTTTTTCTTTTTAACACAGTATTTAAGGAAAGAAAATACAGGAAGAAAAATGAGCTTCAGAAATCTATCTTACTATTTCTGTATTTGCATTGTTTCAGTAGCATAAAACAGAATCTACTACTTAATTTCAGCTAGCATAAAATTCAATATTTATTGACATCCTTTTTTAAAATCTGTATTCTAGAGGTAGCTGGTTCCCCCTCTGATCTAAGTTGTTGACTGAAAGGGAAAGTCTAGTTTTACTTCTGTTGATTTGCCGGAAAAATCTTATGCAGAATGCAAATTATATCAGCCAACATGCGAAACACAAACCATAGCTTTAATTTGACTAAAAGAATACAAAATTTGAGGAAACAAAAGACCTCTATTTCAAAACACACCTTATACTCTGTCCCTATTCACTGACCATCTTTGCAGAACCCTCCTGTCAATGTTTGACTGACCTACTAGCTCCATACTGTACACAGAGACAAATCTTGGGGTTTGTCCCCAAAAAATGCCTCCTTTTTGAAATCAATTACTCTATTTCACTTCAATTTTTAGGACAGTGTTGAACAGCTATTAAAACAGTACAAACAGAAAACACAACATACAGCAATGTTCTGTAACACAGGAGGTAAAGCACAAACTTTACTTTAGTATTTATATAGAAAGAGCTTTTCTTGGCATGTTTGAGGAAGTGAAATTAAAGTTCTGCTTACATGAATAACTTTTCCTACTTGTATGTGATCATCCACATGTGATCTATAGTTTGGAAAGTTCTTAAACTGCAGATTTCACATATTTCTCTAACAGAAGTTATACTTGGAAATGACTGACCTGTATTACACCCTTTTCCTAAGTATCTGCTGATGATACTGTCAAACACAAGACATGGAGCTGGGCAACATTTTGTCTAAACCAACAGACCCTTCTTATGGTTTACCATAAGATCTAGAGCTGGGAAACAGACATTCACATTTCCATTAGTTGCTCTAAATTGCTTTAAGTGCACATCAAACATCTTGAAGGGGACATTTCAGAAGTAACAGTTTCTGTCTCTTTGCCAGTATTTACTATCCATTTCTATTGCTTCTATTGCTCTGTGAGCTAAAATCTGGAAGTGACTGAACACTATTCACAAAATCAGCCATACATCCCTTCCTACTCATTCTACAACATATATACTTAACCTGCCACCAGTTTCACCTTGTTTTGACTTTGCAGTGCAACAGAAAAGGAGTTTGTATACTATTCAGTCACCTGTCGGACAGCACAAGGAGGGGAGGCAATCACCTCCAGCAGAGGAACAGGAATATCCTAAACACACATTGCACAATATGATCACAACCCTAAGTTTGCTGAAGACAATTGAAAGATAAATCAAAATAAAAGACTGAAAGAATCTGCCTCAGAATAACTGCACCAAATGGAGCAGTTACAATGGTCTCAAATGGATGGAATCTTACAAAACTCACATCACACAGTCAGCAGCAAAAAAGTGATCTCAGTTCTGACCTTATGCCGCAACGATTCATTTTCTTCTTGTATGAGAGTGCTCCTGAGACATTCAGCTTCAAAGTTCAGTATGACTGGAACTGGTAAGCAATGTTAAAGAAAATCGAGGCAATAACTTGTGTGCACCTTGTTTAATTCTAAAAGCCAGCACTCCATACTGGCCATTTATCTGTAAAAACCAAGCAGCCCAGTCCATACGATTAGCAAAAAGTATGTGCATGACCCGAAGATTAGCAACAGCTGAATTACTTATGTCAATTTTTTACTTTGCCGTTGCACAAACTATTTCATGTGGACTTTGCAAGGATTTTTAGATTATTTCTTTTTAGAGTCAGAAGTGGAGGGCAAGACAGGTTCTGTTACAGCTTCACTGTACACAGAAGAAACAGTTCAAGATGAGCTGTATTCCAGCTGCACCATCAGCCTGCCCATCACCAAACAAGACAGAACTCTGTAGCATGGGGCAAAAAACTTATTTCTGCCAACAATCAACAGCTCTATTATAATGAGCAGTCACTAGGTCATGTTGTGAACATAATATACCCAAAGAAGGATCCAACAGAGGGTGCCAGTACAGCTATGGATTATGACCCAAGGTTGTATGCCTGTTTTGTACTGTGTCAAGCAAAGAGTAAAACTATTTCAGAACAAGATGTGCACAAGATTTCTAGTCACTAGCATCAGGATGATGCAGCATCAGCAATGACCACAATTGCTTTGCCTGGGGAACAACATATCATCAGGTAACTGAGGAGTAACTATTCCAACATTCTCTGGTAAACACCAACTTTCTATTAAGTCTTGGCTGTAAAAAAATCACCTGAAAGCTGGAAGTTCCATAGTACTATATCCTTGGCATAACTGTTTAAAGTATAACACCAGGGCAAGGGAGATTTAACTATTAGTTGCAAAAAAGGATATGCATGCACTGAAATAAGACGCTCAGGAAGTTGTGCAGAGACACGATGAACGTATCTGCCCACTGGCGCGAGAAATAGGTAGCAAAGGTGGGGTTGGAGTCTGGAGCAGGGAGGAAGGGCAGGACAAACCAATCCTTCCACTCTGCCTGGTTCTGGAGCTCAGAGGCCTGCTTGAGGAAAAACTCTTGGGCCTTGTCATTGCGGCCATTCTGAAAAACAGCAAGAACAGAGCTCATGCTTCCATTAATGCCACCAGATTAGGTCTAGGAACATCTGCTTTTTGCTATGAACACAATAATAACAACTATTTTCACCACTCTGACACAACAAGTGGTTAGTTACAGATTCATCAGGAAAAAATAGAATCCCAAATACACTAAGAGAAGCTCACAAATGCACTTAATCCAACCTTCTTTCTAGTCACCACAATCCTGTTTAAAGGCTGAGACCAACCGAACTAAACACACGGATTTTCAGTTAAACCAGTGCAGAGTGCACTGACGTGAGACATGAGCATTCATACACAGGACCAAAGTATAATTCAAATTATTCAAGTCTACAGAAGATGCTGGTTGAAAAGGTCTCTGTCTGACACATTATTCAGACAGGACTGTCACACCTCAGGATAAGTACATGGCAAAACAAACCATGAAAAAATACACTTCTGGAAAGATTTTGACTCCTCCATCAACACGCAGATCTTCAGTCAGGGAATGGAACCAAAGAGAATCAAGGGGAGAATATACTCCATTGACTTTCCAGGGTTTGAACAGAAAATCTCAGTTCCATTTTAAGCTCATTATTTTCTGTTCTATTCAAAGCAAGCAAAAAGACATTAATTTTTCTCTCCCACATTTCCTTGTTCCAGTTTGAACCTTGTGTTCTCTGCCAGTATCTAAGTTAACTGAGCAAGACTGAGCTAGCAGTACTGTTATCCTTTCTGAGGGAAATCTGCCTTTATGTGAGTGTAAATACCTTGCACCCAGCACACCACGTTTCCCTCTTGCCCAAGCTTCCCTATCCTGCACACGAGCTTGTCACATGAGTGCATCAAACTCCACACCACACTCCTAATCATGACACATGAATTGCATGTTCCTAATCCAGCAGGCTTGGCAGAGGCTCACAATGGTAGTTTATTGCTTTGGTTTCAGAGACCAGGATCTTTATAAAGCAGAAACCTAAAAATCAAACCCTACCTGAATAGCATGGACAAGGTAATATCGGAATAAGCTGGTTTTGAGCTTGTTCACTGTTGGCCGATACACGTCTTCCAAACGGCTGAACAGGCGTCGGTCCAGATAACTCCAGTAATCCCGCAGGGCAGCCAGATCGTAGCTCTGAACAAACTGCTGCAGCTGCTCCACTATCTTATCCACCTAAAGAGGGCAAAACAGGGAAGACTTCAGTCACGTGAGGGCTCCTGAGGCACAAGACTACCTGTAAGTTACTGCTGAGAAGCTTTAACTGCATAAGTGGTATGGTACAATCTTTATGCATTAGTTATTTTCTAATCCTGGAAACATTCTGCACTTTGTATTAGCATTCTTCCACTCTGCAGCACTTTGCAAATGAAGGAAAAAGAACTGTGACACAGCATAGCCAAACAGATTTTGACAGAAATATCACATTTTGCTGAACCAAATTGATGGGGTTTTTTGCGAGTAAGCAGAACTTTCTACATCTTTTAAGAGTCAGTTGCTAATTAAAAAAAAATGTGATTAAATGTTGAAAACTCAAGTGCAGCACCCGAAAATAAAAAAGTATTATTTTTAGACTAAAAGGAAAAATACCTGCATTTAGCCAACAGAAAGAATAAGTTGGTTCTGCTCTATTGCAATCTTTGAAGCACCTTTATCTTTAGTAACATAACCTACTAACAGGGCAGGCATAAAATTTTGCAAAAGGATTTTTTTGTCATTATGTCTCTTTGGAAATAATTTCTGCAATATGAATAAGACAGAATGGTGGTGTGGGAATAGTTTTTATGTTCAGTGGTTTCTGATGGCCAAGACAGGCATCAGAAGAACAAAAAATGCATGCTGTATAAAATTAAACTAAGGTTGTTTAATATGTGGCTTGCTCTCCCCTCATCAGTTAGTATCCTAGGACATATCCAACTTTTATCTCTGTGGCTTCCTACAGATATAGAAAACTGAAGCGTGTGACCCCAGCAGACTCTTCTTGGACAACAATTCTGATTAAGTCATCTGTTTGCCGACCTCAACCTAAAAACATTAGCAAAGTGCTGGTGTTTGTAAAATAAAAGCAACACGCTGTATTAATGATAAAAGTAGTGCTTATATTGCTGGTCAAGGAAAAACCTGACTGTTCAAAGCACTACACTTGGTGCCCAAAACTGTTGCCACAGGAATATGAAGCTCACACAAAGGTCTAGAACTGTATTTTTGAGACGGGCAAATTCTGTGCCAATTTCCACACGTTAGTCAAGGCAGCTGGTACTCAAGACATAGAAACTAAAGAACAGAGCCGTAAAGCCGCTGGATAAAAATCTCATGACGGAGAAAACATGCGGGCAAAGGAATGTCCTCCTGCCCTCTCGGTCTGCAGGTCCCCTCCGTTCTTCTCGTCTCGAAGCCGAGAATCCGCTGGCGGGTCACAGTTCGGGCGCAGGGTCCACAGACGGCCGGGCTGGCCAGCGGTGCGGGGCGCCTGCCGGGAACTGCAGCCCCTGCTTCAGAAGGCAGGCGAAGGGATGGAGCGCCCCGTCCTGCGCTGACGGAGCTCCGCAGCCGAGAGGGAGGGGAGCCTTCAAGCAGCTACAGCCCCTCGCCAGGAGGCTGCGCTTCCCTAAGCGGCGGCAGGGCGGGCCGGGCGCCTCCGGGATGCGGGGGTCCTGCCCGTGCGGCCGGCCGGGCCGCGGCGCCGAGCCCAGCCCAGCGGGGCTGGGGCGGCCGCTCTCGCAGGGAAGTGCGAGGGCTCCGAGGGCTTCCCCGCCGCCACGTCCGCTCCCCTCGCCCAGCCCCTGGAGCGCGGAGAGGCGCCCGCGGCCCGCCCGGGGAGCGCGTCCTCCCCGGGGGGGCACCCGCGCCCAGCGCCCCGCCGGGAACGGGGACGCGGTCGCCGCTCACCCGGAAACCCTTCTCCCGGTCCGCCTTGATCTCCGCATCCAGCTGCTTCAGGGCGGCGGTGAAGCCGCGGAAGAGCAGATACTCCCGCACGAGCTCGTCCGTGCGTTCCGCTGCCGCCGCCATGGGGGCCCCGCGGCGCCGCCGGCTCCGCCTGCCCACGGGCGGGGAGGGGATAGCCCGGCCCGGCCCGGCCCAGCGCTAGGGGGACTACAGCTCCCAGCATGCCTTGCCCGCCCGCTTCTTCCTCTTCCCTTTCCCTCCCCCACGCCCCACCCCGCTGGCGCCTTCAGCCCGCCTTGATCTCGCCTTCTGATTGGCCGTCGCAGGGCGCCGGCTGCGTGCCGATTGGCCGTCCGCCACGTGCGGCTCGTGTTGCTTGGCGCGGGCGGCAGAGGCGCGGCGGCGGGGGGCGGGGTGCGGGCGGTGCCAATTGATTGATTGATTGTTTGTCTGATTGATTGATAGAGCGACCGAGCGATCCCAGAGGCTCCCGCCGCGGCGCCTCACGGGCTTCCCTCGGCCGGCCTGTCCCTCCCGACCTCAGAAGGAGCAGCAGGGGCGGGCCCTGTTACCTCTAGGCTGTGCTTGCGGTCGGTAGCGAGGCAGGGGGCATTAATCCAGTGGAAGGCCGGGAAGGGCTTTTCCAGGCAGGCGCCTCAGGCTGTGTCAGGCCGGCGGGGCAGCTGCAGCAGGCCCGGTTGGGCCTGGATCTGGCCCTCTCGTGCAAGAGTATGTCTCATCGTTGCCCACACAACTGTGTCACAATTTATTGGGGAAAAAAGTCAATGTTGTAAACTCGCCTGTCATTTAGCAACATCGGTGAGAGCAGAGGAGTCTCAGTGCTTTGTGGAGCCAAGCCCTTGATATTCCATGGAAATGAAACATAAATCATTGTAGGAAAGGGTGCAGGAGATGGGAGGCTGGCTTCAGCTGGGTTGCTGTTGATTGTTAGTAGTGAATTAGGTTTTAATAAGTACTTAATAGGCAGGTATCTCTCAGGCAAAGAGAGTATTTCAAACTCCATGAGTTTCTACAGAAAGATAAGCTCTTGTCAGTCAGCCAGCTTTTTCTTTTTGTCTGTCCACTATGCAGGCTGTAAGATTTTCCTCTTCATTTAAATATTTAATTCAGTATAAATAAATGTTGCATTGCAGCTTTCAACAGGCACAGCTGGAGACTGTAGGAAGACATGCCAAAGTGAGTCTCAATCCACTGAGACACCTGCAAGAGGTAGAACACTGCATGGCAAAGCAGCACTTGCCACAGGCACACCACTGGGTTCCTCTGGCAAGACTCTTCAGCAGCTTGCGGGGAAGAGTTTTATCCCAGTCAGACAACTGTGCCTCAAAGGTGCGGAACAGTGACTATTTCTCTATGCATCATTGTAACACATGAGTATGTTCAAATTTAACCAGGTTTAGGTTCAATCTATTAGGATGATCACTGTGTCTTTAAGGGTGCCAGTATGTGCGTAATTTCACTGTATGCACCTTTCCTGGATCTCTTTAGAGCTGCCAACTCAGCCTAAGCGAGTTGTCCAGTTTGTAGTTGCTGGATCATGGGTTTATCATGTGCCATGTACTTTTCTTACAGGCTTTTCGCAGCATTTTTATGGCTTTGCATTTTCTTTTATAGTATTTTGGAAACAAACCAAAAGATCCCATGATGAAGCTGATATCACAGCATTTTGTTCTGAAATCAGAACAGTGAGTTTAGGGACAGAAAGAGTTAGAGGAAAAGGAGTAATTCATTCAGCTTTATGAGGTGAACTTCAAGACACTGGAAAAATAAGTTCAGGAATAAAAACAAGCACCAGTACTGTTTCTTGGTATCTACCAAAGGAAGAAACTGTTTAAGCAAAATTGTTTGTAAAGCTGAAATTTACTCAAAATACCACTGAAAAGACTGAAATTACCATGCTCGAGGCAGAGGAGTAAACATCAGAAGTATATTCTCAACTCTGCCACTGATTCATTTAGTTACAATGGTTACCTTCAGTTTTCCAGTTTGTAAATTAGAGGGAGTAATGATTGTTTAGCAGGGATTGTCCCCTGAATATGCTAAATACCACTATATGTGGCTTGTGCCTGCTGAGTCCCTTAACCCTCATGTAAATTGAAGTAAGAGTTCAACTTGCCATGTTCTGAGGAAGATACAAGTTAACCTGAAGTCAGCAGATCTCAGAAGCCAAGACTAAACAATTACTTCCTTTGCCTTATCTAAGGGGACTGTGTTCACATGCCAGTTCTTGAAATTGCTTTTTTATAGTATCTTGTGACTCTTGGGAGCCAAGGAAAGGAAGTTTGATATCTTAAAAAAGCCTTAATACAGAAGGTTGCTTGTAATCCTAGTGCTTGATGCCTGGCTAAAATATCCAGCATGAAAGCTCTACAAAGTAGATGTGGATGGTCTCGCCATGCACAAAAATCTTGAAATATTTTGGAGGTGTGTACATTTAAATGCACTGGCCATATGTTTTCAGTTGTGCATGGTATAGATGATGAAGGAATGATGTGCAGCACGGAAATTAATCCTGTTAATCCAGACTTTTGCTAGGAGAAGCCTTTGCCATGTTCTAGACTGCTGTAATCCAGATTACAGCAATGTAGAACATGGCAAAGGCTTCTCCTAGCAAAGGTCTCATAGTAAATCATTAGTAAAATCTTATGCCTTAAGTTGGTAGGCATCCAACAAGACTTCACAGCATTGTATTTCTGGACATGCTCCAAGAAGAGAACGATCCAAACAAGACCATTTGCTGATGAAAAAAAGATCTGAGTTAAGTAGCAAATGTCTGTGTGACTGGGTGTTATGTGTATGTATTTCATAATATATACCCAAATATTTATATTCTATACTGAAGTTTACACTCTTATTAATTCTTTCCTCTTTTCATATATATAAGGGTAGCTAGTGAAACAACACTGTTGTTTTCACATAGACATGGAAATTACTGAAGGTAAAAATGAAGGAAAAGCAAAGAAACAAAGGCATGTTAAAACATGAATCTAGTTAGAGCAGAGAACAATCAGTTCTGTTTTCTTCTTATGTTTAGTATCAGGTTTTGCATAAGGCTAAGACATCTATCCAGAAGCTGGAGCAAACCTTGTGTTCTTTGCTGAAGATGAAAGGTAACCGTATGCAAGTATTTGCTTGGACAAAGAGCCTGGACTTGGTTTTTGTGTATTTGTTAAATAGAGACAGAGGTACACAGCTGAGCCCATGAAAGCATTGCAGCCAACTGTGGCTTTAGTTGTAGCAATAAGTAAGGGATAATGAGAAGTCTGCAAATCCACTGAGCACTGTATTTAACAGAAATTCGCCTCTGGCTCAGTCTTTCCCACCCCCTCCCCAGCGTAGGCGAAGAAAGGAAACAAGCAATTCCTGCTATCCCATGGCAGCAGGCCATTCAGGCTGAGTACCCCAGTAAGTGTGGGTCTGGCATGGGTCCCAAGGCTGGATCCTTAGGCTCCCACTCGGAGCCCGTGGAGGCTGTGTGCTCCTCCTGGCTGCAGCGGTGTGGCACGGTGCAAGTCACAGCTGTCACCAGCACCCAGCCCTGCCAGAGCTTAGACCACACAACAGCACGCTGTGGAGTGAAGTAAAAGGATTTCCTAGGGTAGGAGGTGAAAGCCTCTGGTTAAGAGTTTACTCTGATATAAATGGTTAAGAGAGATGCTACAGTTTTGTTTTCTTTCAGCTTGGAGGGCCATCCTCACGCCCTGCTCTGTTACACCCTGTGACACCTCAGTACCTCAGCAGGCACTGCCTGCACTTGTGGCAGCTGCTGTGGCGGGGCCTCGCACCCCCAAAAACGTGCCTTCTGGCCACTGCCTCTGCTGACAGCAAGCAGGACAAGGGGTTGATAGGATAGAGGCTTTGGACCTTTTTTTTGTCCCTTCAAGTGTCCAAATTCCTATCAGCTAGAAGAAAAAATGCTATTCATGTGACTTGCACCTCCAATAATTTGCATCAGTTATAAGTCTCAGTGCTTAAAGTTAACAACCTCATCTGAACCCACATCCTTGGATAACCCATAAAAGTGAGTCACAGGTAGAAAGAATAGTTTGACTGAGCAAATGGAAAGGATAATAAGCAGTGAGGCTGGTTGAGGGGAGGTTGAGGCAAGCTTCCCCTTGCATGTACTTATGTACATGTAAAATCCATACTGCTTGTGAATCACAGGTTGGGTGCCAGGGTTTTTTCACATGCAATTTGTTCTTTATAAGGTAATCAAAAAATACTGTATTGACTAGTGCATGCCCAGAGTTTGATTTGCAGGTTGTTTTCACCATCAGTTCTGTAAAATCTAGGTTAAGAAGAAGGCATTGATTCTAAGTTCCTCAGTGTTCACAAACTCCCAGTAGCACTAGTTACATTGTAGGAGAGACAGATGTTTCTTCTTTCCAATAATTTTTGCCTAATGAAAAGATCTGGCTTATGAAGAACCAGTTGTTGACAATATTCTGCTTGGTTGGGGCTAAGGGTGAGGGAGAAGCCAAAAGTGCCATTGTTGTGACAGTAACCTTTCTGCTGAAAACAGCGAGCTGCAGTCTGGAGGATGGGAGCCCATCCAGCTTGGAGGAAGTCAGGGAGGAGTATGTCAGGAGGCAGTTCGGCAGTCACAGGTAAGGGCTTATACCAGTCAAGAGAAGATGGTAATATTTTGCACTTGCTTCCATCCCAGCATCTCTGAAACTCTTTGTCATTGCTACTGTATTTCCAAGCAGAGATTTTTCATCATGAGGAAAGGGCAAAGAGGTTTCACCTGGACCACTGTAACCCCATGGAGTGCACAAACATTCTGAGCATGTTGGTCTCACTTCCAGTCAGTGCTTGTATTTTTTTCCCTTCTATGTAGCTGATCTCTGGTAAGGATTTCTCATTGCCTGAAAAGCAAAGGAAGGAGGAAAACTTGGCTTGGGAAGGAGTTGGAAAACTTGGCCCTAGGCTCTGGAGTGACTATGACAACAGTGTTATTAATCCAGTTGAGAAGTTTTTCATGTGGCTTTTTCCCCCTTGTGTTCTTTCCAGCACTACATCAGCCTCAGAAGATATGAGTGAATGTGACTCTGCCATCTGGTATTTGCTTCAAGAATGTGAAAAACAAACACCGGAAGAATATGGGAAGCCAGAATTGATCCAGTTTTCAGACACTTTATCCCCAGATCTAGTGGATTTTGAACGGTAGGTGCACTCCACGTTGCCTTCAGGTTTTTTAACTTGTTTGCATTATCACTGTGCATCCAGGCACTGCTGTTCATGCAGCCCTGGTGGAGCCTGCATCTGCCTCACAGAAGCCTTGTCCCAGCAACTTTGGCCCTGCTGGTCATGAAGCTGATCACTTCCTAAGTCCCCGCAACTTGCACATGAATGGACTCTTAGAGCTGTAGCAGGCCCCAGCTTTTCAGGCCTTGGTAAATCCCTGAAGATTTTTCACCCCTTAAGAAGAAGAAGAAGATTTCTTTCAAGTGTGTCAGTCCCACGTTGCCACAATTTACCACTCTATCCCTGCCACAGAGGGATAGGGAGATTTTAGGAGGGTAAGAGTTGCTGCACCAGCTGAATTTGCCAAGTGTGTAGCTGTATGTGTTCCAGGGAGGTGCAGGAACCAGAGGTAGGCATTCTTTTCCTCATAATGATGCTCATCCTTCCTCCAATGGAATTATTATGAGGAGCTTGAACACTGTTGCCCCTTCCAGAAAGAGGCCCTTAGCTCATGCCAGCTTGGAGTACTTTCTTAGTAGGATCAGAGTAGGGTAAGGCTGGATTCAACCAAGGAAGATCTTGTAGTCCTCAGCCTCTGGCTGCAGAATAGTGCAGAAGGAATTCTGCAACAATGCAAAATTGTCTACAACACTGGGGTGGGGTGAACATAAGCACTTCTGTGTTACACATAGAGCTACTAGATGTGAGTTTGTAAGCTTTTTAAACTCCTAAATTCCTGATGCAGGACCTAAAAGTCAAGGACCACTGTTCTCATGTCAGTTGTCCATGTATTTTATATGGAAGTCATAATGGTAAAATTACTGCATTTTTTTTCCAAAGTTACTGACATCTTGAAACTGAGTATTATACTCCATGTTCTTCCCCTTCCTGTCAAACAACACTAGGAGGTACTTAGAGGTTTTATCCTGCATTTCCAACAGGATAAAGGATTATTTGATTGCCAAGATATGAGAAATAGATGCATGTGTGATCTCTCCTGTACCATCAAGCAGTCAATTTCCCCCTAACCATTCCACAGTTAACAACATGCAGTGCAGGAGAATCCAGAGCTGCAGCTGGCATCCTCTTCCATGGCGTCACCACCGTAACCAAAAACTTCTGCAGTTCCTTCTTCTCCTTTGCTTTGAACTGTTGTGTACTTCTAAAATCTCTTCGGTCACCGGGTTTTTCCTCAAAAGGAGACTGCAGCTGCACCAGCAGATGGCAGCAGGTTCCCACTCCTGCTCTTGCTCCTGTTAGAATTGAAGGTGGCTGTTGTTAAGGTATCATTTACAAGACCTTGAAATGTGCTGAATCAAGATTTTCAGGATTAGAAAAATCTGCTTGATCAAAGACTGCACGACAGAGCCATAAACACCTGACTTGGATGTTCTTTACTGATGAGGTAGACCAGGGCCTGTACTGTGTAGACTCTGGCATTTATCCTGTAGTCCTAGGGCAGACTGCATTTGGTTTATAGCTAATTCTTGTCAAAAAATGACCTTTTATAAAAGGCATAAAACGACAGGGACTCTTCAGCAAAGAAAGCAACAGCCTTTTGGTGATGATTTAATCACCTTATTTGGGAAGCATAGGAAATGCGTTGAGCTTTAACTGACTGGGCTTTTTTCCCATGTTCAGTAGCAGGAGGTGCATTGGCAGGACTTTGCATACTCTGTCCAGTGCAAAATGTGGTTGTCTCCTTCCAGCTGAGAAGGAAACAGTTGAGTCATGCTTCAAGCTTAATTTCTTTCGCAGACCAGTCTAATGGTGGTTCACGTTCTTCTGCTTGAGAAATTCCAGGTCCTTTGTTTGGAGCTGGACATCTAGAAACCTTAGTGAGTTTGAGAAACCATGCAATACCTTCCATGAGAATGCTTATTCCCATTCTGGTATTTTGTCTCCAGCAGTGGTGGAAAATACTGCAGAGTGTGGAAACTGGGGTTTAAACAGATTTATGCTTGCTTACAAAATTATATTTTCAATATTGGTTTGCTGGAACAAATATTTACAAATAAAAAAGAAAAGAATGACCTCTTTTGAGTTACTTTCTCATGCAATATAGTTCCATTAATCAGGAAATGTGCTCATTTGGGACATTTTCCAAGGAATCATTTTGGGCCCAAGTATAGTAACCATGACTGCTCTTTATAGAACTCTGAGTTTGTACTCCTTTGATCTTTTCATTTTCATCTGAGACTCTCTAAGCATTTAATTAATGTAAAATAACCTTCAGTGCTGCTTTCTGAAGTAGACATTGTTGTCCTTGGTTCAGTGTGCCACACAGTGCTAACAGAAGAAGCAGGCTTGTTCTGAGATTTAGTCACTGGGTTGGAATGATGACCTCTGTGTTCCACCACGACTTTCACTACAGACTGCAAAGAAATCAGTCTCAGGGATGTGTTTCCTTAGATGTAAAATGGAGGAAATGGAGCTCCCATGCTAAAGTCAGAGCATCCAGACCTGAGGTAGTGTCTTTCTGTCTACATGTACAGTACCCAATGCATCAGGATATGACCTCAGCCAGAGCTTTAAAGTGTAGTGTGATGCCAGTAAATGTATAAAAAGCAACTTGCAGTGCAAAAGGTTCAGGGTACAAAGGCAAGTAACTGAAAATTTATTAAATTCCAGAATGAGGTTTGCCTGTGCAACCTGTATGAACTGCAGTGCCTGGAGCTTCTGTTGTGAGGCTGGAGCCTGCTTTGTGCAGGTGAAATCGTTGGTGTTGGGCATCATTCAGTAATTGTATGAAGTCTTGGAGGCAGAGTCAGTGAAGCAGTTATGGATCAGAGCTACTCCCCAGTGTCCTGCTAATTTTCAGTAGATGGCTGCCTTATAGCCTGCTCTTAAGAGATACTCCCTTTCCTTTCCTTCCAGATACCTGTATTTTTATAAGCACACAGTGGACCTGCTGATAGAGCATGGAATTGTTTGCACTGGAGAGGTGCCTCTTCCTGAGGTCTCAACAGCTATTTCCCATCTCTGGCAAGAGCTTTCTGAAGAGAGCAGGGACAGCATCTTGCAGTACTGTAGCCAGAGAGATTTCCTCATGGATCCCAAGGCTGCTTGCCCAGAGCCTGCTTGCACTGAAGGTAGTGTGAGGGACAGCGGAGGTAACAGTGAGGAAGCCAGTGGTTCCTCAGTCTCCACACCAGAGGAAGTAAGTGCTCAGCAACATTCATAGTCTGCCTCTGAAACTCCAAGCCTTCAGATGCTAATTGGCTCTGCAGCTTTTAATTCCAAACACACAGTAGTTGTAACTAAGCTTTCTCAAGATCACTTGAATGCATAAGTGGAGACAATAAGCAGTCTTTGAGTAAATGTCTGCACCAAATTTACCCTTGGTAAGATACGGAGCAAGCTACAGTAGTGCAGTGGTAGTAATCCTGCTAGTCTCCACTGACTTGGGGAGTTTCTGGGCTAAGTAACAGTCAAATTTGCTCCTACCTTGCTCCAGGGATAGGGAGCAAGGACAAGAATTATACAGTTACTGTGCTCTGCAGACACTCCAAAGAGCACAGATGATCTAAATCCAGAAGGGATACCTAGTTTGCCAAGGGATACCTAGTTTGTCAAAGACTGCTGTGTTTTGGGTTCGGTGGGTTTTTTCCATCAAAGCACTCAGTAGCAAAGAAAAAGTATTTTTAGGCCAGTCCCAGTGGTACAGGGCCAATGACTGCCTGTACTCTGCAGAGCCAAGTCAGTGACTGACCAGGGCATTTATTAATAAGAGATTGATTAAATAACAGCCAGTTCTATAAATAGTTCCTGGAGCACTGATTGCTGAAGTAACTAGCTGCTCAAAGAGGTATGTGTAATTTCCTTAGCTGCAAGGAAGGGACAGATGTTTACCTTTAGCATACAAGTTAATTGCATTGGCAAGTTCTTTTTGAGTCACAGGACACAACTCATATTGCTCGTTGCCTTAGGAAATGTCGTGGGAATGTTCCCTGTATGGTATTTCTGGCACAGAAAGTGTGTGAACTGCATTATGGCAGAGTGAACTAATGGGTTTAGTGGTCTGGCACAAGACCTTTGTAAAGGAGTTTTGGAGAGACTGGCTGGTACTGGCTGAGATCTCCAGCCATAAGCAGCAGTCAAGTCCCTAAAGTACTGACAGAATTCATGAGTTTTACTGATTTTTTGGGAGATGTAATGTGAAGTCTAATTCCTAGAGGCTGAAGCACAGGCTTAAGGGAGTGGACTGACCTTGTGTTTCTAGCCATGAAATACAGTTATTCCACATTGTTCCTCTCTCCACAAAATCTCTTGGTTTACTCTAGCTGTTACCATACCTGTTAAAGAAAGCATATAATGATTTTAAAGACTTCATTATTAAAAATTGTGCCCTAGGTAAAAATTTTAGGTGGCTGGATATGCTGACATCTGAAGTGGTTTCTCTGATAGGTGATGTTTGAAGATGCATTTGATGTTGCTGCTGGTTTCCTCGACAGAAGCAAGGCTCAGGGAATGTCCAGCCAGAGGTAAATTACAAACTCCTCCCTTTTGGTAGACACAGGATGTTAATAGCCCCCTGTTAGTACTCCAAGGCAAGTGCCCTGTGGAGTAAGACAACAGCTCTCTTTTTAAATAAATGGTCAGAATAGCAACCTCCAGCAACTGTGCTCCCAATAATACTTCCTTTTAAGGGGAAAAAGTAAAATGATTAATGGTCATTTATAGCAAAATAAGTAAGAATCACTTATCGAGAGCAGCCCATTACTTCAGGTCCTTCTGATTTTCTTTGCCACTCTGCACAGCTTTCTGTCTTTTCAATTTGCAATACCTGTAATTTTTTTTTCTGTCTGTCACTTACCAGGCCTGTGAGGACCAAGAGACATTCCCTGATAAATCAGTTAATCATAAACTGTACTCTCATTTAATGAGACAAAAATGATAATTTTTCAACATTTGCTCCCTTGTCTTACCCTAATGCTGTCACACGGAGGTGATCAGGTTAAAATGTGGTTGACCTGAACAGTAATACCAAAGAAACACAGGACCTTTTAAATAATAACATCTCTTTCCTCTTCAGTTCAGATGAGTTACCTAGAAGAGAACATGTCAGATACAAGGCTGGCACTGCCTTTGATTTTTCCCAGTAGACCAAAGAAAGAAAAGTGTTGTTTTCCTCAAGAGGAAAATCACATTATGATTCATCTTTTATGTATTCTTTCTACTTAGTCTTTGTCAGGATTGTTTCTCTTTGCAAATAGTGTTTTAATCTGGGGGGTTTTAATCCCATTTTCTACTTATTTTTCAACATTTAGAGTGATCTTTCATGAGAATTTCTTTCTTTCACCACCATTCCAGGTAGTACTTCCAGAAGACAATAAATTAAAATAAGGTTATTTTGGCTGGTAATCAGAATATACTTGAATGGATGAAAAACTTTAACAAGTATTTATTTAACAAATAACATTTATTAGGTCACAATTTCTATTTGCTTTTAAAATAAGATTAGGTATTCCTTAATACTAGGAAAGTATTACTATAATCTTTAAAGTCTGGTTTAGGTCCCAAATCAGTTTGGTATTTCAATAGTTAACATTTATTGTTTTCTCTTTCTTGCCTGTTGTTCTGCACCTTGTAATTCTGGACAGATGTGTGATGGCAGAACTTTTTTAAATCCCAGAAGAATACAGAGGTGAGGTCCAGAATGAAAAGCTTAGCTTTGTGCCACAGTTATCTGAGAACAAACCTGCCAGTTCTAACTAACACGTCATTTCATGGCCACAGGTTACTGCATTCACTCCAAAACTTTACAGAAGTCAAAGCTGTTCCTCTGAACAACCTTACCAAATACACTCCCAAATAACCATTGTTGCTGTTTGTTTTAATGGATATTTACTTTTTCCCAAAACAGTGTTACTATGCTGTAATGGATCAGCAGATCTCCTTGTTGTGACACCAGTTTCTTGTATTTCTCTTCTACATTCTTACACATCTGCTTTGCATTTGGCAAGCAGTATCTCATCAATACATCCATCACAACTTCTCCCTGTCTTGCTTGGCTATTGTCTTTAATGTCAGAAGCATCTTGAAAACAATTTGATTTTCTTTTTAATTTATAAGTAAAATAGGGAGGAGAGAAAGTAAGGAGAACAGAACAGAAAATTAAATACAGTATCTGATTCTATTTTCAGTTCAGCATTTGCAAGCTGCAGTTCTGAAAATCCAGAGGATCACCAGAGACTCTATCTGCAGGTCACTGACTTCCTAAAACACCTCTTCTTCACTAATACACAGTTTTGCCAGGTAAGCCTTGCCAAAGGATTCCTTATAGAAGGAGCAATGTATTTCAGAGCAATGTATTTCAGGAGCAATGTCAGAAAGGGATTTTTGTATTCAATGCTTTTGATCATATTTTCCAGAATGATTACAAATAAGAACTTGGGGTTCATAATTTTGGATGTGTCATTCCAAAAGGCCAGTAGGATTGCCTTTGTAAGAGGTTACGTGTGAGTGAACACTGCTTTGAATATTATTCAAAATGGCAAATGACATGAGGAACTGTAAAATTTATTATTATTATTGTTGTTGTTTGCATGAAACTTCCTTGTGGAAAAATTTGAGTGATCTCCTCTGAGCAGGTAAAGCTCACTTTCCAGTTCTTCATCGACCCCAGCTGCTTCATTCTGAGCTCATTAGAAGCACCTTCTGCTTGTCTGGGTGCCAGGTTCCCTGCCCTGAGGCCTCCGCTGGCAGGCCCTAGAAGCAAGATATTCATGCTCTTGAAAGAGCTGATGAAAAGTTCCTGAGCTTCCCCTTAACTTCAGCCTACAGTTGCAGGTTTGCTGAGCCAGAAGTCTTTGTGTTTGCACTGTTCTTCCTCCCCTTCTTGTCTCCCTGCCATGGAGGTGGCTCAGAGCTTGCACGTGGGTGAAGAACCAAAAGGGAGATAGATACCCCTCAGGCAGAGGGTGCTTGTTTTGGTTCAGAGTCAGTGGTACCTCCACAGTAGCCATTGGTTTGCTGATTTCTATTGCCTAGCTCCTTCCTGGTCTTTGATACTTGAGCAGATGCTCCTTTGAAGGAAAATAGGAGGTTTGTGATGAAGGGTAGTCCTGACAGAAAACAAAGCAGAAATTAGTGTTGTACCACTATCTGAATCTGTCACAGAGAGACTGCTGCGTGCCATTTGGTTCCCCCATCCTGGAGATAGCAGCACTAGAGAAGGTGCAGAGAATGGCAGCAAGCACAGGAAAAGGCATTGAATAGAAACTGTTAAGAGTAGGACTTTTCTAAAAAAAAAAAAAAAAAAAAAAAAAAAAGACTGAGGGGTACTGCGCTGTTGAGAAATGCAAGACCATTTTATTCACACATGGTGTGGATTTGGTACACAGAATGATTACTCTGTGTCTAACACCAAAATAACTCTAAAGCACTAAATAAAATGAGCAAACAACATATTAAAAATATTTGCATGTACAAATTACCACATTTAGACGCCAGGGTCATCAATCCATAGGCAATTACTAAATCTGGAGGTCCAGACTCAATTTCCAGTGCAGGAGGGTCTCACAGCACAGTTTGCTAAATTGTACAAGCATTTCTTGTAAAACAGAGCACACTGTGTGCCCAATTCTTGCACTTTTTCTAAACTTCCCCTACTGACTGTTGTCAGAGACCAGGCACTGATCTACAAAGCCCTTTAGTCTGTGAATAGCTATGTTCTGTGTAAGAGCAGAGCTCTTCTTGTGTTTAAATAAATTCCTATGAACTCAGCAGGCCTAGAAAAGAAAGGAAAGCTTTAGGCAAGATATGGCATTTTCTGGTTTTAAATTTCTTTTGTGAGTGTCATGCCTGGCACGGTCTCATCTTGTCCTTCTGCTTGGGGCTGCCTTGTTACATGTGAGCCCAAGTCCATCTCACAGCTCCCAGATGAGGTGGTATGGGAAGAGACAGTGTCTCTTTCAAGGTTTAAAAAGGCACATTAAAAGACTCAGAGAAATGGGAGTGATGGGAAGACAAGCAGCAAAAGAGCCCAAAGTACTGCAAATTGGCAGTTGACTGTACTGTGTGGATCCAAAAGGAAATAAAAAGCTGCATAGGCTTCTTTTACACAGGAACTTTTAGTTATCTGTGATAAGACAATAAAAAGGGACTTTGAGCAGAAATCACCCAGGCTAGATAATATGAAGGTCACAATCTGTTTCGGTTTAGAGTGCAGAACAGTGCATCTAGACAGTGCTGCCAAGAGGCAAAGAAGTAGAAAAAAGAAAATATGACTGACAAGATATTTTTTGTTTTGAGAGCAGAAATTCGGATCCATCTCAAAGCAAACAGATTCAGACAGTTATGAAAGTGGTTGCAGAGCAGGGATAGAAGATGTTCCAGCTAGCTTGAAACACACCAACTCAGGCAGCAGCAGAGAGATCAGTATAGGCTACTCATCTTACCCCAGAAATTGGGCTGCTCAGAGCATCAGAGACTGCTGGACTTGACAGGGAAAGGAACTCGTCCTGCTTACCTTATGGGTATGACTGAACCTCTGCAGACCATTCCTCTTCCCTTGATGTGGTACCTGTGCTGGTGCTATGCTAGCACAGGAGTTTGGGCAGTGCTGGCACAAATTATCTCAAGGATAAAGCAGTGTCCCAGTACGCTGTGCACACACCTTGTAGAAGATACAGAGGTGGGTAGCAAGTACAGTAAGTACCAAGGTAATGCATGTGATGTGCACCTCACTGAAATACAAACGGCAGCCCGTGGTCTGCTTTCATCTGCAGAGCTGATGAGGTGATGGATTTTATTGCTGGCCACTGCCATGTTCTGTCATTTCTGGTTAACTGTCCAGGTACAAACTACAACTACTGCTGTTGGATTGTGGATGGTCACTGTTTCACAGTCACAGAGCTACTGAGCACAGCTCCTCTTGAGCCTCTGCCCTGGCCCTCAAGGCTGCCACGGGCATGCACCCCACTGGAATAAAAAGCTTCAGAAAGACACACACAGGAAGAAGGGGGAAATAATTTGGACAAGGAAAGGGAGAGCTCTTAAAAGGGCAGGGACCCCAAAATGGGAACAGGAGCATGCTTCTACAGTATATGATAGAGAAATATTTCTGAGCTTGAGATTAGTTAAGCAATCTTGTAATTTTTCAAGACCTGTTTTCTTAAGGTCATATCATAAGAGAAGCTTATCAGCAAAGGCAGTAAAGAGTTAATTTAGACTGAGATCCAAAGGTTTTACCTACAGGAAACTCAGTGGGGTTTTTTATTCTAAATAGTACTGAGCACCTTTGTGTCTTCAAAGGCACACTTTCTTTTAAAATTATGGATTTTAGATGAGTCACTTGAAAGCAAATGGTATTTAGTGTTCCTTAAGCCATACATTTTTAAACAGCACTTATTTTTAAAAGCAGTATTTCACTGAAGAGTCTTGCATCAATGCAGAAGGTGAACTAGATGGACTGCAGGCATGAAGACTTTTGTCTTCCAGACTTTGATTTCTCAAGAGCCACTTCTTCTCTGTAAACTGGTGAAAGAGAAGACCATTTACTTCTGTTGCTAAAAGTGAAGCAAATCCCGAAGTTGGTAGAAGTTAAGGCCTCAAGGAAGCTCTCATACCTTCAGAGCATGTTATGTAGACATACTTGCTACCACAATCAGTAACAGCTGTCTAGATGATATAAATAGACACAGAGTGGAGCCCTGTGATTTTAGAAGGAAATTGGCAGAAAAATTGAACCATTCTTCATCAGGCACCTCAGGAACTCAAGTGCTGGTGGCTGATTCAGAAGGGAGGGAGGGCTCATGCTGCATTGGCTAGTACATGAGCTCTTGACCAACTCACCGTGTATTTGAAATTCAATGAACTCTTCTGGTTTTTAATCCTGCTTGACTTTGGGGGGGCTTTCAGGAAGAAGATCTTCACTATGATCATGAGACCGTGATGCTGCAGTGCACCGAGACCTTCGATGATGAGGATTTCTGAACAGTATCTCCACTAATGTCTTGCCAAGCACTGCCAGGTACACCAGGCACGTGAGGAGGCTTCACCTCTTTCAATGAGCTACCTCTCTAAGCAGAGTGTGGAGACACTGTGTTGAAGTGGTTTGTTACCATTGACTTCTCCTTCCCTCATTTAGTACTTCTTGATATATCAGTTGAATAATTTATACTTTTTAAATGTTTTAAAGGTCTTAGCTATTTATTAATAAATGTTTTTATCCATTGCTATTTAATATTTAGCCTTGCTTCACAAAGAAACTGAAGCATGTACAGTTAAGTAACCTTGCCTAACATAAGGTGTGTGAAGAGCAGCAGAGAGGCCAGATCAGAGGCAGTCTGCATGCTCCCACAGGATGCAGGTCCCAAACTGCAACCAGCAAAAGTCACCTCCTGGCAATGATTACTTTTTTGGTGCAATTTTTCATCTTGGGCTGACAAGGAAAGAAGGATTTCCTCACAGAGTGGGATGAGGCTCTTCCATCTCTCTATGAGAACAGCAGCAGCGAGCACCCACTCCCCAGTCACCCAGAAAAGTGTAGACACACACTTTGGCTTATTTACTTTTGTGAAGTGTGTAAAGCCAAGTGATCAGCCCTGTGCTCTTCTTCCACATCTAATCCTTGGATGAATAGTGCTGCTCAGATAGTGTCTTGGAATTAAAAGTGCTGTGAAATTGAATAAAGTCCTTCATATCTCTGAGTTATCATTAAAGGCTCTCTGCAGACTTGAACAAACTGTGTTCTGGTAGTGGTTTTGTTGAGGTCATGCTACCAGCCTTCACAAACAGAAAGGATGGAAGTTTTATTTTAAAACCTAAACTAAAGCTGGTGGATAGCTAAGCACAACTTCAGCAGCCAGCTTTTAGACTGAGTCCAAAACGTCTGGACTGTGGCCCAGCATTCCCTTGGTGCATAAAAGCATGATACATACAGGCAAAAACATGTGGAGCTGAGTACTGAAGTACAAGGGAAGAATAATCACTACAGAGCCCTTTCTGTCCCTGCAGCTGAAGCTGTAGTAGCACCCCAAGATGAATGGTTGCCACACTGCTGTGTTTGAAAGTGGGGCTGCAGGGGTCCTGTTTGGGTTTAAGAGCTCTTCAGAGTTCTCCAGGGTGCAGCCTTGTCATTCCCCTGCCTTTCCAGCGTGCTTCATTTATACAGGCTGGCATTGCTTTCAGGCTAGAAGCATTGTAATGATGGTAAGGAAAGATGAAGAACGCGTTACTTTGATCCCTCCTCTTGCACGATCATAGTTCACAAGAGTGCAGGCCTGCAAGTGATTCTTTGAATAGCACCTGCCACTCACTACATCAACCACCCTGAGAAACACCATTACAGTGTACATTTTGTTATTTATTATTTATTATACTTACAAAAAAGCGCAAGTATTAATCTCAATGAAGGAAACACAAGCCACAATGTTATTACACACCACCAGCAACCAGGACCACATGTGATCACATTGCATGTGGCCTTACAGGTTGAAGCTAATATGGAACAGGAGCAATAACCTGCATATTTGTTTTCCAGAGGAGTGCTTGTCACCACACACTCACTACACCAGACCAAACAGGTACAGCAAGGGTACACAGGACATAGCAGTAGCATAGGGATGCATACGATTGTGAGCAGAAGTGTTTTCTCCTTTATATTTGATGAGGATTCCTCCATCTTTGTAGGGTTGGGTGCCCTACAGGAAACTGGTTCACCTGAGACTCCTCCCAGCACTCCAAAGGTGGGACACATTTCAGTGAAGTTGGTTTTTTCTGTTTGGTCAAGAACCTAACTAAGGTCTCTAGAGTCCCTTTGTGGTCTGAGGCAGAAGAGACAGGTTCAGAAGACAATCCATCCCATTAACTTTAGATGCCTCTCTTACAACAGTCATTTGGCTGGCTAAATTATGGGAATATGGAATGAAATGTATCACGACCTAGAGGCACCTGGTCCTTCCCCTTGGCCAGGATGAGGTATAAAACACAAGGTGAGAGGTGAGTGTTGCTTTAAGGTGCTGGGGATTAACCTCAACCCAAGGGATGTCTGAGAGTAGTACAGGGCCCACATCAGGGATGCCCTCTTCACTGGCTCCTTCAGCTGCCAGTTCATGGGACAGGAAGCCCTTCTGCTTCAGCTGAACAGCTGCCCCTTAGGGTGCCCAAGGGTCAGTGCAAGGAAGGAAACAGAACATCTTTGCTAGGCATTTCTTGGGCTTTGGTGTTCCCCAAGGAGGGATTACGTTCTTCAGAACTGAGCAAGCAGGAAGAGAGAAGGAAAAAATTACTTCCTCAAGGCCATCAGTGGTGCAGTCCGCAGAGCTGGAAAGAGGAAGATATTATTCTTCTCCTGCTCTCCCTCTAAAAGCTGCCAGCTCATGGTCACATGATGGGGGCTGCAGACACACTTTCAGATTTCTGCCTCTAAGGTGAATTCAGCTGCAGGCCAGGTGTTTATATCCTTGTGTCAACAGTAATCTCAGAATTTCTTTCTAAGCTTGCTTTAACACTGTTTTTCTGCCCATCAGCCTTCAGTTCATCCATTCTCTTGTCACAAGACAGTCTTTTGGGGCAAGCAGGGAGATAGCGAAACCAAGAGACATTGCAATATTTGGTGCCTATGCCAAATGGAAGATTATAGACCTTGGCAACGAGCTGAGAGTTCTCCATGCCGCCCTCATGGCTTTGCTTCCATGCCAGGAGCCCCCGCTCCTCCTGTGTTCCTGCAACAGCAAAGTGAGATTGTTGTGCTTAAAACAGCGGTGTTCAAGCACAGGGCTGCTTTGTGTGCCTCACACCCACTGCTCAAATCCCAGTAGACCCAGCACAAAATACAAATCCTTTCTACTTAAACCCTTCCAGCTCCAAAGAGTTCTACTAATATTCACTAATGAGCTTCCAGACAATATCCCTTTTCCTGCAACAGCTTCCAGATAAGCAGCCTTCTCCACTGCTTTCCATGGGAATCATGTATACCAAGAAGTTTTCACCTGCCATAGAAGATCCAAGAACTGTTCAAAGGGGAGGTTCATGGAGTGCTGGGAAAGCAAGGCTGGATGTTAAGTGCCCAGACACTTCAGAGTGCATTTAGCTAGCAATTACTAGTCAGTCACAGGTATTTACCCTAGCCAAAGGAATTCCTAAGTGCCTGTAACTGCTGTGGCAGCAAAGTCCCTCTTGGGAAAGAGAGTGAGCACACCTGTTAATTCTGCCCAGAGGAGCTGAGGATTGAAGGCTACAGGAAAATGAATGAGCCAAAGGGAGACTAACTTTCCAGGAAGCCTCAGACAGTATCAGAATCTCAATAACAGAGTGTCCTTCCTTCCTGCTCTTTTCCTGCAGCAGAAAAGACGGTTTCCTCTCCTATTCTTATGCCCTCCCTCCCCATGCTAGATGATAATCCAAGGCTCTTTGCTGCCTGTGAGGGCCACCTGCAGGTGGCCTGTCTTTGGTCACCAGCCTTTCCTAGTGCTTTCCACTGCCATGGCTTTAGTTCAGCCCCAGTTTTAGCAGCTCCCATACTGGCACACATTGGCTCCTTCCACTTCTTATAGCTGCTCTCCTCTCTCCTTTTAATTAGCAACATGGTTTTAGGCTGGCATTTTCCCTGAAAGACGTATTTGCCAAATAAACTTTTTCCTCAGCCTGAGTTGTTCCTGGCAAATTATTTAATTTCTGGTAAGCTGCCTGTTTTCCAGCCAGAGACCATTTCAGTGACGTCTCCTGTTCCTCACCTCTCTCTGGAAGGAGTGCAGTCACATGGTGCTTCATGGTTACAACTCCTATCCATAGAAAAGGAGTCATGAAGACAAAAAGTACCAGGGAACAAACCCTAGGACAGGCACAAAGTAGCAGCTCATTTCAGCAAATCCTACCTGGAATGGTATTATCCAGGATAAAGCCCAGAAGTCCACCCACAAACATACCAGTGGTGAGAAGCACCAGGATCACTTGGTCAAGCTGGATGATTCCTAATAGAAAAAGAAAGCTTTAGATTGTGGCACAGGAAGATGCATTTTACCTGTTTTACCAGCAATATTTCTGGTGCCAAGAGGCTGCAAGCTGCATGCTTGCTTGGACTAGACTTGCTTGGATGAGACTTGTAAATCCAAACCAGAATGTAAGATTTGGCAATGGAAGGAAGAATGATCTCACAGCCAATTTCAGACCTACAGTTTTATTCTATGTGACTATTCACAGACCCACAGTGGGCAGGAAATGGCTCATTAATAATACATTAGGAGCCTATTAACAGTGCAAACCCCAGCACTGTCTCAGAAAAAGCCACTTTCTGCTCCAAAAGCATTCAGCACCTCCACAACATAACACCATCAGTTCTCTACAGGAGCACAAGCTTCAGTTCCCAAAGAATTATGAGTACATTTAGCGTGGGATTTCACCACAAGTTCATCAGGTGTGATGCTTCCCCTCGAGGGCTGATGGCCATGAGCAAAGCCCAGTGGCACTGAGCACCTGAACATTTATAGAGCATGTGGTTTGTGGACCCAGCTCTTTAATCAGCTCACACAGCATGCCATGTATACTTTTAAGAGATACATCTGGCCTTTGTGATGAAGACATTAGTCACACAAGACACAGTGAAAGGCATCAGAAAAGCTGATGGAGAACTGAAAACTTCAATAAAGTGAACTTGATGGAATTTAGTAGAGGAGTATGCTCTTGCATTTTGAAAGCACAGCATTTTTATGTTTGAGAACAAAAGAAAGCCTCATTCATTGTGAACCTTGACCAAGATTCAGCCCTGGAGTATTCTCTTGCCCTGCCCTTGGAATGTGTCCCAGGGAAGTGCTCTGCAATCCTTATCCCAAGAAGCATCTAATGAGGTACAGTCATTGACCAAAAGCAGAGATTTCTGCACCAGAGCTGTGCATCAGAGCAAAAGGCAAAAACAGCCCTCCCAGAACAAGCAGCAGTCAAGGCACAGGTTTCAGCATTTTATCAGGAAAAACTATTTTAAAAGATTTCTCTGGTCAGCCTTTCCTTCAGTATTATGCTACAGAAAATGCTTCTGATGTCACTTCTTACCAGTTTCCAGGAGCGTACTATTTTTGCTTGCCCAGTTGGGAATTGTGAGGCCAGCAAATAGAGAGAATCCAAAGATAAAGATGTTTCTTGAGGAGTTCATATTTGTATACTGCACGGAGAAATTTCATACATTACACACATAAAACTCTGGATTACTCTTGTGTTCATGACACATGGTGGGATGCAAGCACTGGAATCAGGAATGGACCCTGCCCTGGTGCTGCTGCGTTATTTGTGATCCTGCAGTCTCCAGTGCCAGCCAGCTCTGCCCTTACCAGGGAGCCCTCTGTGATTTAGCCCCGCTGGGTACAGCCCCTTATCTCTACCTGAAGAATTGCCAGCATATATGTTTACATTTGCTGCAGCGTGGCTATAGCTGACAGAGTCTGGTAAGAAGCTGACTTGAATCTGAGGGTCCTGTGTGCAGTTTTGGGCACCACAATATAAGACATAAAGCCATTAGGGAGTGTCCAAAGGAGGGCCACAAAGATGGTGAAGGGTCTGGAGGGGAAGACATATGAGGAGCAGCTGAGGTCACTTGGCTTGTTCAGCCTGGAGGAGAGGAGACTGAGCGGGCACCTTACTGCAGTCTGCAGCTTCCTCATGAGGGGAAGAGCAGGGGCAAGTACTGATCTCTTAACTCTCATGACCTGTGACAGCAAACGGCATGAAGCTGAGTCAGGGGAGGTTTAGGTTGGGTATCAGGGAGAAGCTTTTTACCCAGAGGGTGGCTGAGCTCTGAAACAGGCTCCCCAGGGCAGTGGTCACAGCACCAGCCTGACAGAGCTCAAGTGTTTGAACAATGCTCTCAGGCACATGGTGTGACTCTTGGGGTGTCCTGCTCAAGGCCAGCAGTTGGACTCGATGGTGCTGATGGGTCCCTTCCAGCTCAGCTTATTCTGTGATTCTCTGTTTCAGTTAAATTAAGTCCCTTTCACCAGGGATGAAACAGTGCTCACACAGCTGTTACCTGTAAATTGGAAATCCCCACTGCTGTGATAACTCCAAACATCACAAGGAACATGCCTCCAATCACAGGGATGGGAATGCTGGCAAGCATTGCCCCAACCTTCCCGAAGATGCCACTCAGGAGCATGGCACAGGCACCAGCAATGATCACCATTCGGCTCCCTACCTGGGGCAAGAGGAAGAGGAGACAGTCACACACTGACTGGCAGAGAAAGGCAAGGAGTGGCAGGCTCCAGTGCCAGCCTGCCAGGTAGGTGTTGCAGCTCTGGCCCCAGCACTCCATGGCATGTTCAGGAACAGGTTTGGATACAGCTGCTGGTGAGCTGGGATGCTGACACTGAATGGGAAGCATCAGTATTTGTGCACCATAAATATTTATCATGAAAGGCACTCCGAGACCATCACACTTATTTACTCAGTGTTATCCTCTCTCCTACTATTGACGGAACTTCAACAGTTTGCGATTAAACTGAAATTAAAAAAAAAAAAATTAAAAGCACAGTAATCCCCACTTGTTCTTGCCTGTTCTTGCTTTAGCCTAGAAATAGCATATATACAAGCCCAGCATTGCAACCCCCCAGTCAATTCATTGGACAGTCCTTCCACCAGGCTTTGGATTGTTATCCAGAAGTGGCTTTCAATGATGTGTCCCACAGTGATCCCTCCATTCCCTGGAGACCAAGATTTCAGAGACCAGAAATGGCTGGCTTCTCCATCCTGATCTCTGAGATCTGATATATCCTTTCTGTGGTCAAGAAATAACAAGTGAGGAAGTGTCTTGGTCTGTCCCTATCTCTCATCACCCATCTATCTTCAGTAAAACCATTTTTTTTCTCATTTTTTTACCCTAGGAAGACTCAGGGTGGCCTTTTCTTGGTTGAGCACTACAACAAAGATAGGGTGAAGCACCAAGCCATGCCCTTCACTCAGATCTGCTAGAGCATATGAATAGGAAGGAAAAAAGAGTATCTGCCAAACGAAGGGTTGAAAGAGACATTTATATGGAGTGAAAAGGAAAGCAGCAATATTTGTTAAACTTCCAAGTCAAGATATGCCTTGCCCACACCAAAACTTGGACTGCCCAAAAGAATCATGCTAAACTTACAATATTTGTGTCAGGTAAATTCTGTAATCCTCTGCAAACATTTTATAATTCAATTAAATATTTTAATCCCTCCCTTTAAATATCTGAAGAATGTCTAATTACAGGGCAGACTGTTTGTGAATGCTTTCAGCAAAAACATTCTCAGTAACTAACAGTGTCTCTTTTTAAGTATTTCTTAAACATGTACCTTTAAAATATTTTAAGTCTTTCTTGATTGTGAAAGATAAATTTAAAAGATTTGTTGTGGAGTTTCAAAATAAAATCATGCATTGCCTTCAGGTGCTTCATTGTTTTTTATACTCTTTGGCTTAAAACCTTGGGACGCTATTACCATCTAAATGTTAATTAATAAAAGCCAACAGATCTATTTGTTCCAGGATTAGAACAAAAATCCAGAGTCTCAGTTTGCTACAATGTTGAATTACCATGTATATGGAGTTGGCCTTGAAGGCAAAAGGCCTAATCCAGTGATAGCACTGTGACTATATTCTGCTAAAGCCACTCTAGTTTACAGTTTGTTTCAATTATGCCAGGAAAGCAATAAAATCAGTTCTCTTTCTTAAGGCTGAAGAAACTGCAGGGTTCCCCACAATGTGTGGTGACTCTGAGGCCTTTACCTATCTTTAAAATCCTCCTTTTCTTGGAAGGGAGTTCTCCGTACTGGCATACTGGGCCTGATCAAGCAGTTTAAATATTGGTGCCTGGTGCCATGTAAGATGTTGCATCTTGGCAGCTTCTAGCAGCTTCTCCTTGTCTTGTCTGTCAGCCCCTGTATGTATCTGACATCTCCAAAGACGCTGGACATCTCCGTTTAAGTAGAGGAAACAAGTCCCTTGTGTTTCCATTTGTTATGGAAAAACATGTTTCCCAAGTAAAAAAAGAAATTAAATCTGCCTTGTGCTCTCAGCATCCCCATCTGTCCCAGTCAGAGTGTTTACACTGATTTAAATTGACTGAGATTACACTATTTTCAGGTCTTTCAAGTGTGGACAGAGTGAGCAGAGGTGGGATCCAAGGGAAATATCTCTCCTGAATCAGCAAGGAATGGCATGGCCTCCTGGAGGACTTAGCATACGCTGTGAGAATACATGTCCTATAATCTGGTAATTATGAATTCCAGCAGCATCCCATACATACAATGCATGCAGCAAACTACACACCAGGAAAGAACCAGCTCAGGTAGATGGTTAATATGCACAAACTTCTAGTGACAATGCACACGTGGTGATACGCTAAACTGGACTCCATGCAGACATCCAGACAGCCCTTGGTGCTCAAGGCAGCCACCTCAGTCAAACACTAGCACTGCAATGTGTGAAAAATGGTTATTGTGAGCGAGGTTTATAAAATCCAGTGAAATAAGCAATATTATAGAGTGGAAGCTGTCAGGAAGCTGCATTTATTGACTTGCAGCTCTTCTGGCATGGCATTGCTTATTTGGCAATGATTTGAAAATGTTGTCCAGTTAGCAGCTAGATGTCTGTCATCCTATCTTCTGGCTGCAAAGCTTAGAGAAAATATTTAATCTGACTGTTAAGCTTGTCTCTGGAAATTTCTTTCCCTAGTAAGTGCAATTAATGTACTCAAGAGACTCAACAAAACTTATAGAGACATAAAACCACAAACTTCTGCTATCACATTTTATAACCCTGAAGAAACAGTCTACCTTTCACATGACTGCCATCCTTGGGTTATAGAAGTTGTAGAATTTGAAGCCCTATTAAATATTCAGCTTTTCTCTCCTTTCCCTCTCTCTCCCCTCCCGTACAGGTTAGCTCAGATGTAGCATTGTCTCTTCAGCCTCACCTAGGCCAGGTGCCACAAATGAGTGCACCGATTCCCTATGCAGACCAGCAGCAGAGAAGGGAAGCATTGCTCATCTCTCTTAAGTCATTTATAGTGCTGGGGAGCTGGTCACCAGCGTGCCAAGGCACAATTTTCCCGTGTGCCGTTCGGGAGGTGAGCTGAGATCACTCCCCAGGTCCAGCACACAGCCATGTGCACCGCTCTCCTGCGCACACCCCCGCCGGGGAGCCCTGCGGGACGCTCCACAGCCAGCCCGCCGCAGCGAGGCTCACCTTGGTGATGCCCAGGGCCCCCACGTTCTCGCTGTAGGACGTGGTGCCGCTGCCCGTGCCCCAGGCCCCAGCCAGGAGGCAGCCGATGCCCTCCACACAGATCCCGCGGCTGATGGCGTGCTTCGGCGGCGGCGGGGCCCCGCACAGGCGAGCACAGGCGTAGTAATCTCCCACGGACTCCAGCATGGAGGAAACCACCCCGGCTAGGATCCCAAAGATCCCGGCCAGGCTCACCGTTGGCGTTCCCCACTGGCCTGCAAGTAAAGAGCTCGGTTTAGGTGGGTGGGGCACGCTTGCCCTGAAATCTGCCGCGAGGGAGGAAGAGCAGCAGGAATGCCTGTGGGTGTTTGCCTGATGTTTGACATTTCATCTCCTCCTGGTAGTCATGAGTGGAGGTGCAAGCAGGAGCAGGCAGGATGGGGAAGGGGAGGCAGTGGTACCTGGGTAAGGCAGCCGAAACCAGGGAGCCTGTGACAGAACGTTCCCTCGGGTGTCTGTCCGGGCCAGGTGGCCGTAGGCGGTGGGGGCCGTAGGAAGGACGCCGGTCACTGTCAGCACGTAGCAGAGCAGCCAGCTCAGGGAGAGCCCCAGCAGCACCTGCCCATCACAAGCAGCAGTGGGGTCTGGTTAGGGTATGGCTGCGTCTTCAGCACGGCTGGGGTGGACGAGGTGTCCCCGCCCGACCCTTTTCCCTGCACACGGAATAAAGGCAAAGAGGCAGCAGGAGCTCCTGCTGGCCCTCCCTTCTTCTCTCCCTCGCTCCCTCCCAATGAGCAGGGCCATGGGGAACCTTTTCCCCTCCGCCCTTACCACACAGCCTCATCTGGGAAGGACTAACTCATCTAGACACGAGTGGAAAGAGCCCAGGCAGCCCGGAGCAGGTGAGGCCAGTCCCTCTGTCACAATTCCCTGGTATCCAGGAACCCCAACATACCGGGAAGATCTGGAAGAGGTAGATTGGAGAGAAGTGGCAATTCTTGCCTCTCTGGTAAGATGGTAGCGGCACAGCAACATTTTTCAAGTACTGAGAGAACAGAACTATGAAAGAAATAGTCCTAGGAGGAGGGAAAATAAGACCATAAACAAAGTGGGTGCCCAGCTGCCCACCTCTCCCCACATTAAGTGAAGACCTGCTACCCAAGAACCCAGGACTCCAGAGGACCCATAAAAACAGGCTCTCAGCAGCAGAGCTGCTCTCCACTCCACCAAGCCAGAGGTGGGACGAGGTTTCCATCATAATCTACTGATAGCTCCACATATTTGCAAATAATTCTTTTATCCTTATTGTTTCAAGACTGACACCCTAGTTAGTGCATCTGTGAGTATGGCACAGTTGCAGAAAGGCTAAAAATGCCTCCTAAGTAAAAGAAAGACCTGAAAGGCATGCAAGGTTCAGGTCCTGCCTGTGTAATTCAGATATATTAGATAATACAGGATTTATTTTTTCCTGATTTCAGGTTTACCTATGCTGCTCTTCAAGGGGCAAAAAACTCCGTAAGACAGAGTAAAGAAGAGGATTTGGTTTGGCTGTGCAAATCCCTGTTTTGAAAGAAAAAAGATGGTGGGACTGTGGGGATGCCCATGGCGCCCACAGAGCCCTCCCAGCCAGCCAAGAAGGGGAGAGCATGGCTCTCTGCCTGTGAGGGCTGTGTGATGGAGGGGCCCTCCAGGGCAGGGGTGTTTCCATGTGTCCCTGGCAGCACCCAGGGCTTGTGCTGGTGGAAGTAACTGCAGGTTCAGCTCCTCTCCCATCCCTTGTGTAGGACACATCTGTGAACAGCAGCACATCTGGGTGCACTCACAGCCTGTCCCCCATGTGCCTTTTGCCCAGAAAGGGCAACCAGATGAAGCTGGAGGCTACCATGTGAAGAGAGGGCAGGGACTGGGCATCCCACTTCGATTGCTGAGCTGGTAGAAAACCATGGACATTTCCTGTGTTAGCCAGGCCTCTGAAGGGCTCCTCGTTATTTTATAACAAATCTAAATTTTATACATTGAGTGAATTAATCTGGATAGGATTTGGTGAGAAATCAATTGCACTAGCTGAAGTGCACTGATTTCACTGGAAAACTGGCAGTTTTCCCCATGTGAAAAGGCGATGAACTGTAGGTGCAATAGTCAGGGACAGGCAGAATTCAACAGTGCAAAGAAAACTCTATCCTCACTTCTCTGCAAAGACACTCCATGACATACACAATTCAAAGCTCTGGATGACTGGAGGGAGAAAGTCTGAGGAGGAACTGGTTTCATGGTTTCTAATGTTACAGAGTCCAGACAGACTGTGTGAGTGCACATTTTGTGCATTTGCATGAAAAAGGTGCTCAGCAGCCTTATGACTCACCACAGAACCCTCATCTGTCTCAGGGAGGTGTCACTGCTTATTATTCAGGTTGCCTGACACATTCTGTTAACAAACTCTATTTTCAGCTGCTTGTAGTTCTACATAACTTTACCCATTCAGGATGAAAATTTCCATGGAAAATGTCTGCCTCAGGACAAACATTTTTTGAAAAATATATACCGTATCTATTTCAAAGAGTGATGTTCAGGAAATAGACATAGCATATAACCTGCATTGAAAAGGTCATTTTGCCTTAAGCAGTAACAAGATCTCCTTATGAACTGGAGAAGAAATTAGAGATTTAGAAGAATTTGTTCTTTGGGGCAAAGAATATCATTATTTCTCACAAAAATCTGCTCAGGTATGCTCAGTCTGCAACAACTCCAGGTTCCAGGTCAGCAGAAACATCTCAGGCTTTCACATTTGCAGACCATAATGATTCTGAGTGTTCTGAGTATGTCCAGGCCTTGCCCAGTGATTAACTGTATGTGCATCATCACCAGAGAGTAAATCACCACACACTAGAGAAGTTTCTTGAGGCAACAGTGGGGGTCTTCCATCACAAAACCTGTGGGACGTGGTGGGGCTGAAGAGCAGCCCTGAGACCACATGGCTGTCTTCCTCTTTCTCTATCCCTGCTTTCCCTCTTTCACTAACAACACCCATGGAGTATGGAGAAGTCAGCAAAAGAGGACACAGCTGGGAGGGCTCAGAGAAAAATGACCAGGCTGGGGCTAAGGTGTCTGAGTGAGGAAAGAAAGGATTTGGATTATCATGGGTAGAAGATGGGACAGAAATGAACAGGATAGAAGGGTGATTTGGGCTGAAAGCAGGGACACAGGCTGAAGGACTGGGACGTTATTAATGGAGTGGTACAGTTGGGCAAAGAGGTCAAGAGTGAGTCTGAGTTTAGGAGCTAGTGGCTGGAGAAGAGTAGCAGACAAAGGAGATAGTCCAGGCAAGGACATACAGTTTGAAGAGGAGAATTCACATTTGCTAAGCTAAGGGATTAGGACAAATCACCAGAGCCAGAGAAAAGGACAACAAGCCAGGAATATGATGGGACAAACAATGGTGAAAAGACAGCTGGGCTTTAAGCAGGGTTTGGAATCGTACAGGGTGCTGGTGGAAGAGACCAGCTACATGAGGAACTGGGGAAGGAGAAGACATGTGGCTTTTGGGTTCTTGGAGGGCAGGTGCAGGGAGGAGAAGAGACCAGGAGAGAAGTGTACTGAAGCATGTCCTCACAACAACGTGCTGTCTTCCAAGGGCTACAGTCAAGCCTGTGTCCCAAGTCTTCAAAATCAGCTCTGAAAGCACCAGCAAATAATGGGAGCCCATAGAGAGGTTAACAACGTATTCCTGTTGCATGTTATCCCATGCTGAAGTCTGCATTAGGGAGCTGAAGCTGCCAAGCCTGCAAGGCAACCATGCAGTGGCATTTCTCCTTTTTAAATTCATTTCTGAAATACCAAGGAAATTTTGCCACAGTCTACACTCATGCACAAGGGCAGGCACACAAATGTCCCTGAAAGAGCACTCACTGCTGCTAAGTTACATGTGTAAATAGACCTTTCCAGACCCCCTCAGACCGTCTCTGGAGAGAACAATTCCTCCTACTGATGTGAAGACAATACATAAAGCACCAGCTATTTCAACATAGAATACCTAACTCTGAGTGCTCAACTTTGTCATTTTAGGAATGTATTTTAAACTTAAATAATGGGTGTGTAAGACTCTGTGTGTAGACAACTGTTACAGAGACTGCACACACATGGGAAAGGCTTCTATCTCTACTGATCTATGAACTTCGGATTTTTACAAAAATCAGGTTTTTTAAACTTTTTTTGTTGTTGTTTTGCTTTGTAACTGAGGGCTTTAGCCTCCTGGGCGTAGGAGGAGAATGACTATGTCACGTGGCTGCATTGCACAAGCCTGTCACATGCTGGTGATCAACAAATAAACCTTGAACCCAGGGGAACTCTGCTACAGACTGTGACACTTGGTTTCATATCAGAGGCAGGTGGTTTGTGTACTCTCAGCATTTCCATAAAGATATGAGACTTACAGGAATGCTATGCCCCAGTGCTGCCCAGCCATATCCCCAGCCGTCTCAAACAGGGGCAGTGCAACCAAGGTGATGGTGGGAGCAATTGTCAGGGGGCCGATGAACCTCATCAGAAATCCAATCAGGCCAGAAAATCCAACGAAGATTTGAAAGCAAGAAGCTACAATGATAGTTCCTTGCACCTGGAAAAATGGAGGATGAAAACAGAGGTTGGAAGGAGCTCCAGCTGTCAAGCCTTCATGTCAGTGCAAATCCAGCATGAGACCCAGGCTCAGTCTCCAGTGACAGACTGGCATAGAGGCCTCCTGCGGACAACAGTAAAACCTGGCTGAGAATTACATGTGGGCAGGACCACCAAAACAGCAGCACAGCAACTTCCCCCCTAGCTGATGGATTTAGTTGTCACCAGGGCTAATTTTGTTCCAGAGATCACCTCCTCCCAGTCCTCTTGGGCTACCCAAGCATGCATCACCTGCACTGCACTCTCCTGCCTGCTTCCCCAAGACAGGGGAAAAGCTCTTCCCCCAAAAACAGGAGCAAGACCATGCTATCTACTGATCTCCCTTTTGGGAAGGGTTTGGGTCTCTTCAGCACGGGGATGGGACAAGTGACTCATCACAGCCTCTTTTTTTTCCCCTGAATATCAGTATCACTCTGGGAACACATTTATCACCCTGAACTTCCCTGTGTTTGACAATCATTGCCAAGGAGCCAGCAATTATACTCTAAAATGCTGCTCACTTCAGTGTCAGCTTCAGGCAGGGGTGAGGCTGCTCTCTGCCTTCTCAGATTTGGTGACAAGCCCAGGCTGGGACCTCTATGGTGCTGAGGTCCTTCCTTCCCCCAGCTCCAAAAGGAAGAGAAACACAGGGGCTTGGTTAATGACCCAGGCTGAAAGACGTCAGCACTGCCCTTGTGATAGATTTATATGTATTAGCAGAGAGTAGCCTGTGCTCACCAGCAAATCCCTGGTGAGCTTTCAACCCTTCCCAAGTGGTTTGGAAAGCACACCAACAAATGGATCAACAAAGGCAAATTTAGTCACTTGCTCTGATAAAGGCAATCAATGTAGAATAAGGCAATGAGACACCTGACCTTTCCTCCTTCCTTTTGATTATGTAAGAATGCCCTTTTCTTTAATAATTACAGTAGGTTTTACCTTGCATTTTTTTACTACGTTTCCCATGCTTAGACAGGGTTCCTTCCTTGAAAATATTTCCCTCCCTTTGTTCTTCCAGGCTAACCATGCTTTATGAAGAAGGGATCTGATTGGACCAGTGGAGATTTTGCAGGTACCATAAATCACATGAGGAGGTCTGCATGTCCCCTGTTCAGCAGCAGTAAAGCACGTACTTTTTTGATAGAAAATAGATGCTTAGGAATCTGCAACAGCATGAGGACCAAGGTTCATTGGGAATAGAAGTTTCTCCAGCTGTGATGGCCATGACATAGGCACTTTACTGAAAGCAAACAGCCCTGATTCAGAGCAGGTGCCACTGAAAATGTAATATACCTCTCGCATCCGTGTCTGCCAGACTTCGATGAATTCTGGTGAAGAGGCATTCACCAGAGTGGCGTTCTGTGTCCAGGCAGGGCACTTCCAACTGGGGAGAGACAGCATTGCCAAAGTAGGAGTCAGGAATGTGACAGTCCCTCCTTGAATAATAGGCAGCCTGGAAGGAAACCAGAGGGAAAAAATGACAAGTGAGAATGCTAGAAACTCTGCTCCATAAGGGTGAGAGAAAGGAAAGAAAAATAAATTTAAAAATCAGTCTGCCTGTGGCCTCTAACAGTATCGTTTTAATTTTTGTGGCAGGTCACCATCACTGACCATGGGTAGGAATTGCTGCCCATTGCATGCAAGAGCAATGACATGGGGTAAGAGGTGAGGTTCAAATACCAGCAATGGAGGGGCACATCAGTGCTCAAGTCCAAGCCTGCTACCCCGTGTTAAGGAAAAAAGTAGTTCTTCTAATGGCTGATGAGACCACAGACCCGCACAGTGTAGGAAAAATCTGGCAGAGGGAAGAAGACCAAGGAAGAAAGATGGTGAGATGCTGAAGAAAAGCTCAGCGTCAATCTTGCCGATATCCAGTTTCTTCCTCTGTCCCCTTGGGCTGCTTTGTTTTTCTTCACAACATGCTCATGCACACAAGGACATGCACTAACTACTCTCTGTGTCACAACAATCCTCAGTCTGAGAGTGATAGAAAATATGACTTGACTTTTAGTAAACTGGATTTTAATGCCAATTCCTCTTCTGCATTTCTGCTGAAACTAGAAAGGAAACCTGGATGGAGGGGTCTATGGGCACTGGCTGGGTGAGACCCTGGCTCTCTCCCTACACCACATCTCCTGCCTTAGAGTATCTCTCCCTCTGGGAATGCCTCAGGCTAGCAAGGAGCTTGCATCTCCAGAGGAGTTCAGCACTGAATTAATGCAGAGTTATAAAGCAGAACAATGCTCCTTTGAGCTACACCAGCCTCTTTTTCCATGCATGAAGAAATGAAGACAGAGACCTAAAAGGCCTGGCTGGCTCCTCAAAGCCCCACACAAGCCCACATTGCTGTGCAACTTCTTTTAACCATTCCTCTAGTGTGCTTGAAAAATCCTAAGCTGCCTGAGGGTGGGCACAGCATCCCTATAACAGCCAAGAGAAACATCCAAGGCGCCTCTGTCTCCCTTTAGGAAGCACCCCTAGGAAGAACTCCCAAAACAACCTCTCCTTGTGCCAGGAGCTCTCATGGCACCTGTTCAGAAAAGCCATGGGACAGCAATTCAGGTGACTGTTTTGCAGGGCACAGCTTTTCCTGAAACAGAGGCATTTCTGCCATTCTTGAAATAAGAGATGGTGTAACTGTAACAGACCATATCACTGTCACCTAAACCAAATATTTATACTAGTCGTGCACAACTGAAGCACTGTCAAAGCTTTGAAACAATTTTGCTGGACAAGGCACAAAAAAACCCCCAAAAGAAACAGAAGGCCTAGGGCCATGACTTAGATTCTAACAATAAATTTATCGTTCCTGCTGTGTTAGTCCTTAAGATATCTCACAGCCAGTGTTCGCATGTGTGGGCTCAGTGTTGCCATGGGTAGGCTCAGAGGAAAATGGGGTGCCAAGGTGATGCTTATGAGGCACACTGAACTCTTTCCTGTGGTGTTTGCAAGAGGAAAAGCTGCAGAAATAGGGAAGGCAATATTATGTTTTGATAATCAGTATATGATGTCCAAGCATTTACTAAACAGGGCTCACCATAATGGCAAATGACCTGTGTATTTTCCCTCAGGAGCCTCTGATAGTGTCTCCAGTGCCTCTCTGGGGCCCACTGCTGCTTCTTCCTGCTGTGTAACATGATTGAGCTGCAGCTTGCAGTGGGTCAGCTTTTCCCTTGGCTATTGCTTCGTGAATGTCCTCACACCTTATAGTTGGGGTCACCAACAAAGGATTTGCACCCTCAGCATGGCAAAAGCCATTCAAATTTGTCCCATGGGAACAACTCCTTATCACTTAATTTGGTCTGTTATACCTCAATTAGCTATTCAGCCATGAGAGAGAGAAGCTCTCTGCTACTCTTTCATCCCCAGCTAATGGAGAGTGAGGGACATTACAGCTCTCAGGAATTCACTGAGGCGTTTGGAGAGCTCCTGGGAGAACTCAGAATGTCTGAATTGCACCAGCAGCGATGGTCAGGCACTCCAGCCTGAATTTAGCTGAAAAACTAGCTTCTCTGTTTTTTATGGTCAAGGTGCTCCTCCTTCCTCCACTAACCCTGTAACAATATAGAAGGGGAACACCCTTCAGGAAGTTTGTCTACAGACACTTCTTAAGACTGAGAGAGATAGAAAAGTCTCATTAGTGAATGAAGCAGGAGGAGGAAAAATATTTTGTGGAGCTGGCAGCTGACTAGTGATTTGATGGCAGAAGTTTCAACCAGAGTCCCTCAGATTCAGAAGCCAAAGAATGTGTAACTTTAGTCTTCAAACAAGAAACCCATGTTTCTGCCATACTGGAAGAAAAAACAGCCTGCAAAAAGAGAGAGACAGCCCAGAGTTATGACAAGGGGAATAGAAGAAATTTTTCAAGGTCAGCAAAGATACAGGGTCTTTCTGGAAAGGGGAAATACTTGCAGTCATCTCTCTCATTGAATACTTCTTTTTCTGGGTACTGAATGGCAACTCCATGCTCATCTCACTGCTGGCTGCTCATCAGCAAAGGATTTACCTTTTATGCCACAAATCCCTGAGCATGGGAAGTGGCACCACATACTAGGACATGCTGCTGAACTCTTCCCTGAGTGCCTAAGTGGTGGCAGATGGACTTCAATTTCTCCTAATTATTCCCTTCCCTAGAGTTTCCAGTAGAATCTGTGCTCCCTTGACTCTGGGTCCAAATCAGAAGGCTCCTGCCTCAGCTGGAGGTTCCCTGGAGTAAGAAGCAAGCAGGTACTTTTTACTGCATGTTGCAATGCTCTATTATTTTGAGGACAGATTCCTTATAAGCCAAACAAAAGATATATGAAGTATCGGGAGATGCAAAATTCAGAACAGCAAGGTAATCCTGCAAAGCTCTCAGCAGTTTCAGGGTGCTTTGGTATGGACTCTGATTGCCCAAGGGTAACAAATGCTTCTCAGTGATAAACTCTACAACAGGGTGGTGGCCTGGCACACAGTAATTGCTCACATTCCCAGTTCTTGCATTTGTCTTACCTGACTCCAAAGAGGACTTGCAGCAGGGTGCAAATGCCTGAGACAAAGAAGATGGTGCTGATCAGGTGGCTCTGGGTCAGTAGGTCATGCTGGAGGCAAAGCCCTTTGGAGAGGATCAGCGGGACGGCTACAAGACCTCCCATGGCTGTCAGGAAGTGCTAGGAGCCACAGAGAAAGACTGGGTGAAGAAGGACATAGACCTGGCTCTATGTTATTATCATGTTGTGGAGGGAACTCACAGATTTGTGCTTGGGCAATACTAGCATTATCCATTCTCTCTCCTTTTTTTTTGGCAGCTTTAATGCTCTGTTAGGGGCTGTTCCAAGGCACCTACAAGCATTACAGTGCACCCACTGAAATGTCTCCTCCTTTACATGTCCAAAGACCTTTTGTAGTGCTCTGGACTTCCTAGGCCACTGTCAGACACAACCAGTTTATCCTCAGCACCGGCAGACAATGCTGTTGGACATACTTTTCCAGGAAGCTGGGGACCTCCCAAGGTACAGGGATAGAGGAATCAGGCAAAGTGAATGCAAATGTTTCAGTCCATCTTATTTGCATCACAAAGGATGACATAAAAAGTTGGCACATTGGAGCTACACATTTTTTGCCATCGATAGCTTTTCTCACACAGTGCAATTATGGATAACCATAAAAAGTGAGTGCCAAAGAATGGAAGAATTGGGCATTGTATTTGTCAGAAGAGTCACAGACATTTCTACAATGACCTGTAGTTAATGACAAAATCTGAAACTAATTTTTAAAACCTCTTTTTAATTATTAACTTTTGTTGTTCACTCTCACTTTGGAGCACAGGACTGCAGTGGTGGAACTGGTGGCACTCAGAGACACACTTTATTCATTACAGGCATGTTTTATTAAAATTATGATGCAGGTGTGTTGGGTTAATACACTTTGAATTTCCGTTTAAGGAAACAAAGTACAAAATTCCACCAACCTCCAAGCAGAGTCTGTCGTTATCTTAATGACTCTTTTAATGCGGTCTCTTCCTGCAGGCTCCCTACCCAGCATGGCCTTGGTGGCACTGGGTCATCTAACACACCTGGGCACAGACACCAGCCAAAACTGCGTGTGCCTTGCTGCTGAGTTTTTGTTGCCGTGGGAAGGCAGAAGTTCAGAAGCCCTTACACATTTGGCTACCTTCAGCCAAGGTACCCAAGGTACATGTTCTTATGAACTGTTTGACCCCAGCCCCAGGACTCTGCCTGACCTGTCATGATGATAATAGTGCTAAGGATGTGGACCAAAGGACTTAAACTCATTAAGATCCAGCCTCAGAGCTCCATTTAAGCCCTGTGAAAGTAAAGCACTCCCAAATTCAGGTTTCACCCCAATTAACTGGCTGAACAGCCATGTAATTTTCACCTACTTCCAGCCTGCCCCAGCTTTCCCATCTCACCTGAATGCCCAGCAGGACGCACAGATACCAGGGAGGCACATCTGTGACAGTGTAGCCAAGCTTGGTCCCACTGTGGCCAGTGCCCCCACCTTCCTCTGGGGCCCAGGCAGCACGAGCTGGTGAGGAATGGCAGTGACTCCCATGTTTACCCTGGACAACAGGAGAGACACTTTGTTAGCCACAGCCTGGCCCTGCAGATGCCCAGCAGCTGCTTTTCTTGCAGCCATGCTCCATGTCTGGCAGGAATACCTCCTGTGTAGCTTTCAACAATGCCACAAATTTAAAAAAAAAAAAAAAAAAAAAAAGACACCAAGGAGGGGAAATTAAAACAGAGGCACAAAACATGTATGGAAAATTTTTGTCTGCACTGGCGTGTCTAGGCCTGAAGAAACATTAGAGAGTGTCTCAATCTCAAAGGGACATCCAGACAAAGTGCACTAATGTCATTAAAATCTATTTAGGGATGAAGAAACTGCAACCAGAAGCAAGGAGGAGTGTGCAGTGGGCTTATCAGTGAAAACTGCACTGTCCTCTGGTCTCTGTACCTCCTGGCCATTCCACCCAAACAGCATTTTTTATAAAACATGCTAAAACACCTGGCTGCCACTAATTACTGAGTAGAAGCACATTTTATATTTCATTTCCTTAGTCTTCTCTTTCAGTCTCCTTATGCTCACCTTTACCAGTGTTCTGCCTTGATAAAGACACCTGCCTTTTGTCTTACTACAAAACCCTGCTCTTACAGAAGAGCTGGGTGAAACACAGGGACACCAGTAGATGGGAAATCCCAGCATCTATGGCAAAGGTTAGTTAACCAGGAAGGCTTGGGCCTTCTTCCAGGCAGCCAGAAGCCCCAGGGCTTCCTGGGGAGCTGTATGCCTTTCAGAGTGTACTTACATAAAGATGCATTTTGCCAAGGAAAGCAAAGTAGTGCTTTGCTTCATTTGCCACAGCTTTTAAGTTGAGCAAATTCTCCTGGTTGTCCATGCCTCCTTCCAGCCCACTCTGACTCCTGTGTGCACACACACACAGACACAGACACACACAGGGTGGAGAGAGGCTGCCTGGGAAACCACAACACTTACAGCCAGATGCAAAAGCTAATTAAGATCCCAGAGCATTTGTTTCATCCACCCATCTCCAACCAGCAAGTCCTCAGCATGCTGGCAGCAGAGGGCTTTTCTGGGCTGAGATGCCCTGCTCTATCAGGCAGGAATAGAAACCTGCTGTCTGGAGAAGCTTAATCAGTTTGTCTGCACCAAACATCTTTTTAGTTTTTTATCCTCCAAGTCCTGCAGGAAGCTGAAGACACCAAAATACCCAACATGACAGCAAAGTGTCTGCAGTAACACTCCTGGCCTACCTACTGATGGAGATATAAAATGAATGTTGCATTCTGTTGTAAATTTTGCAGGTGTGGCAGATTATTACCAAATTCATTTGCCTGAAACCTCCAGGTTTGCATTCTCTTGCTGAGAATGCTGACTCATTGCTGAGTCCCCAAAGTCCCATTTTAGGTCACGCTGTTGAAAACAGGCCCTGTAATCCCTAAGACCCCAGACCCTAATATTGTTATTGATCTGAACTGTTGTGTGAGGGGTAGGGAACTCAGGCTGTAAGGGTATAATTGGTCATTAATTTCCTTGTTCAAGGTCCCTCCCCAGCAGCACCCAGCTTGAGCTGTTTCTAATGCAGCACCACTCAAATAAACTACCTTAATCAATTTAAAGCCCAAGACTCTGCTATGGGATTCCTATGATGGAGAAGCCTCTTTAACAAACACAGTGTATATATCCAGCCCTGGCAAACAGGGAGCATTACACATAGTTCAAAATACATAGGTGAAGGCAGAGGGAATTCAAACTGGACTCGGGCATGAACTTCAAGAGCAAAAGGTGTTCCTTAATAACTCCCTGTGCAGACATTTTCATTTCAGAACAAGAGAGGCTGAGCCATGGATTAACAAATGTACAGCAAGGTACTTAAAACTGCCCATGCATGGAGTTATCTGGGGACAACTACCCCTGAATAACACCATGGGTAGACAAATGCTAAGCTAGGCAGACAGCAGTAAGCCCTTTTCTTTTCATTGCAATTTTCCCCGTATTAACCAGGGAAATATTCCAGCCAGGCAGTGCCTGTGCCAGTAACAGCCCCGCATGATCATCACATGAATGCCTGACCCTCTCCAGAAGCTGGAGGGGAGTGAGCAGGGCTCATAAGGAAGAGGGTGGAGTGGAGATAACAGGATGAGACAGGAGCAGAGGCACTGGACTCAAACTGAAATGCAGAAGGTACCATATTAAAATCTGAAAACATTTTTTTGCTATAGAGTGACCAAGCATTGCACAGGTTGCCTAGAGAGGTTATGGATTCTCCATCCTTAGAGACAGCAAAAAACTGTCTAGACAGTCCTAGATAGCCAGCTCTGGGCAACCCTGCTTGAGCAGGGGTTTGAAGAAGCTGACCTCCAGAGTTGCATTCCAACTCAGCCAGCCTGTGAGGCTGAGATGCTGGCAGGAGGACAAGGCAGGAGCAGTCTGGAGCACTGTTGGGGGTTCTCAGCCCAGCTGCTCCCATGAACCCAAGGGACCAGTGCACCTTCCATGTGCCTCAGGCTCCAGACACAGCACGAGGGTCCTCAATCGCATCTTAAATAAGTGCATCAGGAAGGCAGTCAGGAACTGAACTGCTTGAACCACAGGTAAAAGACCTTTGTCTTCTACCTTCTTTAGGGTGATCCAAACCATAAGAATTCACAAGTCTGGTATGTGTTGTGGCAGAAAAAGTTAAAATGGAGAGCCTGCTAAAAATAACAAAAGAAAACTGACTGACACTGAGCACTTCCCTGAGGCTCTGCCCACAGCTGGCACAGCACCTCCACTGCACATAGCAAGCTCACCCACAGCTACCCAAGAAATGTAGGACTTGTACACAAGGAGGTTAAATGCTTCCTCCAAGGTAGCACAGACAGGTGATCTGTACCAAGGTAGCAAGATGTTTGCAGGACCCCACTCCTTCACACCTGCTGACAGAAAATAAGCAAAGTTTTTAGTTTATACTGGAGGTGCCCCCTGCTTTGGGATAGGAAGGGGGCTGTCATGTCCCAGGACCTTGCCCATGGCTGTTACAGCTAGCAGCATTCTCAGTGTACCACACACCCCTGGACTGGCACATCATTTACAGCTTTTACTACACTTCTATAATTCTACATGGTGCCCTCCTCAGCTGACACCCAAATCCCTTCTTCACCCACCTTTCTAACAATTCACCTCACTGGAAATAGGTCCAAAAGACAAAGAAACACAGCCTTTACTAGGCTAAATTTCTATTTTGATTTTTCTAATTAATTCATAAAATGCTTTACCCAGGAACACAGCCACAAGCTCTTCTGCTTTTCAGTACACTTGCACTGTCATTCATCTACATTATCATTTTAGAAATAGCTGAGAGAAAAGAAGTTAAAAGTGTGTCAGAGAGTAGAAAGTATGCTGAGTCTGCAGCAGCAGCAGAGGCTGTAGTGAGGAAATCATTCCTCAGATTCTCGCCGGTAAGAGCTGAGACAGAAGTTTACCACACACCAAAATCACTGCAGCAGCCCAAGCCCCCAGCTTTCCCTTTCTCCTCCTTCCACGGCGTTTGCACCTGTTTATGCAAGAATTACCTTTCAGAGAGCAGACTCACCACAAAGCTGGGGTCATCTAGCCCATTGAGATCTTTGTCTGAAGAGAGGGTCATGCCTTCCAGTTGCCTTCACCGACTGCCTTGAAAAAGAACCAGTCAGAAGAGGAAAGCCTCCCAAATTCCCACTGCTTCCAATCAAAACAGCCCTGAAGAAATGGGGTGAGAAGATGAGGAAGCTGGATGTCAGGAGCCAAACAGCGCTCAGTCCTAGCTATTCATGTGAGCTGTATCACAGAAGCATTTCCTTTTCTTTGGCTTATATAAATGACTCCTTTTCTCCAGCTGATCAGAGGACCAGCATTCAAATCAAACTGGAAAGCAGCCCTTCTCTGGAATGAGAGAATCAGAAGCGGATGACAGAAAAACCTTCATCCATAGGTAAGGATGCTGGAGGATATCAGAGAGGCAACTGACTCAGCCTTGGAACTTGTTGCTTCATTACTGTTTCAACACCAACTTGCATTTTTTGTGTGGGTTGGGCCTGTCTGAAGGCCTTTGTCGTCATCTTTGGGACATTCAATTACTAAATAGTTTCACTTATTTCATATGTAAACTACTGTGTATTTTGGCTTCGGTACAAACAATGTCAACTTGGAGAATACTCCTATTACAGCTGGAAAAGAATAAAGCTTTTACTGTGAATTTATTTATGGCAGCAACCAATGACCAAGTGTTGAGATATATTAGTTGTTTAGCTTAAATAAATTTTAAATAGAACAGTTGTAATATTTTGTGATTTAGAATACTGCTTGCTTAGCTTTACTTGCTTAGCATGAGTAGCTGGATTTCCTGAAACCTTGGGCCACAAGCTGTGGACTTCCACAGACATATGTTTTTGGCTGAAATACAGTTCATTTTCCTAGTAACTGGTACAGTGCTGTGTTTTGTCCTTAGTATGAGAAACATACTGATAATACACTAATGATTTATTTGTAATAGTTATCCTGAGTCTAACACTTTTTCAGTTCCCCATGTTTTGCCAGTGAACAGGTGCACAAGTGCAGAAGATAAGTATGATGCAACCATCAACTCAATAAAGTAAGGCAATGGCCTGCCTGCATGAAGATAGAGAAAGAGTCCAATAAGATATTGGAAAACCCAGACCAAAATCACCATTGGACTAAAAAAGTGCATTAAGAGCACATGAAGTGCAGGTGTGTAATCTTAAGCATATAATTGCCTGGGGATTTCTTTGTTCATGGTCCCTCTCTGAAGGCATTCTGCTCAAGCTGGCATGCTGCTGTACCGCTCTATCAAATTCTTTAGTTTTATAAATTCTGATGCCTGAGACTGTTGTAGGAAACCTATAGTTGATCCTGAATGAGGAGGAAGTGCACCTGAGAGCGTGTGTGTGAGTGAGGAAAGGGACACCCACTAGCTCATGGAGCTGCTTGCTGCAAAGGGATTTTGGTCTCTGCTGTTACTGTCTTGCTGGGGGTGGGTGGGGGTGTGTGGGTGTGGGTGTGACTCTTGCAACACTCAGGCAGCGACTTCTCCTTTCACACAAGTCATCAGAACGTGACACCAAAGAGGTATAGAAAATATAAGACTGAAAAAAAGGTGACTTCAGGTCATCTGATTATCCCCATACAGCTAAAGATCCTAGCTCACTACCACCATACGGCCCAAAGCATAGTTACCCTTTTCTTAGCAAGTAGCAAATAGTGTTAATGCTCCGTCAAACCATTGCAGCGACCCCATCCCACCCCTGCTTAGATTAAATTCTTTTTCATTCAATGGCTTTCTAAGGCAGTGAGCTTCCCAGACCAGTTGCAAAGAGCTCCTTAGGAGAGGTGCATGTTATCGCCTACACTTAGTGACCAGCCATTGGCAGTATCTCCTGATTTCCATGAAGGATGCAGTGGAACTGAAATAAACTCCAGTCCCTATTCCTTCTGTGGAGCTCTGGTATTCTCAGATCTTCTCTTGAGACCAGGACTGCATTACAAGATAGGACAACATTGTCTAAACACTGTTAGTGAAGTTACGACCTGCTGGACAGATAAATTCTAAGACATCAAAATCATTGAATCATAGGATGGTTTGCATTAGAAGAGATCTGGAAGATCATAGAATCATGGACTCAGAATGGACTAGCTTGGAAGGGACCTTAAAGATCATCTAGTTCTAGATTAGAATGGCACAATATTCCTCTGGGGCTAATCTATCTTCCCAGTAAATTTTTATTTTTATTTAAAAAGTCTCCTACCTCCAAATTTCAGCCCAGCATCTGTTCAATGACTCCTCGGTCCTGCCATAACCTTGTTTTCAGATGAGACCCAGGCATTCAGTAGCCAGAGCTTCTTAAACAATTTGTATAAACTTGTGTAACATCCAAAGGGCATGGGTGCATAACAACATCTATGTCACTGTCTTGGGTTGCAATGCAAGATGTAAGCAAAAGTATGTAAACAGCAGTGTTGTGAACTACTGATTATTGACGACAGTCTACTCATTATACAAATGACTTTTAAGTATAAATTGGCAGGTACACACCTTTTCAAGTTACTCATACTGTTTTAGGAAAGAAAACAAAACAAAAAATATAGCACAGATTGCCTTTAGACTTGTGTGTCTGGCATATCACTTGCTATCAGCCAAGTGACCTGGCTAGCTGCTCATGATAGTAAAAGGCTGGCTCAGTTTATGTCCCTGCAGGGGGCATAACTCTGACTTTACACCTCTGCAATGCAAGCACTGATACAGGAGCTCCCTTTGCCTTCAGTGGGTACCTCCAAAACTTCCAGTGCACCTTAAAATTGGAGTCCCAAGTGAGATAGATTCACAGATTCACAGACTATTCTGAATTAGAAGGGACCCACAAACATCCAGTTCTAAAGTAAATGGCCCATACAGGGATTGAACCCACAGCCTTAGTGTTTTTAGCATCATACTCTTTCCCAAATTATGAACCAACCAACAGTGACTGGCACAGATGAAGATATCTAAAGCTGAACAAGAGGCACCCCTCCATGTAGGGCTGTGCACGTGTAACCCGGGGAGATGCAGATTTGCTGAGTTGTGACAAGCCCCTTGCTGAGAGGGCAGGTTCATCCACAGGGCTCTCACAAACCTGTGGCACTGAATTTCAGCTACTAGGGTTGAATAAGGGTGCATTTAAAGGGAACTCGGGGCTATGAAACAAAAGCGGTGCAATATTGAAGAGGCATGTCATGGAGACTTTGTGCAAAACACCAAATACTGCCATCATCTTTCTGGAGAACAGTTTGTTCTTCCACAGCTCTAGCCCTAGTTGGTTTGCATGAAGGATGGACTAGCAAGAGAACAAAGCAAGTGACTTGCAATTACTAATTTAGTTACAAAACACCTCTATGTCCTCCTGTCTGCAAAACCTTCTGCAAGCAAAGAGGATTACTTGTGGTTACTGACTTGACATTAGTACCTGTGTGTTCATTGAATCATAGAGTAGTTTGAGTTGGAAGGGACTTTAAGTGTCACCTAGTTCCAAGCCCCCTGCCATGGACAAGAACACCTTTCACTAGACCAAGCTACCTCAAACCCCATGCAACCTGGCCTTGAACATTTCCTGGGACAGAGCATTCACAATTTCTCTGGGCATCCACAACTTCTCTTTAGTTCAAAATTCAGTGGTGGGAGTATAGGAGAGGGACACTTTTGCAGAGGGAAGATTTAAAAGGTTCAAAGGGGCACAAGAGAAGGTAAGGGGAAACGCCACTGGTTCAGGAAAGCTTTACCCCTCAGTGCATCTTCATCAGCCAGCAGGGAGATCTGAGTGCAAACACAAGAGACACTCTAGCCAACTTTGAAAACCATCCGATGAGCATTGCCTTGCTGGGATGGAGAAGCAGCCCTTGAAGGAGATCACCCACAGGGAATATACTGCAAAGGTGGACAACCCCAGCCAAGACTGGAGCTAGGAGAGCTGCAGCCTCATGGCCATGACAGCTTTCCCACTAGCTCCTCCTTCCTCTTAGCCTTCCTCACAAGGAAAGGACTTGCTGACCTAGGGCACGGACATGCTCCTCTCCTGAGTCCAGGGTCACTCCCTGCAGGAATAGCCTGGTGCCCTGCTCTCCCGCTTGATGCAGATGTCTGCATCTGGAAAGCAGGAACTGGGAACAGCATTGAAATCCCACTCCAGCAGGATATTGATTTTGTAATAATAAGCCCCTTTATCTCCCTCAGCCACAGGGTAGCTCTTAAGAGCATTAGCAAAGGGTTAATCCATGTCATCTACTCAGCATTTTGAGCACAAGTGTGGTTATTGTATCACAGGGGTTTTGCTGAGCCTGTTCATTCCCTGGCATGCATGACATGCATGACAAGACTTCGTGCTGCTGACCCTGTGCTGAAAGCCATGCTTTTGGCATGTGCTCAGTCCAAGCTATTTCACATTAGGACACATCCAGCAGCAGGAAGGGACACTGCCCTAGGCTCTTCCCACTGTCCTCCAGCCATTGGCAGCAAAGGGACCAGCTCATAAGCAGCAGCAGGAGAAGATACACAGATTCCAGGCTCAGGCTCAATAGAGGGGCCACTTCTGGCTTGGTCCTGTCCAGAGAGATCTATTCCCAGAGCCCAGGGGGCTGCCTGCGCTCCAGTTTTTGGCTGCCGGGAGAGAACGGGGTTTGCACCTAGGGCATGCCCCAAGGCAGGCTCCTCTGCCATCAGTGTTACACTCTCACATAGTCCAGCCTGCCTCAAAACTTTTACCTTTATTGCATGAGCAAACAGCAAAATCCCTGCAGCCAGATGGAGAAAAGAAAAAACGTAAAAACCAAAACCCCCTAAGAAACCAGCAATATTCACTGGGATAGAGAGGAACATACCTCCTTGGTGTGCTCTCCAGGGGGAGCCAAGGAAAGGTCACTGTTTAAGAGGAATTAACCAGAAAAGAGAAGAAATAAAAGCAGTTTCCGAGAAAGATCATTATGAATCATGGGAGGTTGCAACAGGTTTTTCTGAGAAATCAAGTAAATCCCTTGGAGAAAAGCCCAGAAGTACCAGCCCAGCCAAAACAAATAAAGGACTGAGAGAGAAATAGACAAACAGAGCGGGATTAAGGCATTCCCACATCTGAAGTCCCATGGAGGTGACAAGAAACCTCTCTGCAAGTGCAAAGAGGGCCAGAGCACTGCTGAACTACCCCAAATGGGAGCAAGAGCAGGTCCCACTGCTGGGGAGGAAGGCAAGCAAGGTCCAGCCGCTGCCTGGCCACACATTTCCCTTCCACTCTGCAGACGCCCTCATCTGCATCCCATGACATTACAGGAAAAGTGTAGGCAACAAAGTGTAGACCAAACTGTGAAGCCATCCCTCTGCCCAGCACTCAAAGGTGTTGGCTGGTCTTGAGGGGAGAATTCTGCTAGAGAAGAGATGTGTCTGAATCACCAGCTTTCCTGCAAAACACTTTGAAGCTTTAAATCAGTGTGTAAGTGCTTGGAAGTAGTGAAACCGCTTCCTGAAATATGGGCATGGCCCCTTGTTCCAGGCAAACTGACTTGTTTTCACTTCTAATGTCCTAGTGGAAAACCTCTTGCAGCATCTGTAGCTAAGCCAATCCCACACACATCATGGCTGAATCCTATCAGTGATAAAGCTTCCATTTCCACACAAACTCCTTTGGTGTGGCTGTATCAGGCTAGGTGGCAGAAAGAATTATGTAAAATGGCCCATGAAAACCATGTATATTTAGTGTTGCTACAGTAATTCATCATCTCAAGAGTGAGGATACTGCAAACTCTATAAATACTGTCAGAAAGGTAAATGAAGTGAGTGACAGTTGTTGAAAGCTCCAAATCTGTGTGATTTCATGGATAAGTTGCTCACTACAGACTGAAAATACGAGCTCCAAACCAGTCCAAGATGCAAAGAAACCCCCAAACCAGAACAAGGACTAGAATCAAAAATCATATCCAGACTATTATCAGTTTTGAGAGACAGAAAAAAAAGAAGTCTAACACACCATAATCAACAGCTGAAAGTAAAGAAAGAATTCAAAGGATTAATGACAGAGCAGAAACTTTCTTGGTCAGTATAGGAAGTCCTTTACCATGATAGGATGTGATGGGATGTGACAAGAGCTTGATTCTGTCTGACATTTTTATTTCTCCTTTATGCACTACAGTAACTCACACTAAGATGGTAACACCACTGTTGGGTTTTAAAAAGAGAAGCTGCTCACACATCCAAGGCAACATTCCCCCCACCCCCCAGAACCCACTGGGGCAGCCATAGGCAGCCAAGCACACTGGCTACAGCTAAAGGCCATGGATATAAAAAGAGAAATGAACAAAAACTGACACATCTCCATGCAAAGCTGTATTTCTGCCAATGCTATTAGTGATTAACAGCCTCCAACCCTCATACCTGCAGTAAGTCCCAGGACAGGCGAGGACCCAGTACAGGAGAGGCAAAGGAGACCCACAGGGCCAGGGGAGCTCCAGGGGATGCAAGGAGGGGAGAAGAGAACCACAGCAAGAGATGCTCCAAAAAGTCACCCCAAAGTCCTGCTGGTCATACAAGCTGATGTACTGGCTGCTGAGGACAGCCTTGGCACAAAGGCATTGCCTGCTCTGAAACATCTGGCTCTCGAGCGCTCAGGCAGCATGGAGCATCTTTTCTCTTCATGGGTGTACGCAAGTGACCAGGCAGTTGGGTACATAAGAGCAACATACATTCCAGGAAGCAAGAGCGGGTTGCTACTACAGCCTCTCCAGCTATAAAACATCAGAGCCTGAAATGACAGGCAGAGAGATGCCAAGCAGACAAAAGGAAAAGGAAAACCAGATTTCTCTGCAGTTCCCATAGAGGCAAACCCAGCAGAATTGCTGCTATGAAACCCTTTTGATTCCCATAGCTCATATTCCTCTCCACTGCTTTTGACAGAAAATCAGCCCCAGGTTCTGGCAGGAAGGAAGAGATGAGCACAGGAGGGTCTGCAGCTTAAGAGTCTCAGCAGTGAACTCGAGCATGGATTTTGGCAGGTAGAGGAGGAGAAGAAGAAGGAGGGTTCCTGATGTGCAGTTCCAGCACCTGAAGAGATGTTAACAGCCAGTCTCTGCAGATAGGGACTGTAAAGGATGGATCCTATAGGTCTGCTCTTTCTCACTCCCGTTCCCGCATCTGTTTTGTTTCTCTGCAGGGCTCTGGAGCCGAGTGGCCAGAGCAGGGCTGGCATTGCTAGGAGCAGGGATACAGGGCTTGTGCCGATGCAGAGGAGAGGCAAGCCCCGGGGGAAGAGCGGCTGTTAGCTTTGCTGCTCAGGGCTTAATGCACTAAGAGCCCAGCTGATTCGTGCTCAGACGCAAAGGGAAACCGCAGGCACCCGGGGCGGCCAAGCACCCAGCGGTGCTGTGCTTTTCCAAACCATGAAGGGACAAAGGTTCGGGAAATGCATCGTCCTTTGCCTGCTGCCCTGGAGCTGCCTGAGTTTTGCCTGGAGTGATGCTGGTGGGCCCGGGACCACCTCACGGGGTTCAGGACACGTCAGAAAGGGGCTGCCCAGAGACGCCGCCAACGGGACCGATGTGCAGAGCAACATCTCAGGTACTGAAGTGAGCGATTTCCCGCCTCTCCCTGTGCGGGCTGCCTGGGGCCCACGGTGCAGGCAACACAGGGGGAAGGGACGTGGTGATGAAAGCATGATGGTGCTTCTCTCGTCGGGCGCAGCGGCACTCCCAGGGCACGCATGGGGGCCACAAGGCTTTGTGTGGTGGCCACAGCAGCTCCTGTCGTATGGCAGAGATGTGTCGCATCAGAAGCAGTCAGGAGGCGCAGAGAGGAAACTCGACAGTTGATGTTTTCTTTTGAGAGTAAAGTCCTCCTCCATGTTAATATCTGTGCATATCATGGTGGACCAGCTGTCTGCTCAGGGTATGGGTGCACTGAACACATCCCTATCTCTAGAGGCTGAGCAGGGACCCTTGGGAAGAAATGGAGATTTTTTTTTTAAAAGCACATATAATCTCCAACTGCTGAGGGTGATTATTTTTTCTTTAATCCACTTTCCAGGGTAAAGCCCGCACCATTCTCCAATGAGTGAGACACGACCTCAGGTCTGCTGTGGGATGACCACTCACCTGGGGCTGGCAGCAGCTCAGAGAACCCATGTCATACCCCAAATCATGGTGACTTGGCAAAGGTCATAACAAGCAGTGCCAATGTAATCATATGAGATCCAGTCCAGGCATTCAGCAGCCTCCCTGGCACCGCTGAATTAACTCATATAAACATCAGCACTACCTGCTAACAGCACTGCTGAAATTAGAGAAAGTCTGATTTTATTCAACCTGATTTGTTTCTTAGCAGCCCCACTGGACTAGAAGCCTACACCATCTCAGTCAGAGAAGAGGGAAACCAGACTTCTCTCTCATAGGAGCTCTACTATTCCACTTGGAATTCCCCATAAAAGTTCCCCCTAAGCTAGAGAAAGCACATTTCTGCCTGCAGGTTTTAAGCTTGGTTAAATTAGAGTTGACCAGAGCATTTTCCCTTCATTTAGGATATTGATACCCATGATACCTGTTAGCACATTTTCTTGGCCTTGTGGTAGAATATTTGGGTGTAGGAAGTTGGCAAGCACATGGTCAGACTGGCATTCTTTTTGGAGCTTACCTCACTTTTGGCTCTCCCTAGCTATCAGTGCGATGCAGGGGAGATGGTCTAAGCAGGGTAACTAAGTAGCTCTGCGTAGCTGTGGGTTACAAGCTAGTTAAAAAATTGAAGGCTAAGATGAAAAAAGGCCTCTTTCTCTCCAGCAGAGAGTAGTATTTCTTTGTTTTGAGTTCCAACCAATGTTGGGAAAGATGAGACAGGAAAAGCTTACAGATATGATTGCTTAGCAAGAGATTTTGAAAATTTAAAGCCTGTGAGTGAAATAGATATGAAAGCAAGCTTTGAGATGTAAACATGGCAGGCAGGAAGACAGCGATTACCTGGACGTGGGTTGAGCAGTAGCAAACAAAGGGACACCTAGGGGCCTGGGGGAGGGGCCCCGTCAAGGTATCAGGGAAAAGGCAGATTAGGGAGTAGCCTTTAAGGTTTAGAATACAGAGTGATATGGTAATGTAGCAGTTCTCATAGGCTGTATGAAAATTCCGTAGGCTTTGTATCTCGCACTGGTTGGTTGCTGTAAATTAGAATATTCAACACAGAAAGAGATATAATGCATTGTAACAAAGACTTAGCTCTCTCTTTGGGGCATGCCTTTAGCTGAGGCTGGTAGCTGAAGGCAAGGCTCTTTTCACCCACGACCCATGCAATAAACCACGTGTTCCAAGAGCTGCCCTGTCTCCAGAGATCTCTCACCCTGCCGTCACCGCACGCTCCTACAAACCAACACTATTCTCCCAGAATATTGTGTAATTAAAAAACATGCTCTTCCTTTCCCTCCTAAAAATTGCTCTCTGCATGCTCTCCCCAGCCTGCATCTTTCCAGTCTCATTTCTGCTGTTCAGTAGCTGCCCACACTGGAGAGTCTGCAACTGAAAAACTTGTTTTCCAGATAAAGCTGCTAGACTTTCTAATTTCCTTTGGACTGTGCAAAAAACCCACATACGCACACACACACACAAAAAAAAACCCCAAACCAACAAAAAATCCCAGAGACTTGCAGGTCCTGCAGGAGTGACAGAGGAGCCTGGCAGCCCTTTCGACAGCATCACTGGGGGGACCTTTGTCACCACCTACGCTTTACATGTCCCCTTCTCTCGCAGTGCCATGCACAGCTCTCCACCCACCACGCTATGGATACTACTACGTGGACAGAGGCTCAGGCGTCTCCCTGGGCTCGGTGCTCGTGTACTGGTGCCAGGAGGGATACCAGCTGGTGGGCAGCGAGAGGATCGCCTGCCTCCGCCAGGAGAGCACTTCATCCTGGAGTCACCCCCCACCCCAGTGTCAGGGTAAGGAGCCCTCGGGCGGGGCCCAGCCCCTGAGCCCACTCCCAGGGGCGCAGGGGGCCGCGGGCAGCGCTAATTCGGGTGGGGAGGTGCAGCCACCGGCCCTCGCACGGGGCCTTCCTCACTCTGACCAAGCCAGCGAGGGCAGCAGGAGGCGGGGTGACCCGGCCACCATCAACAGGGACAAGGAAGGTCCGGATTGACCCAGTCGGTTGTGGTCAGCACTGCTGAAATGCCTGCTCCACCAGCAGCACTGCAACAGCGTTTCAGGAGCTGCAGAAGGCAGGGGGTGCCAGGGGGTGAAGTCCCCTGAGATCAGCACAGCAGATAACCAGACCTTCCCTCATTCCCAGTAACTGCTGCTCAGGTCAGCAGGCTGGGTCAAAACCTGGTACCGCCTGAGACCCGACTCCTGGTGCCAGGCACAGGCAGCCCAGGGCACTGCCAAAAGATTTCACAGCAGGAGGAAAACTGAACTTCACAGTAACCTGGTACATGCTGAGCACTTGCCAGTTGCAAGTGTCCCTCCTTAATACTTTCAAACTCTTTTTTTTCCCAACATTTTAAGTTTGTTCCCTTTTTAGCTGTTTTCTTTCTCCCTTTCACAATTTTTTTCTTTTTTACATTTTTTTCATGCTTTTCCTTTTTAACTTTTCTCCCTTTAAAACTTTTTTCTCTTTTTAACTTTATTACATTTTTTTTTCTATTTTTCCTGTTTAATCTTTTTCCTTTCTATTTTTTAGGGCTTAATTTCTATTACTTTTATGCTTTATGCAAGACACATCAAATGCTTTATAATTTCTCCCCCGTGTGATTATTTTATATTTGCTATCTGAAGAAAATATGACGTGTTAATATGGGTTTTTTTCCATTAACTTTCTGGTGTATTGAGCCGGCGTGGCATTACCCACGTTCGCCATTAGCCTTTATAATGGCTATTAATAAATATTCTCTGGAACATCACTTTGGCGTTACCTGCAAGGGGGACGGCGGCCGGGAGGAAGGGGGGGGTCTCTTTTCCCGGCCCCGCTCACCGCCCCTACTCCTTGCCCGCAGCCGCCCCGCAGCCCTCGGGCACCGGGTCCCGCATCGCGGTGGCCGCCTCGCTGCTGAGTGGAGCCGTCATCCTGGCCCTGTCCGTCTCCTTTGCCGTGTGCTGCTGGAGGGACAGGGCGAGGAAGAGCCGCGGGGGGTGAGTATGGAGGGGTGGGGTGGGTTTGGCAGGAGTGAGGAGCAGCTGCGGGAGCTGAAGGAGTGTCGCTGCTGCCATCTGCTGAGACACGCAGGTTGCGCCCACTTGGGACCCACCTGTGCCCTTTCACAACGCTCCCGCTCACAACATCTGGAACTATCAAGCATAAAAAAGTTAAACCACTGCTCCAAAGCCAAGACATGCTTGACTGTGGAAGCAGTTTCCATCAGTGGAGATGCTGCTGCTGATTGCAGAGGGGGCTCTTGTTACAAGTGTGAGGAATGGGATGCCATACAGAGGGCCCTGGGCAAGCTCAGGAAGTGGGACCATGGAAACCTCATGAGGTTTAACAAGACCAAGTGTAAGGTGCAGCACCTGAGTCAGGGCAGTCCTAGGTATCAACACAGGCTGAGGATACACAGATCAAGAGCAGCCCCTCTGAGAAGGATTTGGGGGTACTGGTGGGTGAGGGACTGGACATGACCCAGCAATGTGCACTCAGCCCAGAAAGCCAATTGTATCCTGGGCTGCATCCAAAGCAGCGTGGGCAGCAGGGTGAGGTAGAGGATTCTGCCCCTTTACTCTGCTCTGGTGCAGAGCACCAGCTCTGCACCTGCAGTGCTGCATCCAGCTCTGGGGTCCCTAAAGAAAGAAAGACATGGATATGTTTGACTGAGGCCCAGAGGAGGCCACAAAGACGATCAGAGGGCTGGAGCACTTCTCCTATGAGAAAGGCTGTAAGAGTTGGCATTCAGGCTGCAGAGAAGGCTCCAGGAAGATCTTATAGCAGCCTACCAGTACTTGATGGGACCCTACAAGAAAGAGGGTTACAAGCTTTTTAATAGGGTCTGTTATGATAGGACAAGGGGCAATTCCCTTAAAGTGAAAGACAGTTGGCTAAGGTTGAATATAAGGAAGATGGGTTTTATAATGAGAGTGGTAAAACACTGGAACAAGTTGCCCAGAAAGGCTATAGATGCCTAATCCCTGAAAATATTCAAGGTCAGATTGGATGGAGCTCTGAGCAATCTGATCTAGTTGTAGGTGTCCCTGCTCATTGCAGTGGGGTCACTTTAAAGGTCACTTCCAACCCAAATTATTCTATGATTCTGTTAGCTTGATGATTTACAAAAAGCTCCTCATTACCAGAGAAAGAAGGGAATAGACAACACATGGAGGATGGTTGATAGGAATATAACTTTTCTGAGGTTAAGTTCAGTGCAATTGTTTGCACACAGCCCAGGGCAGGGGAAGGAAAGGAGGAGCATTCTTCTCTGGAAAGAATTGGGAGAAAAGTCACGATGGGAAGCAGGACTGGACAAGAAGATGTAGCAGGACCATAGTCACAGAGCAACGTCTCTGCAGCAGCACTGCCCAGTTTTCCTGGTCTACACTACAGTCCAGCAGGGCCTCTTTTGAATCCTGGGCAAAGGATTTCAGTAACAGGGACCATGCAGCCTAGGAATGCACCTTTAATCAAGAGCCTAACTCATTATCAGAAGTGCACAAGGACAAGGAAGAAAAAAAAAAAAAAACCCACAAAGCAAGAGAGAGCATCTCAGTCTTTCAACAGGCACCAACCACACCTCTCCCCAGGAGCCTGCTCTTCCTTAGGTAGTACAACCCTTTTCTGCAGGGCTGAAACAGTGTCACTCCTTTCCTCTGGGAACAGAGGAAAGGGGTAAAAATCATTGGGTGACAGCGTTGCCTTAGGATACAAGCATGCCAGATCCTTCCAGGGGTGTGAGTAAATAAAAGCCAGACCACAAAGCATGAAGAAAGCATCCACATGGGCATCTCTCTCTCACCACCTTGCAGGCAGCAGCAGCATAGAAGGAAAGTCAGAGGACGGCAGCGTGACCCCTCCAGGCCCGAGAGGGGCAGAAATGCTTTCGGAAGACTCAAACACTACCACCGGCGCGATTACCACCTCTCAGCCGTCTCCAGCTCTGTGTTCCCAGGAGCATTCGCAGGCTGCAATAACCTGGCTTTCCAAAGGTACAGCTCAGCACCGCCCCCCGCCGCTGCCCTCCCAAGCTCCTCACACAGGGACATGAGCTGCTCCCAGACTGCCCGGAGGCAGGAGCAGCCAGCTGTAAAGAAGCTCGCATCGCTTGGGCAATCAATCCCCTGCTTCTCTTCTTTACACGCTCCCCACCCAGCAGCACCTAACCGCAGTGAAATCCTTGCACCCGCTCTGTTTCAAGGGGAAGGGAAGGTAGAGGCCCAGGGCTTCCCTTTCCCTGCCTCAGCATCGCCTGTGTGGGCCGCAGCCCCCTTACCATGCTCTGTCCCGCTTCCTTTCCCAGCAGCCCAGCCCAGCAGCCGAAGCTGCCCTTGGAAAGACGGCGCTCCGAGGCCCCCGCCCTGCCCCGGCCGGGGCTGCGGCCCGGCCCGGCCTCGGCCCGCGGCCTGCCCGGCCACCTGCCCCGCCCCGCCCTGCCGCCGGCACACCTCCACAGCCACCTGCCGCCCCTCTGCTACAGAGGCCTACAGGAGGAACACCGGTTTGGAAAGCCGGTTTGAGAATTTAAACTGCCATTCCACTTCCCTTCCCTTTTTTTTCCCCCTTTCTTTTAACGCTGTCAACTCCTTGAGCTCAGGAAAGAATTTCAGCAGAGCCAATTACTGCACCTGGGTGTCAAATGGAGAAAATGTGACACTTCATGCTGAAAGACTTTTTAAAATAAAATCCTTTTATTTCCCTCCCCTGTCCAGCAGTGCACATTTCAAGCAGGAGTTTCTGGGTTATAAACTTCTTAATTGACCATTTTTGCATTTAGCCAAGTCTGAGCAGTCCCAGCTTAACCTAAAGTCTATATGTAGACTTCTAGGTTTTGAACATGAGTCTGATTTCCTGTTTAGGGCTCTTTTAAAGGCTGAAAGTGAAAACAAACAGTTATCAGGAACAAAGAATGAGATTAGGTATCTGGAAGCATTTACAATTAATTGCACTTGAATATAGATGGAGACTTAGAGGGGTTTTTTGTTGGTATTCAGAACTCACCATATACTCCCACTTCTATACGGACAATCTTAGACTTGGACTTTGACAACAGTGCAAAGCTAGCCAGTCAAGGGGAAAACATTAATTTATCTTTAATACAAAGAACCTAGCACTTCTGAAAACAAACAAAACAATGCCCCCCTCCAAAAGGAAAAAAAAAAAAAGAAAAAAGGAAAAAAAAAAACCACCCCAATCAAAACTCCAACAAACCTCTTGGGGGTTTTTCATCCCTTCTCTCCAGCATTAGAAATTCACATGTATTACAACTCATAGCAGGACCAAAGAGCTAACCTAAGTGCCCATCAATTGCTCTCAGAAAGCAATGACCTCGTATTTTTGTCCAACACTTCCTGGGTGAAGTCCAGGGGCATGTTCCAGGCAGTATACACAGCACCTAGCCAGGCAGCTTCAGGACACCTCAGCCCAGGACAGACCTGTGCTTCCACAGCATGCCTGAGGCACTTTGGGCACACAGAGCTTGCTGAGTAACGTGGCACCAGGTCTGCACAGAGATGCTGCTGGTATCTCAGGAGGTGCTGTGGTGGTGGTCAGAGGAGGGGCTGGCAGCCCCAAGAACTGTGGCATGCATGGGGCTGGGGGTAAGAATGAGTACTGCCAACATGCCCTGTTTGCTCAAGGATCCAAACTGCAATAAACAATCCTCTACGAAGGCTGGGAGTTTTATTCTGCTGACTTAATCTCTGTCAACATTTGCATCACATTTCAAGGAAAGAAGCCTTAAAAAGATGCAAGGTAGCACTTCCTTGTGATAAAACAAGGTTTGATAGTAGATGTGGATACCACTGCCACTTTTCCCTGGAATGACAGCTGTGGACACTGTTTTTTCTATTTCTAATAATAATAAAGGAATCTACCCCAATTTCCCTTCCTATGTAATTTTTTTTTTTTTTTTTTACATGACTAAGCTATGGGAAGTCTGGAAACAGGTGGTAAAACTTTTACAGACCCCTGGAAAATGATGATGTTGACAGTGGCCACTTACCAGCAACTGCATGAGAAGGAAGAAAAATCTTTCATTCTCTTAAGGCAACTGATGCCTTAGAAAGGACAGGGAAAACAAGACCTGCTCTGAGCTTCTCTTCAGCTCACGTCCCAACCTTACCTTCTCCTCCCTCCATTTCCAGCCAAGTCTAATGCACACGGAGGGGAATAATCCTGCTTCAAGGTAAGCTGTTCAAAAGAAAAATTGAATAGGATGGGAATGAGATTTTTCCTATCCATTTCTTTCTCTGTTCCTCTCCCTTGTTGTTTTAATGAATCCAAAAAACGTCACTACAATCTTCTCTCTCTCCAGAGAGATTTTTGTTCAAAAAATATATTTGGGACTCAGTTTGTTCTTCCTTGGATATGAGTGAGGCTTTAAAACCAAAAGTGTGATTTTTTTTGCTACATAATATTAGAGATTGACACCTGCTTTCACTACAAACGGAAATGATGCACATTTCAGATATAAAAATCTTTTGCCAAACATGTCCGAAAAGTTGCTGATTTTGATGTGTCATGACAAAAAGTTAGCATTTTCAATAAAAAACTGACACAGTAGCTTCTCATACAGAGGAAACTGTCAGCTTGAAAAAAACATTTTATACAACTGGTATTTTAAAAATTATTTACTTGACAAAATTGAACTGTCATTGGAGTAACATTTTCCTGACTTTTTCTGTTTTCTGCATGTATGCAAAGCTCAGCTTCCTAACAAAACTATTTGATCCCAAAACACTGTCTTAGCCAAACTTCTCAAGGAAGAGCACATAGCCAGGTCTTCCTCAAAAGTCATCTCAAGTAGCAGGAGAACCAAGAGAAGAAATATGGGTTAAGGGCAGGAAGGTCCGCTCTACTGTAATTTCCTCTGTCTACCCTTTAGTCTTTGCCTCAGTTCCTTGGACCAGTGCAGCAAAGAGCTGAGTTAAAGTGTGAAGAGCCACACGCAGCTTCATCTCAGGGAGGCATCATCAGTGAGGCAACAAGCAGCACAGTTTGCATTTATTTACCAAATGAGGAGGGAGGAGGAAGGCAACTCTACAGAAGCTTTAAGTAATTTTTAAACTGGAAGAAGCAAACCTCTCAGACTATAATCCCATGCATTCTTGCTATGTTACTCAAAGGTTCCTGTTGGGGCAGGCATCCAACAAACCACATATAACACTTTTTTTTTTCTTTTTTTTTTTTAATTTGAATTTATATACATTCAATGTCCTGCAGAGAGGTGGACCTTGGAACTGAAGGAAACCATCTGAAGAGGGATGGAGATAGCTGCAAGGTCAGCTCATCACCCATCCTGTCCCAGGCAAACCTCACAAGCAGTAGCTTTCTGCTGAGTGTCTGAACAAAGCACCCTCAGTTGGTTCTTTTTTCAAACAGGATTTTAAGCTTCAGACTCTACACTGTAAACCTCAGCCTGCATTCTTATCTAGAAAGAGCTAAACAAGTTTTGGTCACAACTTTAAATTTTCCAGTGAAGGTTGGTGTACCAGCCTCCTGTGAATGTTTAGCACTGGCAGAAGAGGTCTCAGACTCTCTGGAGATCTGGCCAAGATTAATGCTGGCACCTGTAACATCCAAATGCTAATAAAACCATGAAATTCTGAAAATACACTCATTGTGAGCTCAAAAAGAATGGCCACCTTCTGGCAGTACAAGCTTTCTAGAGTAACATTTTAAGTGCTGGTAGGAAGAGGAAAGAGCTGAGCAAATCTCATTCTCTCTCCATGCACCTCAAACACACACAATATTTGTCAATTTTTTAAGTCTGAGGACTGGGAAAAAGAAATAGCAATCTATTAAGATTTCACAGGAGAGAACAACAGTAACTATGTGGTGCCTGTATCACACTGAAAGACTCATTTGTGTTGCAGGACATGGAAACTCCTAACCATCAGATGTCAGGCAGACCACTCTCCCATAGATTTTCTGTACTGTTCTCCTCTGCAGTGACACCACCTCTGTTTAAGTGACTTCCACATCTTAGTCACTGCATCAGACCACCCTAGACCAGTACTTTTCATCAGCAAAGCCAGTAACAAATCCGCAGCTGCCAGGTCACCCAACTTACCTCAAACCTTCACAATGCAGCAATTTGGAGTCCCGCAAGTGACTCTAGCTCCCTGAACTTGTAGGGCAACAACTTTGTATGGCCATTTCCATCTCAAGAGCCTTCCATTTGCTACATAAATGTAACAGCAGTATGTTTAGGGAAAAGGCAAAGCCCAGAAAGTAGGGAAGTTGAACACCTTGCTAACTTACAGTACTCTTGCATGCAGATTACAGCATTCTGAGGCTATGCCTTTTCTTACACTTCAACCCAAAGCTATGATGATACTTCACCTTTTTACTCTTTAGAAGCTTTGTTTATGGTCTCAGCTATTAAGAGAACTCAAGAACTCCTTCCTATAGCTGCCTGGAATCAAAAGACAAAAACTTTCCAAACAATATTAAGAGTGGTAAGATAACAAGCAATTCTTTAATGAAAGCTTTCAGATATGGCTATATATGCACCTGTGATAAAGGATTTCTACCATTTTTATAAGGTTAATCACCTCGTATATCTAGCAAGTACATCCAATAGGAGATCAGTTGCCCTAGTAACCCACTATTAGGTCAGCCCCTTGGAGTTGGTCCAGGGGCTTCTTTGCCCTATTTCTTGTTATGTCTCGAGTTCTGGTGGAAAACAAGATGTCCTTGTCAGAAATTCTCTTTTTAAAACTAAGACGAAACAGAATTCCAAGAATGTGTTAGAAAGGTTTAGCTTATTAATCTAAAACATGAGAAAGGAAAGGAAAAGTACTACAAACCATACAACTGTATTTAAAAATCTACAAAGCTACAAATATATGAAAAAGCTAAGAATCTTTAGGCACGACTATCCATTGAACATCCCAAAGAAGGAAAAAAGATGCTGAGATTTGGGCAGAGCAAGGAGCACCAGCTCTTACAGTTCCTGCCTCTGCATTCAGCTTGCACAGATGACCATGCACCAGCAAAGTGGAAAGCTCATCAACAGCTGGCCATACAGCCACACACTGCTGGAGATGTAAAGCAACAACCACTCAAAGCACAGATTGATGCCAAACACCAATTTACAGTACGTGCTCTGGCCACGTTGAAAACTCACGTCACCGAGAGCTGGATTGGAGGAGAGGTCATCTCCCTCAAGAAGCTACAAGTACCTACAAGGCCTTCAGATAGGGCCGGTGACAACCCCAGTCCCCCAACCCTTCAAGCACTCTGCCTGCCACCTCTCAGTTTCTTGACACTCCTCAGTTCTGAGCAGCGAGTCTTTATTCCAGTGTAACAGCTTTCCCCAGAGGGAATTAGTCCCAGGCAATGCAACACCTGCCATGCACTGGATTTATGGCTGCTAGATACCAACACCAGTTTCAAGCTCCTTTGCAACTAAGGCAACTTCCACATGTTCTAGGAGATGGATGAACAGTAAGCATCCAGGCATTACAAGCTGTTCTAAACTCCCTTGCAAGCATAAGGATGGAAACTGATGCATGACCCTTTCCCTCCTACCAGAGGAAAAAAAGCCAGAAATCTGCACAGAAGCATGACCTGCTCTACCAAACTATAAAAAACTCCAAACTAAAACACAGCAAACAGAAGCACAAAGCCAAAAACATCCCTCATTGTCCCTAAAATCCAACATCTTCAATGTTTATGATTAAATGAGCATCTTGGGGGAAAAAACCCCAATTTACTGGACAACAGAGGCTATGATGGAGAAGAAGAAAAACAAAAGTTGAGTTCAGGAGATCCCCAAACAAGGACAAGGAAGGTCTGGTTTGACCCAGTCAGTTGTGGTCAGCACTGCTGAAATGCCTGCTCCACCAGCAGCACTGCAACAGCGTTTCAGGAGCTGCAGAAGGCAGGGGGTGCCAGGGGGTGAATTCCCCTGAGATCAGCACAGCAGATAACCAGACCTTCCCTCATTCCCAGTAACTGCTGCTCAGGTCAGCAGGCTGGGTCAAAACCTGAGACCCTGGTACCGCCTGAGACCCGACTCCTGGTGCCAGGCACAGGCAGCCCAGGGCACTGCCAAAAGATTTCACAGCAGGAGGAAAACTGAACTTCAAAGTAACCTGGTATATGCTGAGCACTTGCCAGTTGCAAATGTCCCTCCTTAATACTTTCAAACTTTTTTTTTTTCTTTTTAACATTTTAAGTTTGTTCCCTTTTTAGCTGTTTTCTTTCTCCTTTTTTTTTTTCTGTTTTAAGTGTGATTAAAACAGCTTTGTCAAGACACTGCATTTACAATGCCACATACCTGCTGACACTTGATTTACAACTAAGCAATGAAAATTATTAAACGAAAAAGAATTCATGAAATGTCTCTTCACCTCAGCCAGAAGGTGACCTTTTATTCCTTGCTCTAATCTAGAAAAACATCATTCACTTGTTTAATATTAAAAAGATGGCAGAAAAAAAAGCCATAGGCCAGGAATGTTTACTATCAATCCAGCACGGCTCACCCTCAAATTACTACACCTGAATTGTTAATTTGTTGAAAATGCCACACAGCTTCTTATACCAACACATTCACGGCCAACAATTCCCCTCCCCTCAATACACCCTCACACACATTTTGGAAGAGTAGTCTGGCCCATCCTTTATCTTCACCAGACATTATCTACCAAATGTGTTGCTAGTCCTGGGTCACCAGCCTTTCAGTCAAGCACTGTTCTTTGCTTAATTCATGAAAGAGCTGCAAGTATCCTTACAATGTAAGAAACAACAGACCATGAACTAAGACAATTACATGGATGTTCTCTTTTCAGTAAATGTTCCTGTACAGAATTTGTCATAGGAAAACTCCATCAATTAATTAAAAAACAAACAAACAAAAACCACCAAAAACAAACCCCCAACAAAACAGAAATAAACCCCCATCTTTCTCCCCCCTCCACCAATAAACCCAAAACTTCAGGAGTAAAAAAACAGGTGAGCTCTACACAGTTGAACAGAGCGCAACTCCAGGTTGGTTCCCAACTGAGGGGATGCAGAATCCACATCAGACAGTACACAAAACTAGGCTAAATGTGACAAAAGCTGCACCCAACACACATCACTCTGATCACTGATACACTTTACTGTTGTAATGCCGATGTTACCCACCAAGAAATCTTTTTTGGGAAAGCAGCACCATAAGGAGAAAAAGTCACTGTTGTTGCAAACCTTTTTCTGAAGGCTAAGGGTTTGCTGGTACACAAATTGCTGCATGGCAGCAGGGAGTAAGCATCTCCCAAGCAGCTAAACCCTGGTTTCCAGTGGCAGCGGACCATGGGCACAGGATTGCCACAGCACCTCCTAAAATGCAACAAAGGGACAAGTAAAAAACTGAAGGCAGCAGCTTCAGGAATTGTTGTGGTACATAGAAAGCAGTTGAAGCTGCTTTGGGACCCTTGCTAATTTTCAGGGTCAGGAAGGACACCCTTCAAAAACAAAATGTTAAAGGTCAAAAAACATCTTGCAACTGTGGAAGGAGACAGAAAAAAACAAACCAAAGATCATTAACATCTTCACCAGGGCCTCCAGCAGACAGTTCCTGCTGGGCTGCACCCACAATTCAGGGGCACCAGTAGGCACTGCCACAGGTGAGGCCATTCCAGCCCGCAGCATTTCTTTCCACTACCAGCAGTTACAGGAGATAAGTGGGTGACAAAAACACAGCTGGCTTTTTGGGGAGCACTGGCATGAAAGGGTCTGCACAATCCCCCAAGTAACCAGGGCACATGACTCATCTGCAGCAATGCTGCCATTTTAGAAATAGCACATACAGGCCCATAATACAGAGTAATAAATACAGCACTAAATGGCAACGCAAGTGAGAGAAGAGCAAAAGCACGTAGTCATCAAGTGATGTTTTGCATAACAGGGTATTTAGAAACACTCTGCACAGATTCAAGACTTGGGTCCTCTGTCCAGTGACTGATTCAGGATTTGTTTCCACTTCCTGAAAGGCCAGTTCCTCATCCCACCCCATTCCCATTTAGATGTTCACAGTTCATCAGTGGAAATTCTCTTCCTTGCCCCTGCCAGCAGCAAACATTTTCAGAAGGCTGCCAGCCTGAACTATACAGCTCGAACCAAGTGAGAAATTCTTCTGCACAGGCATCTTTAGAATTTCAGGCTCTCTGCCACCCTTGTAAGCTACATCAATCAGCAGCCTAACCACAACGTTGCAGGTTTTAAATATGTCTGCTTTCAAGTCTGAAAGCTTACTGGAGGCCTTCTGTCCATTAAGAATTCTGCATCCCCTGTTATGCAGTGACATATTACACCTTTATGCAAGGCTGCTGATGAACACAGGGAGTCATAAATTCTCTGCCATATCTTCAGGCATATTATTTGCATGCTATGTACCCTGAGTGCCATGGCATTTAATTCAGAAAAAAATAAAACCAAGATTTTCATGCTTCAGATTTAAAAGTGTACCACCAATAACAGTTAGAGACTGACTGTCTCTAGCTATTGCCATGAGTAAAGACAACAGAATCCGTTTAAAAGATTTCAAGTGTTGTGTTTTTTCCACCCTTCAACATAGAAGTTACCACACAAAGCAGTATTTCCAATGATAACGTAGTTCTGGTTTAGATGAATAAGAAAACCCCAAACATGCAATGGCATACACTTTTTACCAGATCCAGTAATTAAAAATCCAAGGTTAAAAAAACCAAAAGCAAACATGAAGTCATCATCAAGTTTTCTTTTTTATTTAAGATTTTAGTTTTAATTCTGAAGAAAGAGGTACATTTCCTTGGTTTTAGTTTTAGCGTCAGGTTATAACCATGTTTATTTATCTGTTTCTTTTTTCCTGTCTTTTCAATACTGCACAAACGTCCAGAAACTACAGGGTTAAGTAAAAGCTGCAGGCAGAGGAGGTCAGAGGTTGCTCCTGATGGTGATCATGTGGCCCCAATGCAGTGCTATCCCAGAGTGCCCTAATCAGGTGAATCTTAAAAAAAAAAAAAAAAAAAAAAGAGAGACTGACAGAGGAGACAGAAAGACTGAAGTAAATATCACTCGTGTTTCAGCTGCTTATAATTATATTATGTATATGCTAGGTATTAAACCTGTGAATACTTTTAAAACATTAAAGTTTACTTGAAATCTAAAGCCAAAATTAAAGAAAAATCTTATTCTCCCCTCTTTAAACCACTCTTTAGCAACATGCCAGTTACTCATAGCTATAAGTGTTTTGTCTCTCAACACACGTCATGTCAAACTCTGACTGATGCAATAAAATCCCCTGCTCAAAAAAAACCCCCAAAAAAACCAACCAAGCCCAACATAGCAATTTCCCTGTGTAGTGCCACACTGAATGCAAAATAAATGCTGGGCCACTGCTTGCCCGACATGTTCAGTAACTTCATTTAAATTAAATACCTTTTTTATGTTCTTGCATTTGATTCTGCATTGCACTTTTCCCCCTACTGCAGATTGACACTTTTCTACTAGGCAGAAATACTCATGTGCAAAAGACGTAAGACAGTAATATTCTCCTTAAGCATTGAGACTGCATTTTGATTTCCCTCTCTCTCTTTTTTTTTTTTTCTTAGAATGGTTAGAAAGTATTTCAAACAGTGTATTTCAAACACTGGTTCTGTAGAAACTTAACAAAAAGAATGGTCATGACCCTGTGATGGCATTGCATTTGGGGGGAAGTTTGATCAGGAACTGGATTCTTCAGAAAGAAAGATATGACAGGGAACAGTAGGTGGGCATGGGGAGGAGTCAGGGTGGGACACTTCCTGCATTTCTAACGTTTTGGGTCTTCTTTTTTTCTTTTTCCTCCTTTCCTAATGACGATCCAGCGCTGAGCTCTGTAGTAGATCTGTGGGGGTTTTACTGGGGGGTCTGAAGGCTGTCTGAAAGCCTGGAGGTGGGGAATGGAAACTGGTGGGGTTTGAAGGAGGAGAGTAGGGATTCCAACTGGCTCTGTGCAGAGGGATCTGTGTGCCGAAGGGGTTACTGTGGTGCGTCTGTGATGGTGCTGCACTGGGGCCGTCCACCTCTGTGAGGGCCTGAAGAGATTTTAGCCAATGTGGAGGATTGTCATCTTGAAGGCTGTCTAAACTGTTTCCTGTGGAGGCTGGGATACCTACGACAAGAAGAAAAAAAACAGGCATACAGGCGAGTCAGAGGAGAAGCAATAAATAGACCATGAAGGAGGTCAATTTAACCTAGCAAAAAGCAACAATGAGAAAACATGATTAGTTTGTACAGAAAATGCATTTTACATTATTATGCATAATTACCCTGCCCACAAAAGCATTTAACATTAAATCGAGACAGGAGAAAAGTTCGCCCTCAGAGCACTTTTTCATAAAACACACATTTTTCTATCAAACATTCTGCTCAAGAACTGCATCCCTGTCAACGTGACCTTACCACACCAAGCTGCCAGTACACTACATGATTCACCTTTTACTCTGCCTACTTCAGCCTCTCTGACAGGGGAACAGAACCAGACAGCCTTATAAAAGAGAGCTTTATAAACAAGTGGAGTACGTCCCTTTTTAAATAACAAAGTCCAGTGATTGCCTTCAGTGCCTCAGGACCAGCGACGCACATACCAGACACGCCATCCAGCAGAAGGGACACCTTATAGATTGACCCTACAAGAAAGCGCTGATCCACCTGACTGCCTGCAAAGGTCCTGGGCATGCATTGCAAAGGCCTAAGTGATGCTCTGTTATACCTAGAGGTTCCACAAAAATTCCTGGACCCTTGAGGTTTTGTGGATGGAAGCTGGAAGAGACCACCGCATACTGACTTTTTTTTTTTCCTCAGATGTAAATCAGTTTGTGCCAAATACCCATTTGATGGTTTGCCAGTGGAGCTGAAGGAGTGAGAAACGGTTACCTGTGATGATTGCGGGGTCCATCCAGCTGCCAGGGCTGTCCCAATTCAGGCTGTCGGTGGTGGCAGTGTTGGACGTTGGTACACTGTGGTTGGCGTTGGAGGGGGAAGAAGCATTGGGCAGTCCACCAAAGTTGATGTTAATGTTCGGTAGAAGTGCCCTTAGCCCGTCCTGCCATTCCTTCATATTTAAACTCTCTACAGAACTGCTGTTGTCTGGGAGATTTACCAACAAAAAAAAAAAATGAAAGATAAAAAAATAAAAAGCTGAAGTTAGAAACAGATGTCCTTCTTTGGTGGGGTATGGGATTTTGCTTTTACTCTTCAAGCTAAGAACTTCATACTTTCCCTGTCTAAAACCTAGGGTCAATGTTTCCATAATTGATGAATTACTCTGAGGGGCTGGCAGGTTTTAAACAAAGTGTAAGGGAATGGGAGAAAGATGTAACTCCTCCCCCAACACGTATTTCCCCATTTTGATTCAGAGACTCGAAAAATCAAGGACACAGTGGCTCTCCCTCTATTACTAGGAGGGCAAAATCTACTAGATTTTGATGAGAACACCTCTGCTGCAATTTGGCTGCTTTATTGATGGGCAGCAGGCTCAAAAGAGTTATTTTGTTTGATATATATCAAAATAAAGAAAGGCTAGGTAGGGCTTTGCAATAGAAACAGAATGTGAGAAACCAGGGAGACTGAGGAAAATCACAGATGTGTTTTGTTACAGCTTGCTCATTCACAGCCCTATAGATGTTCTTCTGAAGGAAATGGTAATGAAGTTGGAGGGAGTGAATTTTCCTCTTGCAGTTGAAGAGCAGTAGTGAAAATTCTTTAAAGACCTTTCAGAATAATTTCTGACACAGCAATATCCTTGAACTTTTGGTAGAAAGCAAACCAGCTGGACACCAAAGCAATCAAGTCTCAACTACTTGCCTGAGCATTTCAAGACATATTGATAAAGGACAACAGCCATTAGCACTACAGCAAATGATCCCTCAACACAAAAGTTACACCATGCTACTTAGAACAGACTATCTGGTTCTATGATCCATCACTTGCTTAAAGTATCTCAAAGCATTCCAGTATTTATCATCCAATATAGGAAGTCATACTTTATTAGCTTGTGGTCAGTTATATTTGGAAAGGAAGTGTTAGGCAGTATGTTGGCACATGGTTGTCTTTTTGACCAATATCTATAATACAACCTTTTTTAAAAAAAACTCTCTGCCTATCCTGATTGAAGAAAGGACCCTTATCTCAATCAGAATTGTTATAAAGTGATACTTTCACAATACTGCTAATTCACCAACAATGGAAGAGATTTAAGTCTTCCTGGAAAATTAGAGGATACCACTAACTCACAACCTCATGTTGGAGAATAAAGGAAGCAGTCTCAACTGCTATCAAAACCTGCTGTGGCAGTTTTTGTAAAGCTGAATGTTCAGAAAAAAGTAGTGTCTCAAGTAATTACCTGTTCATAACTAGAGTGAGGGAAAAGACCTCCAAAACCACACAAAAAACCTACTTCTTGAGATCCTGTCCTTTCACAGCTCCTTTTTCCTTCACAATACTAATGCACAACATAAATGCTTTTAAAGAATTTGGTGCCATACAGTTTTTGTCAAAACCTACAATCCTGAGATTAAAAATAATAAATCAAAATTTTAGAAAGTATTAGTAGAAAATGTCTTCAAGAGATATTGGTTCACAACCTTCTTGAATATCCATAAGCCAATTTGAGACAAGTTCTGAATTAACTTTTTGGAACAAAAATGGCCAGCTCACAATCACAGAAATAACTGCAACAAATTCAGCATTGTACATCATTAGTTTCCACTTTTTTTTTCTGCTGCTTCAAAAAGCTTGTGCAAAGAAACACAGCTCTGTTTAATTATTCACTTCTACTGCAACACAAAAAGCACACAAAAATGCTTACTGAGTCCATGCACGAGTGAACATACTCATCTCAACACATGTGAGCTAGGGATCTGCAAGGGTCTCAGTCAGTGACTTTACTAACCCTCAACACACCCTCAAAACTCTTGTGTAAGAAAATTAACGTGTAGTAAACTACCTGCAACGTGTCATTGAGGAAGACTAAGACAAAGCCTGCAGGATGTTATAAGGAACAGAATAGGAAAATGAATGTCATAGGGCATTAGGCCTCTTGGGCTATGAAAATATGTATGTTTTTGTCATGTTATTCTCCATTTAAAAAAGACATAATACAGCATACCTAAGGGTCAAGAAAGGTAGCAAGTGTTTAGATACAAGACTCTCATGGAATGGAAAAGGCTGGCACTTTCTGGTGAGGAGACACTGCTGTCTGAGGCAGGCATAGTGCACCACTGCTGTGTATCCTCTCTAACACAAAACAGGAAACAAGAAACTGATTCACAGAAGTCAACAGATGAAAGGCCTAAATGGATTCAGTATCTAGCAAAACAGTGCTGTTAGCTAGCTAAAAGAAAGTTAGTTTAATAAAGTCTTGTGCTCCTAGGTATAAAAGTGACAAAACAGAGCGTTATAAAAAAAATATTGTCTTTCCCAAACAGATGTGTTTGTGAGGCTGCAAGGCAAACTCAGCCAAAAACATTGTCCCCTGACACAAAAAAAAAACCCCAAGCATGTCTTTGCTGGAGTTTGGCAAGTTTTAAACAACCTAAGTGAAAATGCAAATCCACCTCAGAGACAAAAGTTATTTCTGCCAACTGAAGCAAAGTAATTTTTTCAGAAATCATTACTCAGCTAGTTTGTTCTTCCTGTTAAGTAAGTCTATGCTTCATGATGAAGCTAGGACCATAGTTAAAAATGAGAAGAAGCTAGTTCTCCGTTAATACAGATCTATGAAAAAGGGCATTTGCCTATTACCCTTCCCTACTTCTAAAGTTAACTGGTTGGAAGGAGTAATTTTCTGACTATTAGCAGACTTCTCAGTTGGACATTACAACCTAGGGGTGTGAGAACCAATACAACACTGTTTCCCTCTCTCAAGGAGTGAAAATGCTCTCTCCTTCTATAGGCTAACCTTAAAAGGCTTGAAGCAACATGACCACTGATAGTGGGAAAACACAGAAGGAAACAAGGTAGAACCCAGATGACTGCAAAGAAAGTACTTTATATACCAAGATAAATATGAGATTGCCCCCCTCATGCCCTAGCTTTGTCTTCCAAAAGAGAGAATAACTAGTGAAGTACCACTGAAAGCACTACTTATTCACATGAAAAACATTTTTAAACACACACTTTCAACTCTTTTCTTCCTTTGATGTACTTTCATAATCCTGTCTGGTCTAGGGGAAACTTTTGTTTACAGAGGTGAACAGATCCCACAGTTCTAGCACTGAAATCTTCCTGTGTCTGAGGTTTTATGTCAGTGTGAAATAAAAGCACTTGTATGTAAGATATGCCAAGTCAACCACTGTCTTAGAATATGAAAAAGAAAGGAAAAAAAGCTTCATCATAAATCCAACTTGTCCATCCAATCTAAATAAAAATTAATTTGAAGTTAACTTAAGAAGAAGAATACATTTGGGAAGCCTGAACATTAATTTGTATAAAACTAGTCATTTAACGAATTTCTAAATAAAATCATTGCTCCATTATCACATCCTACCCGACAGTCAAGTCCTCATTCTCTACCTGCAATGCCTTAATGCTATTTCTTCAAATCAGGCAAAGCAGTGTATACTTGGGGGAGAGGCCATGAAGACGATTAATGGCCAAGCCAGAGTACTGTTCTGTTGCACATAATCATAATCACTGCATAAATGTCTGCTGCACTGATATGGGCTATTCTGTGACTTGCAAAATTCTGACAATGACACTGCAATAAAGACCCAAAGGTGTTTCAAATTTCGCTGTGTCACTTTGGTGACAGTGGCACACTCGATCTTTTATATTGATAGGATAGCAGAACTTCCCGTTTTGGTGTGAAACAAGCCCACTAAAATAAATATTCCACAGTGACTACATCATTTCAAATCATTGTCCAAATCTGATACAAGCCTATGGTAAAATCCAAAGCAAAATTCACCCAGTACATATTTAATGAATATGACGGATCACAAGACAGTTACATTAAATGTAAACCAAGTGTATTTCTTTGCTCTATGAAACTTATATTCCAAGCCATTACAAAAGACTATTTTCATGCTAATTGAGTAAAAACCTTTACACCAAGTCTTAAATATTCTAGTCCCGCTGAAAAGCAAACAGTCCTGTAAATCTAGGTTGCAATTATTTATTTGTTTTTAAAGAACACATCAGTATGTCGTATGTGTGACCAAGACACACAACAGTGTGTTGATTACAGAAAAGCTTCAAACAAGCAAAATCAGAAGAAAATCATCATATGAGAGAAAAATAAAATTCTAGCCAATGCCACATACCTGACTGCAAAGAGTGGCAACAATGAGACTGACAAGGTGTATTCAGTAATAGAATAGCTATTTCAACAACCTGCCTGTAAAAAGGCCCTTGTGAAATATTCAAGCACACAGTACAATAAATTTTGAAGACAAAGAAAAATGAGAGAACAAAAAGAACAGGAAAGACTACCAGGAGTTCACCAAGAGTCTTTCAATTCAAGTAGAAACAAATAGGGCCACCAGAGAAGCATACCCCTTTCATGTGACATCTCTGGTCCCAGCCTCTGCCTTGTGCTACCATGTTCACAGATAGCACAGATCATGTGCTACGTGCTTTCCCTGAAACAGCCTGTTGCCCTATTCCGAAAAGTGACTGGGGCTTCACTATTTTGATCCCAAAATGACTTTCTGTTTTGGTATTTGTTTTGGATACAGTTGTCAGTACTTTCCTTTGAGGGGGAAAGAGAAGGAAAGGATAATTTGTCACATCCAAAAAAGAAATTATGACCATCACATTACATAAACTCAAAAACTTTTCATCCAAAGGTTGTATACTTAAAAATCAACAAAGTAGTTATGGTAAGAACTAAAGCTGTTTCACTTTAGTATGAGTAATAAGCTTGTTTGCTCATGAATTTTTTTTTAACCATGAATAAAATCCCATTTCAACTTCTAAAATCTGAAGGATTTCTCTCTCAGCTTCATTGACTCTCTATATCTATGATTTTTAGTAATCCTACAATGCTTAAACCAAACAATGAAGTTTCATTCATTCACAAAGGCCTAAGAATGCTACTGTCAGATTAGAGAAGATGGAAACTGTCCACATTTAAACAGCAATGCTGCCCACCAGGAATACAAGTAGTCATTTCATCATATTAGGGAGACATAAGTGACAGGAGCACTAGAAGGTAAAGCTGTTTGCAGTGAACTTTTAAAAGGCTCACAAACATTGTCTATACATGGGAAACAAATCGACAATTCACAAACCCCAGCTTTTTGAGTGTCATTTCACAGTGTGAATTTCAAATGAGAGTTTAAAAGTCATGAGCTCTAAGAGCTGGGCAAAAAAAGAGATGCACACATACAAACAATTTATGTACATACACACACAGAAAATTGGCTTTGGTAGACAAGAGACACCAGTCTACCCTCGGCTTTAAAATACTGCAAATAAAGCCCATTTTATCTCTATTCCATATTGATTTCCACGGTTACAGTAATTCCACTCAATTTAAAAGATAGGCATGTAAACAGAAGCACACTCTTCTTCAATGCAAATAAATCCAACTGCAACTTAACTTGCCAGTTAGCCAAACTATGAAGTAGAATATATTAATTCTAAAGTATACACTTGAAGGGAGAAAGTAAGATTTTCTAAATTCACTTCCTTTTTGATGATGATCTGACAGTCCAACTTTTAAGCTTTCTGTGACTAAATAAGAGTTATGAGTCAGAAAACATCATTTATTTCCAGGGGAAATCCCTTCTACAACATTAGTATGGGGACTGTAAGAAGACTCATATTTGCTTGCATGTACAGTGTCAGAATTTTATTAGGCTTGAGAAAAACAGTTTTACTGGAGTATTCTGGAGAGTTCTTGTGATTGACTTACACTTACCACAGCTCAAGAGACCAAAGTGTAATTATAGCAGCCAGCGACCCAATTTTAATCTATAAGCAAATTTCAAACTGAGATTCCAAGTTGCTCTGAAAAACATGCTTGACTTCCTACAAAATGTTTCTAGAGAATCCCACTATTTTTTATTACTGACTCCATAAGAAAACAGGTTTTGGTGCTGATAATCTTAAATATTACCATAAATCTAAACCAAGTGCACAAAGACTTAAAATACTGAAACAAATGAAATAGATACTTGAATCCTACACACAGAACAGTTTGATTAAAAAGCTCAGGAAGCATGCAATTCCATTCATCTGAGAAATAAAGTTCATTTTAACCTAAACTGCTTTCTCTCACATCACGCATCAGGGTTCAATCTCACTAGGTTACCCTGTCTGTCAATACAACAAACTTTGACTTCAAACAAAAAGCCTGCATGTACAAATGTACTTGGATAGATACATGCATAAATAAAAACAAAATATTTAAAATTTGCCCTACTGGCAATGCAATAACTAGAAACTGGGGGGAAAAAAAAAAAAAAGTGTCAGACCTTCAAAGCTATAGTAACAATTAGCAAGAGCCTATCTTGTTACAGAGATTCGGGATTCCAGGAATATCCAACCAATCAACCAACCCTCTGATTTCAGGCTTTGGGACCAGCATTAGCACAATGAAAGCACACTCTGGCAAACGATAAACTCATTTCTAATCTTCCCACATCTGCAGACAATTAAGGCTTATGTATTTTTGTAGATATTTCAATAATTCTGTGAGAAAATCAGATAAACTGCAAGAAAGCCAAGTTTTCACCTTCCATGACATGAAATTCATTCAGATTACTAGATGCTGTCTTCTAATAGAAGCAACTTATTTTTAAAATAGATTTTTTAAAAATGATTCCTCTGAAGACAAGATGAAGTTCAAACAAGGCTGTGTAGAAGAAACCAAGAGATAGCAAGGAATGGTTTGGTTTTTTTTTTCCCCCCCTCAAATGTGATTTGGCTGTACTGGGAGGAGCAACACTATTTGCAAAGCTGCTCTTTCAGTTGCTGCTATTACTTCAGGATTTATTGATGATCCTCCCCCAGTACAATTCTTAAAAAGATGTTTGTTCTCTCAATTGTTTTTCAAGCTGGAGCTCTTAAAGCTTATGCAGAAAGCCTTTGAATTATTTGTACGTTTTGGTGAAATGCACCAGTCATTATTGCTATTTTGTTAAATGAACTTACAAAGAGAGCCAATATTTCAGGCCCACACCAAGGCACAGCCTTTAGTTAAGATACTGAAGTGGAAGTGCCAAGTGCACTCACTTTCCTTTTAAAGACTCCAGTCTTTAAGAGGAAAATGCCATGTTTTCAACATCACTAAGACAGTTGCACCTTTTAACTCATGCCAGTGACCTACTGCATATTTTGAAGCGACTTCAGAAAAGCATCTAAGAGAACACAGCACCCCAAGGCTAAATGGGAGGAAGGAGACACACTGTGTAGGAAAACAGATCTACCTCTTACACAACTACAGGGCGATCCCAAGATCTTATCAGTTACCTGTGAAAGGAAACAACCTTTCTAAGTTTTGGTGAACCAGTCCTAAAGAGGTTCTATTAACAATAAATGCAATCTTCCATGCCTAAAACCCAGGCAAAAGCCAACATTTAGTGTGGCTGAGGCTCCTTTGGTGACACTACTACAGACACAGTCAGCCATGAAATTTGATGTAAAAAACCTCCTGTCTGCTTGTTTCTTCCTGTTTCTGGAAAGTTACCAAAAAAGCTGTCAGGATGAACAGTCCAGAATGCAGACTGGGTCAGCTACTCAGGACACCTATTTCAGCCAACCCCACGGTCATTTCAAGCACAGTAGAGTTAATGTGATTAGTCAGTCCTCGGATACATTGCAGCCAAGTTAGAGGATTTTTTTTCCACTTTTTCCTTTGTTGCATACATATTCTTCTTCCAAAATAAAATTACACATTTGAAAATGGGCATCTTGCTACCCAAAAAAGCAGGATGCCTAAAAATCTTGCAATCAAAGATTTTACAAAAATTTAAGAGCTTAAAAACCAAGCTAGTGAGATGAAGACAGATATTTCTGTATCAAGCTTTATTTGAAACAGTATCACCTATATAATCATAGGAAAAAAAGTTCAATAGGATTTAGAAAACAGTTGCAGTATTAGTACTGAAAAGGCACTGGAAGGAAGGGTGGGTGTACCAGATGAGATTTTGAAACAGATGAAGTAGCAGGACTTAAAGGACAGGTGCTAGGGATGAAGTTCTCTCAGAGATCATGACAAGATTACACCAAGGAAGCTAGGCCTTTGTAGTAAATGTAGGAAGTGTATGGGAGTTAAGGGACAAGACACCATAGCTAAGAAAAGGAATATCCACAATGGATTTCAATCTTGACACTGATTTAATATTTTGGAAATTAATCTCAAATCTCACTTCCATTTGATTTAGTTTAAACCCAGATGCATTAAAAAACCCACTAAACTCCAGAGAAACAGAAATGAGCAAGCCAAAAGTTTATTTTTAAAACGGATTAATTCCATATTGTGCTGAACACTTCTTTGCCAGTGAAACAGAAAATGAGTTATGATGGAAAACAAAAGGAGAATTAATTTCAGGGTGGGGATACACAAAGACACTAAGCACCTCCTTAAAGAGGAAGGATGGAGGACTGAGGACCTCCATGGAAAAAATGGGGGGCTGTGAACAAAAGGACTGATGAGAGGAACAAAATATTCAATGGCCAAGGCTGTACTAACAGCCATCTTTGTTGCAGAAACCAGGATATACAAGAATCAGTAGAAGCAATAATGGAAACAGCTGAGGGTTGTTTGCAAAAGGTACTTTTCATTTTAAAATTTCAAAGCAGTTTCAAATGAGGAGTGACCCTGTTATCAGGGCAACACATCCACTTCTCAGAGCAGCCACTCCGCACTCTGGAAAAGATACAAGCCTTTGGAAATGTAATATGTGGCACCTACACCTCTTAGTTGTATAAGCCAAGATGTCCACCAGATTTCCTATTTTCAGTATTTATCCCTGATCAGAGAAAGATTTCAGGCAGGCATAGATCTAACCAGGGGCCACAGAAAAGATGCCATTCAGCTGCCATGCTTTCTGCCCAGCTGCTGTTAGAAAGCCAAATATCTAGGAAGATCAGCAAGTGAGGCAAGCGGTCTTCTTTAAAAGAGTAGGACAGAAAATTAATTTACTAATGCCTCTCTTACTGTTAAGAGTAAGGAAACCAATACTTAAAACAGGCATTAAAACTTTCATATACTCTCAGGCCAAGAGGAAAAGTATAGCAAGATGTGTGACCATAGCATCCAAATTAAAGGGATGTCAGGCACCACTGTTTAAGACACGTTCTTGTTGCTAGGGTATGAGATTAAATGCCTTTTTTACACAGCAATTGGAGGATTTTTACAGCATGCTGACCTCAACGGCCATACTACATGGCCCAAACCCTCTTTTAAAAAGGAACAGTAGCAGAACACAGTCAAAACCCCATATCAAGCTATTATCCTGAGACTACCAGAGAATATCAGCTGCTATGCCACAAATTCTGTTTCCTTCCACGACTGTATAAAACAAGGCATGGGGTATGCGTTTGTTTGTTTTCAGGAGACAGAAACAACCCAGGGAGAGGAGACAAAAAGACAAAGACCAAATTTTAAAAAATGTGTCTCAAATGGAAATGCAATTATGTTACAGGAAAATAGCAAGTCAGACTTAATCTTAGTATTAAAGGGAAAACATGTTAACGCTTATTCTGGTATCTCATCCTTTTTTGTGCTGTAAATGGTCTTTAAATAATATGACCACAGCCAACATATCGGGATCTTCCCTTGTTTTACTAAAACCTTATCCAAAAGGTAACATTAGGCAAGAAAGAATTTGATGCTCAAGACAAGTTCAGTGGCTGAGGGCATAGAGGCTGGAAAATGTCTCATCTTTAAATATACATAATATCATCAATAAGGATGCAAATATTCAACACATATAAACTACAACATCAAAACTAAAAGGTCTTAAGAGAATGAAATTTTGATTATTCACTATATTCTATTACACAGACTTATAATATTCAACTCGCCACATTCCTGAAATATCAGGAACAGCTCACAGAAACCTACAGCAGCTTCTGTATCAGTTAGCTGCATGACTAAAATATCTCGATGAACTCTACAATGATTACCTTCAAAGATAAGGAATAAAACATTTTTTCCCATCTAAATAGGGTTTAATCCTACTTGTCTGTGTCTACTTGACTCTTTCCTCTATTTAGATTTTTAATATATGTATGATATACATAAATTGCCTCTGTTCAATTCTCAAAGTGTTTGGACAATGCTTTGAGACATATGATTTAATTTGTAGGCTGCCCTGTGCAGAGTCAGAAATTGGACTTGCTGATCCTTGTGGGTCCCTTCCAACTCAGGAGTTTCAAAGATTTCTTTTGGAAGAATAAATATTTTGTGTAGGAGTAATCTTGGAAGAGTTTGAGCTACCTCATTATGGACCACAGAGAGTTTACAAGTTTTACATTCAGGGTAATTATGAAACTAATAAATGAAGTAATAGCCAGTGTTTCAAAATGTCAAGTACTTCATCTTGCGTAGAACTGATGGGGAAATTGGACTAACCATTTTCAACTTTTTCCTAATACTTTTAACTCTTGAGTTTGTTACTGTACTTACATGTAACAAAATCAATGACTACCAAACACTCAGAAAATTCAAGAAATAGAACTAAGTATTTCTATTTTCAAACTAATATGCATACATGTAACTTTGTAAGCATCTGTCTCAAAACATACTGTTAAACTGAATCCTACCTTATTCTATGATGCCATATTATGCCTATTATTTTTGAACATGCCACCAGGCAGTAGGGTAGCAAAGATGATAGTGTACTAGCTATCAAGTTACAAAGAGTTTCCTGTTATCCTATCGTAAAATAAAAATAAAGGCACACACCCACCCGCACTACTGTCAGTAAATCAATCTCCCTTGGCATTATCTGCAGAACAAAGCATAGCTGCTGGCCCATATTCCTAGGATAACTTGCACACAATACAGGGTAAGATTGCTTGTAGCCACAATCACACTGTCCATGACGAAGTCACTGAACTTTTCTCTTGAAGCACAGTTACACATTTATAATTTCACAGTAAACCATCTAATCAATCCCACTCCAGAGAGCAGCAATAAGCTTAATTGTCCCTGAAAAATGACAACATTAAACATCTGCTATTGCTTGAAAAATGATACAGTGGGGGAAGTGAAAAAAGTTACTTTGGGAATCAATCAATCGAAAAGTTCATTTAAATATGGGTTGGGGACAAATGTATGCCTGATGAATATGACACATTTCAAGTACATGCACAGTAAATCAATGAAGTAAATCATGTGTCATTTCACTGGAAACTGCAGAATTAGATAATAAATTCTACTTCCTTTGAGACATAAGCAACCAAATTCCACAAAAAAAATTTTAAGTGAGAGCTTAATTTAAAAAAAAAAATGAAAGGCAGTAGTGCCTGCGTTGCTCCATTTAAATTGGGTACACATCACAGAACAGCCCTGCCTGAAGGTGTGAGCTTATGAATACAGCACAACGCTGATTCTGAAATAAACAAAAGACAGTTCCAGCAAATTATGTTTAACATGTCACATATGAGCATTTCAAATTCATGTGAATAATAATGCCTAAAGCAGAAACAGCAGCAGTTTAAAAAATATCATTTTCTTAATACAAGCTTCCACACCACAAATACACCTAGTGAAACCAACTCAAATTTAGAAAGCCTAGAAAACACTATACTAACATATGAATTTATAGAAGTTATTAGATTTGCTCGATTAGACATAAATAAAAAGCTTCAAAAGCGTTGATTAAATAGAGCAGGCACTGTGCCTGTTCTCAACCAGAACCTTTTTTTACCAGTAACTGGTCCAGTATTAGCTACTTTAGGAATTTATAATCCCGTAAAAAACTGTGATTAAAGACCTTAAGAAATATGTGGCTTTTACAGCAGTAGAGGGTCTCTGCTACAAGATAGAATGTGAAGTTTCCCCTGCACTTGGTTTCTTTTCCTGTTATATCGGAACCAGCCAAGTTGGTAACATTTATTAAAACATGCTAATATGGACTAATAAAAGAGCCAAGAAAAAGGAGCTTCAGGTGTACTACAACTAACTATTCCATACTGCTAAACAGCTGTTATGATATGCACTCCCTTTCTATCAGATTAGCTGGGGCACATTATAAACTACTGTAAATAAAGTCTTTTACATGTGAGTTCTCTGTACTCAGACACCATTCTCTTTTCCCAGCCCCACCAGATAGATGTATCTGTAAATTACATGAGGAAACTAGGAAAATTCTGTAATTAAATACTTGGTACTGACAGATTAAAAGCATACAAAGAACAAGAATTATTTTTTCAAACGGAATATAAAAGGGGTTAATTGAGAGACCTATACTTGAGATGCAGATTAAAAAAATAGTCAATAAACTAGAAACTATCAAGTCAGCACATAAGAAAAGAGCTATGAGGTCATCTCCTGACTTTCAAATTATTTGTACTTCTGAAGCAGTTAGAGCACTAAAATAAATATAAATAATACAAACTCATAATCCAGCAAACTAAACCAGAAGTGAGAGTTCAGTTGATTTCTGGCAGCTGGAAAAGAAAAAGGAGTAATCTGTCCTTGTGCAAATTACTCTTTTCAAGATATATCAAAACTGACGTACATCAGCTGAGAAGTATTTGCACTGCATCAACTGCTATCTAATTGTCAGCCAGTCAACTAGCAATGTTTTCTATAACAAGAGATCAAAACCAACGCAAAGGAACTTTCCATGGTTACTATAGTAGATATTTATTTTGGTTTTAGCACAGTATTTGCCAAAAATATTTTCGATTAATTTGTTGTAGCAGTCGCATACAAAAAAAAGACATACTTAAATATCAATTCTGTTACCTTAAAACATATAGGGTAAGTATATGGCCTGGGCTGTGCATCAACCAGTACCACACAACCTCCTCTTCAGAAGCTGAAAAAAAGATCTACAAGTCTTCTACAAACACAAAAAGTTCCACTTTCAAGCTGCTAACTAAAATTAAAATAATGCAATACTTTTGCAAAACCTAGAATCAACCTGTAGTATGAACAGCTCCTTTTCAACACTAAAGGATTTTTCTGGTATCCCAGGCCATAAGATAGCCTTGTTATTGACCCTGCAAAGTAGAAGTTTTTACAATTGAGTGGTAGAGTTGGAAAGTGATGTCCTGTTGTTTTTCTGAAAGTTTTATGTAGTTAGGGGAAAGGGAGCAACAATGTAGCTGTGGATGCTGTACTTTGTTACTCCATGCCAGAAACAACTTTTTTTTTTGTGCAACCAGTATCAGTTATTTTAGGCTTAAAACTGGCCACTGCCAGTATAAAGAGTTTTGAACTGTTGCATTTGTAATATGCACCATGTTTATACTTGAATCAGCCTAAAGACCCTACAGCAGTACAGCAGCTGCAACAAGCCTTCAAAGAGGACAAAGTACAGCAAAGTAACAGTCAAAATTAGTTTTTGTACTAGAGCATCAAAAAACCACTAACTTTTCCTACCTCGCTTTCTTATAGTAAAGCTAGTACTTCTAAAACCCATGAAAAGGAAATAATGCTGGCAATATCTCAAGGAGCAGTTTTCACCTCAAGGCTACAAAGAGCCAACAGAGACTTTCTACCTGCAGTCCGTGATTCACGTAATCCAGTTTTCCCCCCTGTTACAAGAAGAGAATTTGTTTGGGACAAGCTAAATTGGAAGTATGGAAGGACTTCAAACTCCAGAAGGGAATTTTTAATCAAGGTAATTATTGGTACAATTAGCTCTTTAGTTGTAATGTTTGATGCAAGAGCCTGTTAATCCACTCAGGGCAGCCTAAACTGCATGACTGCGTACGTCTTTTTCTCCAACATCACAACCCTCAGAATCAAGATGAATCCTCTTATAGACATTGCAAGCATCCAGTCAGTAAAGATTAGCATAATATTAAGGCCATCTGAAGTACAGAAATGAACAGCACTGAATGATTTATTGTGCAGCCATTCGGTCATGCGCAAGCGGGAACAACCCAGCCAAGACATACAGCACAAATTACCATCATCACAATTTTTTGCACAACTTCAAGAACTCTGGTCAACACCTGCATGCCAACGTGAAACTCACAATGCACTTCCAGGGCCTATTCTTGAGTAAAGCTAGTCTGGCAAGACTGAAGAATCAAAATACCAATCTGTTTGGCACAAAATTAAGTGGGCACATAATACTCCACCTTCCTTATAAAGCTCAATATTTACAAGGCTAAATATCCAGTTACTTTTTTTTTAAATACAAAGGACCTATTTTAAAACAATATTCCTCCCTCTGTTCATAACCTAGTATGACAGTCAAGAGATAACAGTCTACTGCTTGTTGCTGGCTATTTCCTTTTCCTGTTCTGACTCAGAGAAGCTGAGAGCATGAATTAAGTCATTCACCACTGTCCCTATTCACCTACCTGATATAGGGATCCCTCCCAGACCTGTGCTGTGTTGTGGTGGGAGATTCAAGTCCAAGAAATTACTGTTTGAGGTGGGATTTGCTGTGTGGTTCAAGTGCATGATGCTATTGCGTGGAAAGGCCATCCAAGGATAGCGAGCCGCTTGGCCTGGAAAACTGAAGGAGTTGTAAACTGCTCGATGCTGTTGAAACTGTGGAAACCTCTGTGGCATGACTGGAAAGGTGCTACTGAGAGAGTTGGCATTTGTGGGTGCAGCAGGATGCAGGAATCCAGAACCTGGCCCTTTGGCAGTTGTAGTGTGTGGGGTAGGGTTCTGAAGAGTTGTGGGCGAAAGGGAAGGTTGGTCTTGGACTGACAGTTCCTTCTCAATCAGGTCTGCTAAGGCTTTGCGGGTGATGTCAAAGGGATCAAACCCTAAGTCGTCCTCTTGCTGTTTGGAGGAACCAAACCCAAAAGCTGCTTGCCAGTCTGTGGAGGAGGATACTGGTATAGTTTCTGTTGGAGAAGAAAGGAACAGGATTTAGAACAAGAATTAGAAATCATTTTTCTATACAAAAACTTCAGCCTGTGTATCTGACTGTGGTCTTTTATCTTTCATATAATACTTTATACATTCCCCAAAGACACCTTATTTATCATTTTAGAATGCCATTTTCAGATCAAACTGTCATAGACTTCTACTAAAGGTGAAGTGTTAGAAGTAGCAAAAAACTTTCTTTAGCAAATAAAAAAATTTTACTGCACAGTTGCTCTGTTCTCAAACTATAGAAAAGCCTTATCCAGAAATTATTTTCAGGAATAGTCCCAAATAGAAAGAGAACAATGACCATTTGCCTAGAACCTTCTTTACCTCCTATTACTTCATGGAAGTGTGAACAAGCAGAGTTTTAATAAGGTTGTTACTTAGTTCAATATTTTGCTTTCACTATTAATGCTGTGCAAAAAAATCAGCTGTGCAAAAAAATCTGCCTTCTCAAAAGAAAGAACCTCAGAACAGTAGTTCAAAAACAAAAACAACAAACAAAACCCACAAAAATCCCCTATTTATCATTATGAAGAAAAATAAGCCAAATTCTTGAGAAGACACAGTGATGAAATTAAAAAGGGAACTGCATTACAAGATATTATTAAATATTTTGAGGCAGCATTACAAAAAAAGTTATCAGAATTTGTCTTCATTTTCAGTTACTACTTCTTTTCATGATTTTGTTAAGTTTGTTATTCAGGTTCACTGAATGCTGGTCTATCTTCACATTATTTTTCCTCAAAATTGTGGTCAAGCAAGCAGCTTAGTACAGGGTAGCATCACTCGCAACATTAACTCCCCCTGCTGGTAGGGACCTGGTCTGCCACTGAGATGAGAAGGTTCAGTATCCTCTCAGAGCAGAAATTTACACTTCTATTTTCACTCTAAAATCCATGATGATAGATAAAGAGTTGCACTTTATATTAACTATGATCTCTACAACCTGGAAATTGTCTCTCACTGCTACTTAATCCTCACAAAATTAATGCATCGAGTGTCTTAGCAGAAAGGAATTTCCTTGGTAATAATTATCGTTTACAAACAGAATTATTATACCCAGGATCAATACAAACATCAGAAGATGACTAATCACTAAGTAACCCAACGATATCATAACATATTATTTACATTCAGTTTTTTTTACTGATATAGTTTCATTTCGTTTTCTAACAATTCCCTCAGACTTATAATTTGTTAACTCTTAAATAGTGTTAACCATTCCCAAGACTATATAATTACAACTAAAATGATGTTTCATGCATATGATGAGGTATTTCATAGAAGAGTACCTGAAAAATACAGGTATCTTTCAGCTGACGAAATTAAACAGAGTTTGTCCAAATTTATAGAATCTCACCTCAGAAAAAGGTTATACACCTTCAGATAACAATGCAGGATACTAAGAAAATTCTGAATTCTACAGAACAGCTTCTGATACTACAATTACAGATTATCACACCAATATATACTGATACCATGTATTTTCCCCACTCTCAATAAAAAATAGTAACACTAAATATTAAAGCATATATGTCACATCCTATGCATGTTGCTAAGAAAAACTAAAATAAGTACTCTGATAATTTAGCCATGCAGCTTGAAAGCTCTTCTTTAAGCAGAAACCCTTAGGTTAGTGCAATTCATCTGCAGTTAAGTGACAAATTGTAACCATTTGTAAGGGGCGGAAAGCACAGTATGGAACAAGTCCTAGAGTTTTAAGTGCTGTACAACTCTGTACAAATCTGAAGCAACTGCAAAAGTAATACCTAGCCATGTAATCTGTGGATGTACCTGATGTGAAGAGGCTCTGTGGTTCTGGTGCTGTGGGCCAGTCACTCGAAGTCTGTGGAGAGCTGGGGAATGGAGGAAGCCCACTAGGGATGGGGTTAGGGTGCCGGAAGTTGTCAGAGAAGAGTGACTGTGATTCTGTTACAGCCCCTTCAAAAGGAGACCGTGCACTGTGATTAGATGAACTGATGGGTATAACTGGATTGGGTTTTGTTAAACCAGGTGGTGGTGAAGGTGTGTCACTGTTTGTTATCTACAAGCAAGAGAGAAAGAGAAAAATTAGGACCTGAGTTTATATATTCTTCACTAACTCAGATTAAAAGTTTCCTCAAAACTTCTGGCCACAATTAGGTTTATTAATATATAGCTAAGCACAAGGTCAAACAAAAAAATCAACTTAGCAATCGCATTTTTAATTTTTGTTTAAAATTATCACAGAATCAAGTAGAGTGAAAAAAGATCCTTTGAAATAATTGAGTCCAACCTATGACTAAACACCACCTTGTCAACTAGACCATGGCATTAAGTGCCATATCCAGTCTTTTCTTAAATGTCTCCAGAGATGGAGACTCCACCACCTTCTGGGACAGCCCATTCCAATGCCCAGTTATGATACACTTCAGAAAATACTTCCTTCCCCAACTGCAAGTTGCACTAAGTCCTCAAACCCACTTGTTACTTTCAGAGCACTTATCTTTATGTCTTACCTGCTGAGAGCTGTCACCATTTCCTATACTGAGTGAATCTGAAGGTTTATCGATAGGGCTGCAAAAGTGGGAGGAAAAAGACAGTAAGAGACTCAGGTATTTAACGTGAAAAATCAACATTTGCTTTTGTAGTGGAAGAAAACCCTTAAAATAAAGGCAAAAATTAAGAAGTAGGAATTAAGAAGGAAAAAAGTCCACTTATTTTTTATGAGATTGCTTTTTTAATCATAAGCATTCCAATAATTTGTCATAGACTGTAATACTTTTCATCACTCTCCATTCTGCTTGCTGACCACCTTAAGGAACACAAGAAAAGTTTTGAACATATTCATATCAACTCTATGCCATACAAAACCCCAGAACTGTTTGACAGTACTTTGTAACACTCAGTTCCATCTAGATACCACTCTAAAGAAACTTTAAAAGATCTCTTTTCCAAACATACAAGTTTTCAGTTTCCATACAAACCCTAAATATATCTGGGAGAGAAAAAACATTAAATTAACGATTTAGTCTTGGTGGCAAGTTAAGATTCCCACCAGCCTTTAAGATTTTAACTAGCAGACATTAGTCCCAAATTAAAAAAACTGAGGTTTGAGATGACAGAAGGGGAAAAAAACATAGCATAAAAAAATGCCAAAAATAAGGATAGTATAAGATATATCAGAAAACCACCTCAGAAAGCCATTCACTGCAAATTACTGTGACTTGGCCGAAATGGCAGATCTCAGGATTCAAGATTCTTATGGGCATCTGTGAGTTGCCTCGATCATGCTAAATGCCACACTAATTAAATGGTATTATTGAAGTTCACACTAAAACCTTTGCTTTGCAACTTCAAGGTACTCTCATTTTCATCTACCCATGAGAAAAGATGCACAAGCATCAGGTTGCCCAGGCCAACACACAGATTCTACAAACAAGCATCAGAAGTAAGAACGTGAATTTCAGTTCCACTAAGAGGCCACAATGCGATACAATTCAAATTACAGTCATGATGTTGAAAAAATACATGTAACAATTTCTTTTAACTGGGTGCAGACTTCAGATTCTAGATACACCTTGTTTTCAAACAGCCCTTGCTGCTGCTAAGTTTGATTACTGCATACAGCCATATAGTAAGGTCAACAATTCATAAGACGTCTTCCACTTGTAATTTTTCCCCTCACCCCAAAATGACTAATCAAAACCCAGCAGAATTACTTCTCCGTTCTAAAAGAGTAAGAGTAATCATCAATACATTTCTTTGTGAAAAAAGAACACTGACTGAGTCAGTATCAAATAGGTAAATTAAGTTGAAATATTTACGACTATAAAAGAAAAATCACTGCGTTACTCCAGTGAAGATTTACAAATACTCTCTGCTTAGTGATCCAAATAAAGCTATTTTATCTGAAACAATGCTTTTGGTTAGTAACTTCCAAATACCTACAGTTTGCTGTAGACTCTTCATTACACAATTAATTCTGATTGAAGAGCTGATATTCCAGTCAAATTCTTTTCCCACAGAGCTAACAGTCACAATACTGCAGTTTGAAAAGCTATGAATAAGACAACTTTTACTGACAACTTAAATGATGAAAATGTTTATCATACCTGAACCTGCCTAAGGCGCCTTTATTTGCAAGACAGACTTCCAGCCCTCAGGTATTAATAAGGCTTATAATCTATTGACTACAGTATTTTTATTTACATTAAATACATTATTTTCCAGAAAAAAAGAAAAATTGCACATCACTACTGAGATGCAATTCACAGGCTTTCTGATTACTCCTCAGTGGGACTGCTATTTAGCCTAACAAGAAGGCATCACTTTCAACAACACTCTTCATTTTAATGCATTGGTTCAAAATTGACTTGAAATGAAGACTGGCTACCTAATCAGCAGCACCACTGCTTGAAATATTAGGGTTTACCTTGCTTTTTTCCCATCCAATCTCTGAATGAGCCTAACATTTATTACCTAAAGAGGTCCATAAAGAACAAATCAGCATGACTACAGACCAAGATTGCAATTGCAAGTGATGCATAAGGTGGAAGAGGACACCAGTTCTATTCAAGAAGGGTATAAAAAAAAAAAAAAAACCAAACATTGGCTGGCTGGCAATAAGAGATTATTGTAAGCAGATGAATTACTTCCTCCACACAAAGAAGCCTCAGCTGAATCTGCTGCCCTGTTGTCCCTCTGAGTGGTAATTGGGGAACCCTTTCCTCTGTGTTATGTTCTGGAACACATCACTGGAAGGAAATGACAAGTATTTTAGCCCTAATATTTAACTTGCCTCTATTGAAGCTTTTCCAAGTGACAAGCCTCCTGAAGTACAGCAAATAGCGTGTGACTTTTGTGGAAGCTTCTGTATAGAAAAAAAGGAAGGGCCCAGCTCTGACTGGGACTGTGTAGCTGTACAAGCTCTTGATCCCCTGGTTATTCTGTTCCCCTCAGCCATTACCTGTACTGTCACTTACTAACTTCATGTTAGGGTTCTCCTACACAATCTGCTAACCAGTCTCTTTAATATGGGCTGCACTAAGCCCAGCTTTTTGTGACCTGATCAGGATTTGTATTCAGCTCTCCAAACAGAGAGACTGAAGAATCATTCCCTCCACACCAACCAGTGAGAGAGAAAGCAAGCTATCTGAAGTATAAAAGGCAGCACAATTACCCGAAATCTGAGTCTGCACCATCTGGAGTCATGTGTTCTGGGTCTGTGCCATTTTCTAATATAGGAGGCGTTTTCCTGTGTTCCATTGTTAAACCGTTGGATGATTTACTTGAACTCTGTAATGATGGCCAGGCATCTTTGTTATTACTGTTGGGTCTGGAAAAAGGCAAGAGTAAAAAAAAAAAAAAAAAAAAAAAATAGAAGAGTTCAAGTTACGAAGAAAGTGTTTTAAAAATTGTAAACACTGGGGAAATAAATCCTTGTGCCAGATAATCCATAATAACAGATTTATCTGGATATTATTTTTCAGATTTTAAATGGCGATGACTTAAAAAAATAATTAGTGGAATAGGTAGGGTAGAGAGAAAACCAGAGATAATTTTGGGGTTTTTTTCCTGAATAGAGCGGCTTTGCCAATCCTAAAGTGCAAACTTGCCTGTTTGAGGGAGAAAAAAAAAGTAAATAAAAATGAAAAATGCCATCAGTAGTTCAAGTGTCCAGACCTCTGCATACTTCATTTAGAATTACTTGCTTTAGCCCATAACTATTTTTAAGTCCTGTAAGTCATGAGCTCAGTCATTCTTTTTTTAATATATGTTTTGTATTCCAGGTCCTATCAAGCCTGGCCACGACAGATGAAGTTTTATGTTTTACACCTACACAGGAATCCACAGCTTTACTAACAGACCACGAGACCAGCCAGACACACTGTTCAAGTTACTAGTCCCTTCATTTCTAGTTTAATGCCATAATTAGTTCATTTTTATAAAGTCATATTAAATTTAATTGTAGAGTGCATATTAGAACTGAAAAAAGTTCAAGAGAGGATTCAAAGCCCAAGTTTTTGCTACAATTACATTCTATACAAATATAAGCAAAATGGAATATAGCCTATTACCAAATGGATTCAAATACAGTGTTAACTCTGCAATCTTATTATGAAATATCTGCTTTTGTGTTCTCAAGTTCTTCTACATTACCTGTAGCTTTTCATTTGCTTCTATTAGGAGCTGGTTTTAGTGTCCAAGTCCAGTCTTTGTAAGGAAGCAGCTTTCACAGAAAAAAAACTTTAACATATATATCCCTCCTGATGCTTCCCTATGTTAGTATGCTCCTTTACATGACCCAACATTTACTCTACATTGTTAGGTCAATTTACTAATTTCACAGTCAGAATCTGGAAATTTCATGAACTGCTTATAGCAACACAAACGTTTCCTACTTGTACTCGGATTAAATTAGTAATGGTAGCTCTCCTCAAATCTTAGTTCTTCAAGATTTGCTATCCTGTATCCATCTTTTCTCAACTACCTATACAATATGTACATAGATGAGTACCTTGACCTGATTTACAGATCTCATCTTGGCTTTGCACCCATTTGGACTAAGTTAGAGCTAGTGAGTTGATCAGATACAGAACACCAGGGAACGAAGAGACAGCAGAAGTAGCAGAATATCTGTCATTTAATAGTCTCACTTGTACAAAAATGAACTGAAATCTAGATATATTACAATTGTCAATCCATTAACAGATTTATTTTAAATATCCAAATTTATGTTCACTACAGTGCAAAGCCATCTCTATACTAAAACTAACTTTAAAATGATAGTTAAAAGTCAGTTTTGCATCCAAGGAGAAAGGGAGAAATAAATCCAAGAGAAACAAATTGGTTTATGTTTTGAGGTGGAGGGTTTTGTGCGTGTGGGTTTTTTTTTGTTTTAGTTAAGTTCAGGCTGCATGTCTCTGAAGGGCTGTTCTCTAAAAGATCAGCAGGTGCTTCACAATTGGTTCTTCTTGTAGCATAAGAAAACATTCATTTCAGTTCTTCAGAAAAATGTCATCAAGAAAATAAAAAAAGCTTGATCTGTTTTCAATGTGGTATATATCTCCAATTTTAAGAGAACATAGTCACCCTGACTATCAAGTAACATACCAAGACACACTACATAAAGTGGCCCTAGGGGATTGTAACAGTTGTCTCCAGTAGGAAGAAAAGGTCTGCAGGTAGGACCTTTCAAGTTAAAACAATTGTAGAAAAACATTTATCAGAGTTTAACAAACTGTTTTCTACTACTGAATATTTATAATTAAGCATCTACTACTTAGAACTCAACTTCTATTCCACTGCATTATGAAACAGGAATTCTGCACCCTAGAAACACAAGAACCACTTCAGAGTTGTCAGAGGCTGTGACAAACTTCTAGATATATGAGTATCGTATCAACGAATCCTACAAAAACAATCCTACAAGAACCCAATTGGCTAGAAACTGTGAAAGAACAATGTGCATTCACCAGGGCAAAAACTACATTTTGTACTGATGAGATGGGTCTCGATGAAACATGTGAAAATCCCAGCTGCAAGAAATTCACTTTGCAACCCTAAAGATGGTAGCTAGGCATTAGCAAAGAACAGAGTCCAAACTGTGATTATGTTCAACTGACAAGAGAAATTACCTCCAAAAATTACCACTTGCTGCCTTTAGAGTAACATGCCATCTTTTCCTTAAGTGCTAAATGTCAGCACCACAGACTGGCCAAGCTTCAACTCCTAATTGCTTCCTAAAGGCTTACAAGTTTACTGCAGTTTCAGAGAGTGCCTTCTTCCTGCACTGGTATAATTTGTTTTGCTGGGATCTAATTACATTTCAAATTAAAATTAGTTCAAATTTCAAACATAAAATAATTAATACCCAAATTCAAGAAGTGGTGTATTTGTTTTGCTTGCTGCACTTTACCTTTGAAGTCAATATTGAAGTCAATGCCTGAGAAATAAGAAGCAGCTCTGTCCTTCAGAAAAATGATTCCTCTGGAAGCCCTGGCCACTTGCAGTCAAAGTGCATATGAAACTGCCTCCAGAAATTAAAGAAAATAGTCCCAGTACACTAGCTGGAATACCAGCCCTCAGAACTGTATTCTGGTCATTCAAGATGCACTGATAGTATTTTAGATGCAATACCCACTTTCTTGTTTAGACGGCTGTGCAGTAATGCTGCCACTGGCAAACTATTGTCTGAAAAATTCAATAGTGCATGAACTGGCACACAACACAAACCCTGAGTAAAAGGCCAAGGTACATATGGAGTGCAATCTCACTTTCACATTCCCCTCTGTCCATCTCCTTTATCAAACTCCTACAACAAGGAGTGGAAGAAATTGCCAACAATTTTTATTTCTTTATCTTAAATATGACATTTGAATGAATAATTAAAGACTGGTAACCTCTGACTTTCATTTATCTTTGTGTGACTATATGCACATATGGACAGAAATCTTCTCACAACTTACTCAGTTACAACACAGTAAAAAATATATGGACTGCACTATAAATCCTGATGTAAAAAAGTATACTAAGGTTATAAGGTATCTTAGTTATAAAAATACATACTGCATTTATAATGATACCATAACAAGAAAGTAGACATCTGGTCTTTAACAAATACATTATGCTTTGCAAATATAAAATACAAGGTCTTCTTTCATAATACCTTGTTCTGAACTACTGATCCAAATGCAGACACACATTTCTTTCCTAAGACACATACTCTGTTTTAGATCACAGTAGTGCATGTGTCCTGGTTCCAGCCAGGACAGGGTTAATATTTGCAGTAGCCAGAAAAGGGCATGGCTAGGACAAGGAGGCATCAATTCTATACCACCTTAAGTCATTTTCTGAGGAAGGGCTCTTTTTATGGGTCAGCATAGCCTGGCAGACAAAGTGGTCAGTACTGCTGGGGGCTTCTGTGGGGTGAGCAATCCCTTGAGAATCTTGACTCTTTCTTGCACCCTCTGTCACTTGTATTGTTGCTGTTACTGTTTGCTTTCTTATTTCATTGCTGTTTCCAGTAAATTGTTCTGATCTTTACTTTCTGTGCCTCCAATTCTCCTCTCCTGCCTGGTACAGGGGAGGAATATGGCGCAGCTTCAGAGGGAACACTAAATTGGAGAATATCACTCCTAAACAATAAGTTTCTCCACAGAGAAAACCTGTAATATTTTTATCATCTATAGGTACTAAAAACAGTAGGCAATTTGGGGAAATCAGATAGGAATAAAAGTTTTCTTTGGAATAACCAGAAAGAATAACCAGGCAGTCCAGCAGCAGTACTTACGCATCATACCTCTGCAGTGCTGTCACTTTGTTCTTGTTCTTGTCAACTGTACCCGTAGATAACTGGAGGAAGTTGGGGTTTAGTTTGTATAATTCTTGCAGTAGTTTCTGTTCATATTCCTGGTGCTTACCCGCCTGAGTAAAGAGAAACTCTCAATGAATATTAGTTTAATATATATATATAGATAGTCATGATTTTTTTCATACATATGATATGCCAATATATATATTATGTCCCAAAGTTTAGTAATTTAGCCTTTACAACTTATCAGGTCACTCCTGCCAAACTCAAAATAGTGCTTCTCACTCTCAGCACAGATGTGATCTCAACAGCTCTAAAACTTGCCTAGAAATCACTTGGATGCGCCTACCTATTTATAATTTGTCAAGACTTCTAAAGCAGAAAAGTACCTAAAAGCAGAAAAGTACCTACATCCTTATTAGAACTTAATCCTCAGTTCTAGTCAAGAGCTTCACAGATACACCACAGAAATCACAAACAGTGACATCTCCAAGGCAGTCCCGACATTTCGTATTTCAACCATGCTAAGCTTTTCAGAAGATGGGAAGGAACAAAATGTTCCTTTTAAACAAAAAGTTCTTCCAAAATTAAAGTAATTTTATACTGGCTTAATAAAATAGCTAAGGTGTATGACATGACAAGCAGTATATTCTAAGCAATAACTGATAAATCATTCTTTTTAATAACTGAAAAACTGAAATATTCTTTCAGCTAATTGAATCAATTGAGAACAAATTCTTGCTTTCAGAAATTGTGGAGGTGCAATCCAACTCCAGAGTACTGGAATCTGGCAAGTGGAGGAAGAGAGTATTTTTCAGTCTTGCAGATAACATTCTGTGGCTTAATATATAAAACAAAACCAGCAAGATCTACTCCTACCTCCAATATTTAAAATAACATCTGAAATTCAAGATGAGCTTTCATAGTTTTTGTATATTGTTATGACACTCCAACCTAAGAATTACTGCTTTCAATTTAAGTATTGTTATGAGTTGAATCAAGATACAAAATACAACAGTGAATTTGAAGTTGTCAATAGGTTTCTCTACAGTTTCCAGACACTAGAACACGTCCTCTACCAAAAGAACTAAGTGCCAAGATTTATGGTCAGGTCTTCTGAATCTTAAGTCTGAAACACCAAAGTTATTATCTATCACACCTTCAGCATTGATTTAGAAGCCCTCACACTAATTGTACATATAAAATTTAACCTTTTTTTAAACATTAATTAATTCCTTAATATTTAGTTGGAACAAGAATGGAATTAGTGCACAGGCAATGTGAACATACCCCTAGAAAAATTTTACAACCTAAGAGAAAAAAAAATTAATAATTAAGCATGAATAGATAAAATACAAAAAATACTACTGTTGATAAACCACACTCCCTGTTGGTCTGTAGAAGGCCAACTGCATATCTCACTGGAATACTTCAGGTCAACTTTCTGAGAATTCCTGGAGTTCTACCAATTATTTTTAGTTTGGCACAATAATTAGATCTATTAATAATTTAACCTAGAATACAAATTCATCCATTGATAATTTTTTTAAAAATACAAAGTCTGCAACAATGAAAATTCAATCTCATTAAATGGACCTGGAAATTCACTGACACTAACCCAAATGCAGGAAAGCTGGCACACCGAAAGAACAATGTACTTAGCAGGTGTATAATTTCCAATTACTTTTAAGAAAGCAGTATGAAATTCAAAAAAAGTTTAAGAAATATAAGAAGGAATAGGGAAGGAAGATTCATGTAAGTCACCGAGATGATGTAAAATACACTCAAGACTTCTGAAGAAATGCATACACAAAAATTAAATCCTGACAAAGGTACATAGCCTATCAATTTTAACTAGCAGTCAGGCCAGAGGACTGGCAGCTTGCCACTGACTTCTACAAAAAGGGCTGTAGAAAAGATTTTTGTGAACTACAGGCTGCTAAGTAAACCTCCATCCTTCCAAAGATTACAAGGTAATAATAATAACAATATTTTTTAAAAATAGAAGATGATGTATAAACACAAGTCACTGGGATTGAATCTGAGTATCTTTTTTAAAGGGAAACCCTGCTTCACTAACATGAATAAAGAGGCTCCACAAAACTTTAAAAGAAGCTTTTGATAGGGTTTCACACTAGTTATTTATTAATCTGCCATGGAACAGAGTGTGAATTGAAGATGGCTCAAAGCATAACTCCTTAGGGTACAGAAGCAAGCAATGAGGACTCACGACTGGCATCAGTTCTATGCAATACCATCAGCATGCATGAGAAAAGACTGAAAAGCAAGTTCTCTGCTGACAACATCAAGCTTTCTGAGTAATAAACTGCCATGTTGATAATGAGGAGCTCCAAAAGAATCCCAGAGAAATCAGCAAACAAGCAAATGGTGGCAAATAAGCTCCACCAAAGATATGTCAGATGACACAAGAAAGGAAAAGCAGTCTAGACCATAGTAACCCACTCCTGATCTGCAAACTGGCTGTTACAGGTCAGAAAAAAGATGCTGAGGTTACTGCAAACAGACTTATGAAACTGTTAGTTGATTATGCACTAGCCACAAAAGATGTGCTGGGCACCACTAAGAAGGCCACTTTAAATAAACTAAATCAAAGTGGAAAAAAGCACATATCACACTACATATAATGCACTGAGAACTGCTAAATTAAACTTGGCTTCCCTCATGTCATGCATCTGAGCTCTGCATCTCAAGCAGGACACAGCTAGAAAATACAGAGAAGGGCAACAGATATTATCACAGGAATGGAGCAACTGCTTTAAAAAGTTTAAATGACCAGAAACTATGATTTGGAGAGAAAGCTGGCAAGTTTTGCCACATCACAAAGGCAATGAATAAGGCGAATAAGGGGTTTTGCTTTCAGCAAGCACTACAAAGCTAAGATTAAGGGACACTTGACAAAACTTAACTAGTTAGCTGTTTAACACAGGCAAAAGAAAGCACTTTACAAAACAGCTAGTGAATTTCTGGGGCTTGCTGCAACAAAAGACTAAAGAGTTGGCAGTATTGACAGGTTCAAAATGGATTAAATAAATTCATGGCTAACAGGTCTATAAAAAACTAAAAAGACTAGACAGGAACATACCCTCAAACATGCATATGTAACATATCTAGGTGGTGGGAGAAATACAGGGAAACAAACAGGGAAGGTGATCTGGTTTGCAACTTGTCCTTGAATTTCTCCTTCTATTGCAATTATCTGCAGAAATCCATGGGAATAATTTGTGTAAAGTATTTAATAGATATGGACATTCTTCTTTATTCTCTGGCTTACGTCAGCCTAACACATAAAAAAAAATTCTATCAGAACAACATTTGTGCTGGCACTAAGGGTGGGGACCCTCCGCTTCATGGACAGACCAAACGCAAAAACTACAGCACAGATGCAAGTCTGGCATACATGAGTTTAAAAGCTTTACCATACCTCATGTAGAAGGACAGAGGCAAATCAAAAGACCTCAGAATGCAAGGCATTTGAGACAGTAAAGCTATCCATTGACTTGGTTCCCTGCCCTAGACAATAAGCATTTTGATGTTGAGATAGTAAAAAAAAAAATCCCAGCTTTGTTTTTTATGTGCTATTATAGTGACCCTCAACGTTTTATTTGCAAATGGTTTCTAAACATTTCACAGGCTAGAAAGGTTATTGGGATTCAGACAGCCTGGTCAGTCACAGCACAAGAGTCAATCCATGATAACGGCCCCCACACATCAATTTTACAGTAAAACCCACATCTGCATTAACTTCATTTGCAGAGATCTAAAATGACACTACCTTACTTTAGTAACAAAAAAGGGACAGTTAGCTCAGGTTATTTGAATTGTTGGCTAAGAGTCTGTCTTCGTCTTTTTGCCTCATGAATACTCACTGGACTTCTCAGACTTTGAAAACAGCATGCAATGAAAAACATTGAACTAACTGTTCTTTGCAATACCCAACTAGTTAATCACCTTTTGGATTTCAAAATTCATCGCTGCCATAACATTCAGCAAACACATTACACACATTAGACTAAATCACAGAAAGTAAGACATACATGCCACATTTCCTATGTTTCCAATTCAGTACACTTACTTGCATTTCTTCTTTTGTGAAACTGGCTGCTTCATCACCTAGTTCATGTAGATACATGCAGTCTGGTTTTGGACACTGCATATTTTTTAGAAAATAACTGCAGTATTTTGTTGTACCTAATGATGCCTGAAGGAAAAAACAGAAATAAGTTAAGAATGTCTTTAGCCATATAATACAAAAAAAAAAAAAAGTCATATTTTAAAAAATTATCTCAAGATTTGAAATACCATCATAACACGTTTTTGATGCAGATAGAATAAAAAGTCCGTTTGTAAGAAATCTATATATTCTTGATCATTAGATAATTAGGATGCATTTTTATTTTCATCCAATCTAAATAAATGCCTAAATAAGAGCCTCAGTAAATATTTGCATAATCATAAGAAGGCAAGTAGCAGGGTGAGGAAATGAACAGTAACTAGATTTTCTATAGCCACCAGTTTGGCCAAATCAGCCTGAAGACCTGTTTACACATACACCAAAAGGAAAAACTTTGATTTCCCAGGGACCTTTTGAAAGGCGTGTATGGACTACAGAAATGTTCTGTGCAAGCAAACGGTGGGTTTTCACACTGTACTATGATGCTATACAACAAAAAAGCCACTGTGAGCTTGGGGAGGAGGTACATGTCTTTGTCTCAAACTCAGTTTTAAGAAGTTATCTGCTAACCCAGCAAACCACTGCCTGCTGGATGCTCACTGAACTTCGATTTTGAGATTAATACCAGGAAGACAAGTCAAAAGCCAATGCACTGGACATTCTTGTTCAGCAATACAAGCTGACCCATACAAACAAAATTGTATACTAATCCCTGATAGTAGTGTTCTAGAACACATATGCAAGAACATAGAACTATTACCACCTTAAGTGTTCTGCCGTCTACCACCACATTATTGACGCACTGTATGGCTCTGAGGGCATCTTCTGACCGGATGTAGGTTACATACGCGCTGGCACTTGGACCCTAGGAAGAAAACATACACTTTTTACTTGCTTTACTTTCTCCAGACAGATCTGATCATTAAGTCACCTTTTAAGCTGCTCACTTCACAAACAGGTATATTCAGGGCTTGATGTTTTTAACAGGAAACTGACAAAAAAGGCAGAAGCCATAAAAACTCGTATGCGATGCATAAAGAATGAAGAAAAGTGGAAATGCATCAGTATGTTGCATGAATGTTCTAAAAATACTTAAAAGGCATTTTACCACCAAATTAGTGACTAATTGCCATATTGCTGATTCTTTAAAGTTTCTCATCCTGTCTTCCAGCTTTCAATCTTTCTATGTTGTATTTTGCATCTAACTTTGAGAGTCTGGTTGGAAAATTCCTCTGTAACTTAATAGTAATTTGATTCTTGCAAGGCCTTTTTTCTTACCTATTGCTTAATAAGAAACAGGGAGCCCTAGATTCACTCTGCACACACGTATTCTGTAAAGGAATTAAAATAAGAAAAACTACAAAGACCTCTGACTTACCTGTGAGCCTGCATATGATGTGCTGTTATTAATGACAACTTTATGTATTTTACCAAACTTCCCAAAATATTCTGGTCGTTTCAAAACCTACAAGAAAAAAGTTCAAGTGGTATACGTAAAATTCATACAGAGTTGTACTTATTCTTCTGTGAAACTGTACAGCTAAAACCTTTAACGAGTAAAAACCAGGTCTAACCTAAAAGAAGAGCACAAAGATTTAGATTTTTTTCCTGCATAAAAACATGGTTACTTGCAATACAAAGTATGTTGTCACTGCAGAACTTTAATGACAAATATCCCACATTTCATGCTGTATTTTAAAGAATTATTTCAGTACTCTGATTACCCAAACCCCACCCTGGCAAAATATATCCTATTCAGTGTAAAGTGTTCCTGCATATATCCGTCTTATAATTCAATGTAAAAAATAAAAATCACATTCTTTCTCTTTTCCAAATAACCATACACCTTAAACTTGCATTCAGCTATATTAACTACTAGGTACAAAATGCTGAATTTTGACTGCCATGCCCACACTCCAAAGAAAAAAGAGAGTAAATCAAGACAATATCAAGTTTTCCAAAGACCAGACTAAGTAAAGGAAGACAATAAAGGAAAATTTTCAGGGACAAGAAAAAATATATCAGAATCAACATCATGTCGATATGAATGAGTGACTATCATACCCATAAAGGAAAAAAAATACTCATCTTGCTCTTCCTACATTCATAGTACTAACACATCATTTAGGGACCCTGTGCAAAGCAAGATCAGCATCAGCACATGAAGCAACTCTGCTGAATAACCATTACCTGTGTGCCAAAGAAATTGGCAACATATTTGACACATTTATAACAAAGGGGTTTTTTTTTTCCCTTCAGTGATGGAAGAAGGTGCAAAAGTACTGACTACTCAGACTGAAGCAAGACAAAATCAGGGCATTTCTCTTCTAGATAATAACCTGGGAGTTTATAAAGGAAGATTTGTTTCCTCTGTTCCATCTTCATATTAGCATTGGATAGTGCAGTTAAATTGTACTGATCCAAGAACTAAACTACCCCCTCCCTTCCCAAGCAAGCATCAATGCCTACCTAACAGCTTCACACTTGGAACATCCCAAAAAACTACAGGGTACGGTGTATAGACAACCAGTCATTTACTGGTCTCTTCTGACTGCTCTTCACTTGGTCTACACCCTCTTGAAATATACAGCATGCACTCTCCAGACATCATTCCAGAAGATATTGACAATCCTAAAGAAACCTCCCTTTTATACAAGCATACTGCAGATTATATTCCTGATACGTCAGCACAGCCTTCACAATTGTCCTAAGAGTATGTCAACAGAAGAGGATCCACCTGTACTCCATCATAATCCACAGATGTATTTCCAGAAACAGCACATAGCAGCCAAGCTCCCACCAAGTAATCTCAATTTATGAAGGTGCTTTTTGCCGGCATAAGTAGAAAACTTGAATATATTGTGTACTTTTTTAGCTCATCTCAGGCTAGGTTTCTGTAAGATCAAGTCACCTTGTGCTATATGCAACATTCAGTAAGTACACATTATTTCTTGGTATGTCATTGAGAATACTGCTACCAATACACCTAGTACAGCACATCTCCATCCCCCAAATAAACCCATTTCTAATTACTTCAAGTATTCAGGGTAAAATTATCACAGGTTTTTAAAAAAATGAATCAACAGTAGTATTTACTACTATTTCTCTCAATTACAAATCCTCCATCTGGTCAAAGAAACTAAACTTCAATAATAAATTCATATTGCATTTTTCAGTGATAAATAGCCCCAAGCCAGTGCTGACAGCTGCTTGCAAATACTTGCTGCTATATTTTAGTATATACTCAAGTGTTAAACATCAGATCAGTTTTAACTTGATTTTTTTCTCTTCCCTTCTTATCCTTCCTACTTTTCTCCTTCATTAAAAGCAGTTTTTAAAATTTGTTCTTCACCAGTCTACCAAAATACAGACCACACTCTGACACCTCAGAAACAGCCACTTCTGTTTTGAGATTTCTCCAGATAATTTAGTCTGATAACGTGAATTTAATCTGCCACCATTATTTTGAAGACTTCTATCTTATCCTGCAGTACATTTCCTCCATATCTAATTCAAGATACTTTTATGTATTAGCACTTACTCCATTGGCCACCTGCAGCGATGACTGATGATTGAAGTAAATAAAGCATCTTAAACATAACCAGTTTTCTCAAATGAAAACCTTATTTTTGATGATGCAGAGCAGTAAGCCAACTTTTTCCAGGGTCTTCCTCTTATTAACTTCCCCCCCAACTTCTAAAGGACATAATCCTTACGGTCATAGTTCTTCCTAGTATGTACTTCCAAGTGTTGGCTTTTTTCTTCTGTCTCTACAGGTTTGTGTGATACTGTATATCAGTTCTTTGTAATCCAACCAAGCTCCCACTTTAGAATTGTTGATTCATGACATAGCTGTATAGTGCCTGCAGATCCAATCTAGGAAAATGAGTACCTGAAAAGTACTTATGCTAATTTTCAGCTTAAAACTAAACTCCTATTACTAAAAAAAGAATAACTTTCCTCCCCAAATAAAAAAAAATCACAGAGCACCTGTACTCATTAAATCAGAGACAAACACTTATTGAGGTTATTATGGAGGAAGAAGCTAAGTTCTCTAAAGAAGAGAGGGCCTCATGGCAGCAAATCTTTTCAATACTGCTTCATTTTGTACCCTTCAGAAAGACACAAAGGTATTCCAATGTTTCATGGCAGCAAGTTAAGATCAAGATCTGCAAGTGTGAACTGCTCACCTCTGGATCTGCCAGGCGCTGAGAAAGCCCTACCACGAAGACAAGGTTCTTCTGTACAACCCGTACACTGGCCAAATGTTTGCGATTCTCTGATATCTTCTGTTTCCTCTCGTTTTGTTTCTGTTTCTTTTCATTTTTTATCCTCTGCAGCTCTTCCTGGGAGAGTGGTTTGTACACTGCTGGATCTTCTGGATATGGCTAAACATAACAAACAGCATTAAAACCAACTCATGTAAGAAACAACACCTTTGAAAACCATTAATCACCATGCTTTAATGCAAAAATTTCTTTATTATCCTGATCTGAATATTATGGCCACCCACATTATAGAGGCACATTCAGTCCTCTGGGAAAAGGTAAATATTTTGCATATTTCCATGGAATTCTTCTATTTATAGACATAATATTGATTTGGGCATCAACCACATTCTAACCCAGCTGCCTAGTCAATTTGATAACATTACAAGCAGCTGCAACATGACAGCCAACACATCCTGTTATAATTTCACTAACAGGAGCTTAGTGTGAGCAGGATGAAAGTGTGCACTTTATATTTATTGTCTGATACAGATTTGCGTACTTAAATGTCCTCAAGACTGAGATAAGAAATCAAAATACAAATGTAGTTTTAGGTCTACTAAGTTCAAGACAGTAACACCATTATACTACTCAAACTTTACATGGTTAATTTCTAGTGAAGAGACAGATTTCAACACAATTAATGCATGCTAACTTAACAGTATTCTTGCCATGTTTATGTACCAGTTTGAAATTTGTAGGAGTTAGTAGTAGTTATCTCCTACAGGTAACTCCTCGAACACAGATATAACATTATATTTTAACCTCAAAAGTCTACAAGAGAATTACAAGTATCCTTGTACTATCTCAGAGTTACCTAGAAAGACTGCTCTATTCATGCTACAAAGGCACGATTTTAGCTGTGTCTTGCAGACTACAGCACACTGTCGCCTGCCCCAGATTACTCCTCAAAGCAGTCCCACATTCCTTACCTGTCCCAGTTTTTCTAGACTGAAAAGTCAGGTTTCATACTGTACACAGAAAGCAATGCTAAGCACAAAAACAAGTACATAAAATAGATCTCAAACATAAAGAAGAGTTTCTAAACACCAAGAAGTAAAGAAATGAGAATTAAGACAAAGACTTAAGACAAAGAAACTACGATCAAGTTCACCAGTATGTTAACTAAGGTCTTTGCTTGTACTACCATAACCAAAGGTTTTAGTGTGCAAATTCAATAAAAAATTAACTTTTTCCTGACTGTCCTGTGTTAATGACAAGAGTACAACACTAGCTGTCATACTAAACAACCTGAGAAAAATCTACAGTAGATGAATATGTTTTGGGTAAAACCATATCTTCCTTCTAGTAGCATGATGTTACTCAAAGAGCCACCAAGTGCTCAGACCTGATAGTCTTCTGAGTACATCCCCAAACAAATCCAGATCCATTTTTCAGTGTAAAGTTCTGCATCATTATGCTATACATGAGGTTTCTTCTGAAAATACACTACAGTTGACTTGAGCAGATGGCATCTCAGTCAAACATCAAGTCCTCTGGAACATGTCTTAGTATCACAAAGGAATTTAAGCGTATAATGTACTTTAGCAGTAGCCAAAGGTGTCCTTAACATGAAAACACAGTAAGGACTCAAGTTATCCTTGAGGAACAGTCAAAACCATAACATTTCTCAAAAAGATACACTACTCAGAGTTAACACTGAATATGTTATACAGATTTCAGTATATACTGAATGAACACCAATGACCAACTACTAAGGTCATCTGAGATTTGCTATAGCCAATTATTATCTTGTGTTTTAACACATCTACATATGAGGACTTCCAAAATGCAGAATAATTTTATGCTAAATGAGCTTCTCAAAATCTGTATTAATCAATCATATACTCTAAAGAATAAAAATGTTGGGTTTTTACAGGAAAGAAAGACTACTCAGGGCAAAGAGTGAGTTAACTCAGTTATCATTGAGTTCAGGTAGGAATGGGATGAAAAGTGCACCAGTATAACAGATACAGTTCCAAAAATATCGCTTGCCCTACATCAAGTCATGCTCTATCATATCCACAATCCATTCTTTTAAAGATTAATTCCTACTCCACATCCCATACTATGCAAGGCAAAACTTGCAAGAGTGCTGCTCTCTGGTAGTGTGCAAGAAGTGCATTAATGGTTTTCAGTAGGTTCAGTAAAGCTCCTGAAGGTCCAAGAAAACTACAGCAAACAGTGCCAAAATTCATCAGCTTCTTTCTTGCCAAGTGTAGCCACATTCAGAGCATACTCTCAAGTGAGTAGCAAGTCAGACAGGACATTTTTTCTCTGTATAGCTATTTGCTGCTGGAGGTCCTGAACATGAACCAGGAAACATCTTGGGTAGCTCAAGCATAATCCTGAACAGAACATTTATATGTCCAAATAGTAGCTTGTATTTCTACAGGAAAGCATAAAAACTCCTAGTAGAAACATAACTAGGCAGCAGCTTCAGAATCAGGGGAAGAGAAACATCTGCATCTCTGCAGAAAGCTTGAGGCTAGCTGAATAGGGATTTCAATCATTAAGTAGCAGCAGTAATTGGTTTGCACCATGGATAGCCACACTTGTTTGAGCAACAGAATCTTCCAAAGCTCTCATTAGATACTGTAGAGCTCTATTAAATACATATTTCGTATGTATATCACTCATATGACATGCTTATAATGCTCCCAAGGAACAGAACTAGTTTGGTATCTTGACTTGCAGGACCTGTAAATCTCTTGAATCCCAAGAATAACTCCCACAAAACTGAGGGGTAGATGATTTTCCTATCTATGTATTGTGTGTGGCATAACGAATTAGGAGATAGTGCACATTTAAAGAGGGTGGAAGGCAAATAAGCACAGCATCAACATTTCAGAAACTAATTCTAAAAATAATAGTATTAGAAATCATTTTCCTTTCAAGTAAAAGACTCGGTCTACAGATAGGAAAATAAATTATTTCATCTTCAGAGTCATTGCTTCCCACAGTGCTGAAGTTCATGAACTTGGATGATGGTTCAACTACAAACAGGTGCATGCACTGAAGACTGGAACAAGTCTCTGAAAGCCAAGCAAGGTGGATTGACAGCTGGTGTACCTCACAACACCATTTGATATGTTGTTTACGCTGTCTAACCCTACAAATCAGACACAGAGAGAGGACTATACGTATCAGAAGCTCTCAGGTCTTGCAATAACTAAAGTGGAAATGCTACTGACGTGCCCACACCTTACTGTTTTTTAAACACAAGGTACTTGCTTAACATACTCTCTCTAATGCCTTGGCTGATAAAGGATTTGAGATCCAAACAAAGCAGCTACCTCAAGCGTTACCAGCACTGATGTATTCTCAGATGCAAGACATTAGGAGGTATCGACATCACTGATTCGCTAACTTTAGCTGACACCTTTCACTCAAGTTATACCAGAGCTTTCCAGAAAAAAACATTGAGGTTCCCCAAACAAGTGTGCCATCATGGAACACAAGCAAATTTTCTTTACACTAGGTGCAAGGTAGTCCCTTCAAGAACTTGAGCAAAAGTTTGAATTTCTCTTTTGAAGTCTTTATTTTTCTAATCAGAGATGGTCCTTGATGAATTCTCAGTCTTCCTAATTTTGTCTTGTTATTTAAGGTTTGTTTTCTTTCAGACTTTTTTCCCCATTTCCCAATATCTGAAAGCTGAGCTGTGATTTATCATAGTTTATCATAACTTTGCTTTTGTCATTCGCAGATGGGTCACATTCCTTCCAAACAATGGATGCACCACCACTTCCCACTTGTTGTCCTGCTACCAAGTAGGTCCTGAAACAAGAAATACAAAGAAACTCAGTAAGGTTTACGCACAGTATACACAACTATACTTACATTTTTTAAAAAAGCAATTTCCTATCTATTTCAAAATATCAATTGTTGCACCAAACTACTCAGTTGTGGGATTAAAAGCATAGGAGAAAACACTGATATTTGAAGACTGTGCATTAAGACTAAGTATTCCTTTTACACAGAAGTTGAAGGAGAAATATGGACAAAAACATGCTTAAAGCATGTTAATTTCCTGATCATACATCTAGCGGTATACTATTTCCCTCCATCTCTAATACAAAGTGCTAGGAGAAATAAAGGTTGCCCAGTCAAGAAACTGGAGAAAAAGCCAAAGCCACACCACAGGGATAACTGTGTATCAAGTTATATTATTTGATGGAAGAGCAATCAATTACAAAACACGAACAAGCTAGGCTTTTTTGTTGCTGGATTTAAAAAGTAAGGGCTGACACTAAGGGCTGAGAGTAGCATATTCTAACTAAGAATTGAGATGGTATGTATTATTCACATGACAAACAGGACTTAGACCGCTGAATTTTACAGAAAGGAAAATAGAAATATCACTGCAAAGATAAAAATCACTGGCTTTACAAACAAAACCAGCAAGTCTGCTGACCTGCAAACCAGCTTTTGGCTAGAGAAATCTCTTCTGAAGATAGCATATTTTCATTCTAATTTGACTAGTTAGCTACTTCACTCACAGTTAAGAAATCAATTAACTGGATAAAACACGAAGCCTTGCTTAGTATCTTACGTTTGGCTACACCTACAATTCCTAAGGGCATCAGGAATCCAAAGCAAGACAGTTCAATGTTTTAAAGTAGATATTTTTGCAGTTAATGAATTAAATAGAAACAATTTCTATTTCTCTAGAAATAGACTATTTTCCAAGTCTATTTCAGAAGATTCGAATGAAGTTTAGAAAATTTTTCGTATGTTAATACTAAGAAGTACCAGTTTCCAACCAGCATTTAAGTTTAATTCACACTAGCACCTTTCTAAAGGTCTTACTATTATTCACAGGAGGAAACTTAAGGCAGACTAAATCAATTGACTGCAACCACATGAGCATATTCTGCATGTGTAGATGGTAAGCTATATAACAGTTCAAACATGTAGAAGTAGTCTCTCCTGGGTAGAAGAAACCACAAACTAACATCTTTTCAGTTAAAAGTGAATTAAAGAAGCTTAGGAAGATAATGCAGGTATATGTGCAATGCAAAGTTAAGATCTAATGGCATAGGTACCACTATAGCATTTAGCCAGCTATTTTATTACAGTCTTCTCCAAAATCTCCCCCAAACACTTCAACTAAAACCCCTGAACAGGGAACTTGTTCACTGCTCCTCTCCATGGATTAGTGCTCAAATTACTGGGTAAATTACTGTGTTCAAAAACATTGGAACAATTAGCAGATTTCTATTACGGAATTGTAAATAACATACTCATCCTTGTTTTAATACACGTTTATCCACAGTCCATTTCAAAGTAAGTATCCTGCACTGGTATACTCATTATAAAAATACAGCATACCTCTTGGAACCATTGTACCTACTACAAACTTTCTGGCTACAATGTTGTTGCTTTGCCATGTTCTGTGCTCCTGCATTTTAAGTGGCCACAATCAATGTACATTATAGTAGTTACAAACAGAAAAATGCTCAGATCTTTCCCCAGAAGCCTTACTATGCACAGACAGGGGCTTCCTAAACACACTTAACACAAATACACATACCTGGTTCCTTCTGTCCAGCACTCTTCAAAAGATGGCTTCTTCATTTATTTAATGCTGCAATTCTGTAGCTCAAGATGATTTATTCCCAAGATCCTGGTGTGGTCTCTGCATCACAACATCCTTGTCTATGTCACGGAAGAAATGTCCTTCTCAGCCAGCCTTCTTTATGCCAACCTCTTACAATCCAGCCATACTGCTCAAAATCCACTCAAGAATACCTTGCAGTCCATGGATGAAGAAAGTATCAACATAATCTATTATGAAAGAAGACGTCTCCTTTCTCTCCAGGAATGGTCAGTACGTTTCATTCCAATTGTAGCACTTATTTGAGGTTTCCTCATGAAACAGTTGTTCTCAGCAAATTGTATCCAATTAGGCAAAATATTTGCACATCCAATCATAGGGTACAGTATTCCGCATTTAAGAGTTCAGCATATTTCAAAGAATTCAGATACCCAAAGACAGTGAATGACACACTGTTTCTGTGATTCTTCAAATATATTTCACAAACTTCAAATAATAAACAGGTAAAAAGTAGTGTAACAAATCCAGGAAAACGAAGTGATTTAGACAAGGAAATCCCAGAAATCTCATGTTGTATCAGAAGAGTAGAAATTTTCTTGTACTATGGGAAATTACTATACAGCATGTGTCATCTACAGCAGGTTCCCAAGTGGAGAATGATTTGGCTGATGACATGTGGATATTCCTCGTAGAACATGGAGCTCAAATATTGCAGCAAATTTGCAGAATTTTTAAACAAACATGTTGCTGTAGGAAAGCCTCCAGGCTTGCAGAGGCATCCAAACACAGGTGAACAGTAATAACTTTAGTGTAGCCAAAGCCCAAAAGAGCAGCAAGAAAATACGACTGGAAGTGCTTATAAAATACTGTGGTAGTGAATAAAGATAGGGAGACCAAGTAAGATTACTTGGGGTCTGAAAAGGAAGCTGTAACATGAGACAGGAAGACAACAGAGGCATAAACTAGGGACAGGATCACGATTAGGTAGTAGGAGAACAAGAAGACATAAGTAGTTGCAACTACCAGAAGAGAAAGGCCAGGGAAGAAAGTTACAGTCAAGGGAAGTCATTAAAGACAAGAAGATACTGAAAAAGAATTTTATTAAACACTGAAGACAAGGAAATAATGAGTTTAAGCAAAACACCAGAAGGAGAAATAAAATAATTCAAAGGAAATAACAGGCAACTTAGTGAAGCTGAGTTTTTCAGTTGTGGCCAGCCAAATCAGCCAGACATCAAGACACAGGGAGATATCAAGTACTATCTTCAAGCATTTGGCAACAAGATCAAAACACTAGACAAAAAGTCTAGATTTTTGAAATTCTTCAAAATTTAACACCACTGGATATTTTTCCTATGGTTTTATACATTTAGTATCCACTAAAATATAGATTAAAAGCTCCAGTGCCAGAAACAAAACAACCAGGTGCTTTATAAACTTGCCTCTCAGTCAGCTCTGTCAATTGAGCTGAACCTTAGCTCTCAGCAAACCCCTGATGCTGGAATCCTCACTGTTCTTCCTAAAAAGACTTTGTTAATGCATGGGCACCCCAACTCAAAGGATTTTTACTTTTGGCAGTCCTCTCAGCATCAGCATGCCTGGGTTCTGATCCACAGTTTCCCCTATCAATACGGTTCTGAATTTAATAAACCAAAACCAGCTGCTTCGTAACAGCTTCAGTACATATGCAGACACAATCTTAATGATCCAACACCTCACCCTTGATCTAGGCCATGACTACATGATTGTTTCCCTCAAGGAAAAGGATGTCTTTGGTACCAACACAAAGCAAGAGCCTTGTGAAATATGCAAGACAAGCCGCTGTTCCAGGGATTTACCTTTCTGCAAGCAGGACAAAGTCCATTCTCATCAGTGCGAATACGATGCCAACAGAAACGACAGATTTGGTAGCCACAGGTGCAAGGGAAGAAATTGATGTCATCAATTTCCAGGGGCTCCATGCAAAGAGGGCATTCCACAGGGTCTTCCTTAGCATCAGGGCTGCGAGACATCTTTATATGTTCGCAGAGCAGCAAAAGTTTATAATAACTTAATAGACCAAGAAGGTCAGCACTTGAAGGTCTGCAAGAGGGGAAAAAAAGGAGAAAATATTATTAAAACTGTTGACAACTTTTCTTTTGTACCTTTCAACATTTCAGTTTTTCATAATTTTTCTTCTCCCCACACAAGTTACCCACTAAAACACAAGTTTCTGACAAACCTACCTGATTGTCTTTCCTACTTATGAGCCTCACAAATAATATGAAAGATGGTACTGGTGATGCACCCTCCCCACCTGGACAGACAAGCCCTTTGGCAGTTCACTAGCCTGACTGTGTTTCAGAATGTACATCACAAAGAAACCAGTGTACACCATACATTGTTGCATGCTATGTTGTATGCTATGTATGTTAACCTCCTTTAACTATTGCTTTCTTGAAGTCCTTTACAAATCCAAAGTCAAATCCTTGAATGCAGGACTTAGTGTTTAAGATCAAATTAGTACTTTGCTCAGAAACTTGGAACAATGAGATTTGCAGTAACATTTAAGTCATCCATTCAGACTTTTGAGTATGTTACAGAATTAACAAACAAAACCAAGGAAAGCTGCTTACTCAGGACAATTTGTTTCTTTTGTCTATCTCATTGTTTTGGTCCAGAGACTGATCTGAGATCAGCCTTAGAACTACTTCCTACATGTGTCGAACTTTCATTCAAGTCAGTTATGCTTTTTATCAGCACCCAGCTCACACCAAAGCCAAAACACATGCAATGTGATTGAAAAAACTCAAGTTGTAATTTGGAGTGCAGCCACAAGAAGATATTTCTGAACCAGAATTTTGAAGGCCTATATTCAAGTCACCATTTTCATAATTAATTTCCTGAATTCAGACATTTGAGTATGCTTCTATTCTCAGTTTAAGGATGCAGCGCAGGAAATTTACTTTCAGACTCAAAACAAGACACTCAGAGTCACCACTGAGAAAATTAATGTGGGTGTTTTCTTCTTTCTTTTAAGTACCACTCTGGATATGTGAAACTGTATCTAATCTCAACAAGCTGTCTCCATCTGCTGCATGAGACATGCATGTAGATGGGAGAGAAATCAAGGGCATCAGTAGACTTTTTAGGTGGACCTTTGAAAGAAAAATAAAAGGGAAAAATGAACAAAAACTAAAAACCCATTGAAAAATACTGAAAAGATGTGACCAGAATTGATAACTGGATAGTCATACTAGCTCTAGTGAACTATGCCACTTCTTTAGAAATAACTGAACTCTAGTTTTTTTAAAATCCAGAATTCTTTTTGCAATCATGTTTTTCCCAAAACATCAGTAATTGAATTATAACTGAACCACACATATGCAATCTGGAGTCCCCCTCTACTTTTCCAAAAAGTTTTCTGTTTCATTTCTCACCAAAAGCTACTACAGTGGGTACTATCCAATGTTTCTCCAGGCTTTTAGGAGCAAATCCAGAATCCAATTCTCACACCCATCTATTTGAAGAAGAGTGACATTTAATTCTGTCCCTGGAAATGAGATGACTGAATGTTGTGAGACCAAACCCTTGCTCACAGATTTCAGTATGGTCTGATGTTAGCCTTACATAGCATTGATTTGGCACTTTCACCACCCCCCAAAAGAGAAAAACCAAACAACTGGTTGTATTTTGGTCTTTCTCACCCCATATCATACTTCCTTCCAAGAAGTGTATCTTAAAAAGACCAAGAGGTTCCAGCTCAAGTTGGGACCCCCCACTATACAGGATTGTATCCATTTAGCATATCAGCCCGCAATACTTGTCCCCGTCTGCACACCACTACAGGGACAGAAATTCCTCTACCAGCAGCCAAGAAAGAACCCTGAGGAAGACAAACACACATGCACATAACAAAAGCACCACTCAAACACACAGCAGAGAGAATATAGCTTTGCATGGGAATGGGCTGCATTGTCACCTGGTTAACCTGTAATCACAAGCTGATACTAGAAGCCCTGACTACCTGCAATTCCAACTAGTTTGGCAGGGAGCAAGCACAAAGTGTCATTCTGGTAAACATATACCACCGCCTTTGGGAGAAAAACCTCCACTGGATGACCACAAAAAAGTAAGGATGAGACAACTTTCAGATGCTGTAAGCATAACTTGTCTATATAGTATGCACTAGCGACAACACTGTCCTCTTTCTGACCGTCACAATGACTAAAATCAAAGAGTTAAACTTCAATGACAATACAGTAGCTTTCATTTAATTATCTATGCTTTTATTCATGCTATATTCACAATCATTTTGACAGTCTCAAAACAGATTTTGGAAGTTTACCAGTGTTTTCTACAAAGAACACTAGCAGAATCTGACCTGAGGGGAAAAAAGCATTAGTTTGTTTGGGAGGCTTTGTTTTCAAGAACTCATCCCCACTGGCTGAAGAGTGGGAGGAATCATCAAAAGGCCCCAAAACACCATTCGAGTGGCTATTACGCAGATAACACACATTTTTTTAGTAGCCTGTAAACATTTCATGTGAACTTTTCACATCTGTATAGCAGCAAAACCATAACAATATGAAAGTGACTTTAAACAGATTTGAGATTTGAGCCAAACAGTTCAGTTTGGCTTTGGATTTAACTTTATCACAGATCTCCCAACTACAGGTCAGTAAGCACTGAGCATACTCCCTTCTACTGCATAATCATTCAACCACATGCTCAGCAGCTCTGAGCCTATTGAAACATTTAAGTAAAGCTATGCTAGTACTAGTGAAACTGTAGTTTAAAGAGCAGTTTTGAGGAAACTTTCACCGCTACAGTAAAATTACTGAACTTACTTAGGAAGTTATTATTTGGAATCTCCACTAAAAAATGTCATCAGTTCATGTGGAAAAAAAACATGACATACTAGCTAGTGCCTCTGGGATATGCAGATGAGCTCTAACAAAACTGCAACATAATTAACATTTATGAGCTGTTTAAGTTAACACTAAGAGCTCAGCAGCTGCTAGCAATAATGTCAATAGCTTGCTTCAGTCAGCAAATGGCCCATTATTTTACAACAAGGAGTAAGGAGCAGCTGTGCGCCATGTTTCTTGAATCTGAGGAAATATTTATTTACTTGGCCACAGACCATTCAAGCATCCCATTTAGAGATTCTCCATCCACTGAAGTGTGTCTCCATTTTACAAGGGTTTATATACTGGGATTTGTGTCTGAAATCTGCATTAGAGCAGTCCTTGTTTTTTTCAAAACTGAAATAACATGCATAGAAAGGCATCAAAAATGTATTCTGCATATAGTTCATTGTCTTGGGTTGCAATATATAACCAAAAATGTGTATCCTATTTGTCATCTGTTGAAACCGGTTGGGGGAGGTGTTTCCTCTATCTCTTCTATGACCCATTCCTCATAACTCCAGGGGCGGGGCACAGGTATTTTCTGTTAGTGGGCCAGCTGTTAAAACCAGGTGGGGCAGTTTCTTTATCTCTTCTACGACCCATCCTCCAGGGAGTACCTGCTGTTAATGGGCCATTAAGGATCACCACATGATTGATAAAATTGCATCATCCCACTGTGAGATGCTCCACCCAGC